>JARHVA010008563.1:0-464338 GCA_037957365.1 Torreya grandis | reverse complement strand
CAGAAGCCATGAGATGTTGTATAAGATTGCTTGAACATCTATATAAGGCATTGTAACACTCAGGATAATCTAAGGGTATGCTTATAATGGTAACACATTTATAATGAACACATGAGAAACTAATATATTCATGGTAGATGGGGAAGGGTCCTACTCAAAATTATAGGCATTAGTTTTTGGATTAAGGTTCTATGCTTTATGAATGATCGTTAAGAGTGGAAATAGGTTTAAATCCTCCTAGAACCCTAATAAGAATTTGTTGTTGAATATGTTAATCCAAAAAGACTATAATGGTATCAAATGAATATTAAAAACTATTTTATATTGTATTAAAATCTCCCATGAACCTCCAAGTTTGATTGAGTTAATAGGTGTGTGATAGACCCTAGAAGAAAGTGCACATTTCTTAAAGATTTATTGTAGTTATCACAGTTGACCAAGTCAAAGCATGCAAATAATTAGATGGATAAGGTTGAGAATTTTATTTTATGTCCATAGTATTTTATGGATATTTGATATCCATTAGGTGTGTTAAAGTGGTCACCCAAGTTAACGAGTCACTAACAAGCCTAATGGTGGAAAGAGTGAAAAAACTAAGTAGCAGTGAGAAGATGATTAGGAATATGTTATCATGAAACAGGGATGAATAAAAGTATATGGATATATTTTTTTTTAATTTTAAGATATGTTAATTTTTGTTATAAGTTTTTTAGGTCAGTATTTATTGTGAAAATTTTTCTCATAAGCTGACCTATCTAGTTCGAATGAGACATTGAGATATAAGGTTATGAGATTGGTCTACAAGACCAATATTGCCATTTGAACATAATTTATTTAATTTTGAGAATGGTATAATGATATAATAGGATCATATAAATGTATCATAAATAATTTAAGTTATCTATAAAGTTTTTGGTGGTCTAAGTTACCATGATTAGTCTTTGAGAAAAACTGGCAGTTCTAAGTGAGCAAGTTGCAAGAGTGTTTTTGAGTTATTTTACCTTGTGTAATGAAGTATAATGAGCTTGGTGAAATATTTTAGGTATTTTATGTTATATTAATATAATTAATTATCATTTTTTTGTG
Organism: Torreya grandis; assembly: GCA_037957365.1. Lineage (NCBI taxonomy): Eukaryota > Viridiplantae > Streptophyta > Pinopsida > Cupressales > Taxaceae > Torreya > Torreya grandis. The sequence continues at coordinate 463,252 of JARHVA010008563.1, read as the reverse complement.
GTTAAACATTATGTTATCTTTATTTGTTCAAGATAGACATTTCTGTGTGTGAGAAGGTCTAATGTAAATAATACTAATGGAATGCTTCAAGTGGTGATTAGAGATAAAAAGTTTCATTGACATAATATTAATTTAGTATGGGTATATTTTAGTTGAATATGAGGTTTTAATTCTATTTATGAGGTTTTAAAGTGAACGAATGAGATCAAAGTGTAACGTGTACTAATGAAGGCCTAATTGAATTAGGTCTCCATAAGGCCTAAAGCAAGATTTTGGTCCATTTGAGTTATGGCCAATCTAATGTAATGATTTTTTAATGTTTTTGGAATGTCCTAAGTCCTATTTTGTGGAAAATATAAGTGGGAAATTATGTGTTTTCTAAATAATATATGTATGATCAAGATCCTAGTATAAGAATAAGGCGTAATAGGCCAAATTGTCAAGTAAGAGTGTGTGTGGGAAGATAATGATATAACACTTTGAAGAGATGAGGGATGTATTATAAAACATCATATGGGTGTATATAAAATATAATTAATATATAACATGGGTATTATATATGATTATCAAGGTCATATGACCTAATCTATCTTGAAGAGACCTAGTTGAATAAAAAGACCTAAAAGGTAGTTTTAGGGGGATAAGAGTGTGAAGAGATAAAGAGGTGGTCATCATCAGTTGGTTCAGAAACATAGTGTTATAAATGTGATAAAATTAATTATGTGTTTGATATGGTGTTGATTCATCTAGGGTGTTGGTGTCTCCTTTCAAGTTGGTGCTTACTAAAGCCTAGCTAGGTTGGTGCTTAGCTAGTTGCAGTTGGTGTTCCATATGGAGTTGTTGCTTCAAAAAGTTATGATATTTTGACTTATATGACTGTAGTCCATTTTTAGGGATATGTGGGTTTTTCCTCATTGAATATTCCAACTTATATATGTGCTTTTGTGTTATGCTCATGTGGATGACTTTTTATGCATTGTTATATCTTTGTATTGTTTTAATGGTTCAAGAAATGATAAAGTACATGTGAAAGAAAATTTTAAGAGTTTTATTCATGCCCCTCCCTTATTCATTGAATTTTAAATTTTTTTTATTATATCCATGTCCCTTTGAATCAATTCTAATATCTTGAAGGTGATCTTAAGAAGCATAAGATGTCTAGTGATAAAAAAGAAGAAGGCAACATATATGATGAGGAAGTCTACTATGATAGTGAAGAAGGAGAAGCTAAATTAGACCTTGAAGTTGAGCTCATAATTTCACTTGATGATTTTAACCATAAAAATAATATTATCAAGGATATTGGGAGTGAATTAGAAGGTGTCAACACAAGATTTAGGTCAATATATGTTGAGTATGACCAGTTGAAGACAAAACTAGATTCCTTGAAGGTTAAGCATGAAAAACTCATAGATAAGATGAGCAAGCTTGAAAAATAGCATGAGAGGTTATAATAAGCCAAAATTACCAACATGAAAATACCAATCATGAAACCTAATGAAATATGGGATAAGTTATCATGAAATCATGGTTAAAATATTAATCAATCAAGACGTAAGTATAAATTTTTTGTTTTCTATAGTTGTCATAATATAGGACATATTAAAAGATTCTATTATAATAGAGTTAGAAGGCCCTCAAGATTCAACAAGACATATGAATCTAAAATAGTTCATGAGAAGGTTCAAACATTGTTATTGAAGCCAAATCATGTTAGGATTGATCACATTAAGACCAAGAGTCAAGATGGCCTATTTTATAAGGAAGAACAAAAGACTAAATTGGATTATATGATAGCTAAGATTGACTTTAATGTTTAATATGGAGTCATGAAATGGTATATATATTGTGGTTTCTCAAGCCACATGATAGGATACCAAAATAAGTTCATCTCATTAAAGAAAAATGCTGCAGGAATAGTAAGGTTTGGAGACAACACATTTACTAATATAATTGGCAAGGGTATCTTGAGTTTGGAAAATGGGAAGACCAAGACACAAAATGTGTTGTATGTGGAAGTTTTGAAACATAACCATCTTATTTTAAGTCAAATTTGTAATCAAGGATACATACTAACATTTTATGACAAACAATGTGAGATAAGGAGAGAAAAATTAGAAAGGCTAATTATAGAGGATTGAAAACAATCTATATGTCTTGAATGAGATCAAGAAGGAGAGATCATTTATGAGAAAAATGAATGAAATTTTGATATGGAATAGAAGTTTAGGTCTCCTAAACTTTGACAATTTATTCAAGATAAGCATTAATATGTTTGTGAATAACATGCCTAAGATCACCAAACCTAAAAACATACTTTTCAAATCATGTCAACATGGTAAATAGACTAGAAGAAGTTTCATGTTCAAGGAGTACTAAAATAATATACCTTTAGAGTTAATACACATTGATCTATGTGGGCTTACAAAATTTCAATTTATTTAAGGAGGTAACTACTTCATGTTACTCATATATGACTACACAAGAATGGCTTGGGCAACATTCTTGAGAGAAAAGTCAGAATCTCTTGACAAGTTCAAGGCATTCAAGGCTCTTATCTAGAATGACAAGAATGGGAAGATCAAGTTTCTAAGATCTAATAGAGGATGATATTTTTGGTCCAATGAGTTTGATGACTTCTATGAGGTTCATGTAATAAAAAGACAATTTTCAATAGCTAATACACCTTGGTAAAATGGAGTATTAGAAAGAAAGAATAAGACAATTCAAGAGATGACTAAAAATATGTTAAATGACTCTATATTATTTGATGGATATTGGAGAGACGTAGTAAAACTATAGTATATATTTTTAATAAAGTACAAATAGGGACTAATGGAAACAAGACTCTTGATGAACTATGAAAAGGTAGACCTGATAATGTAGAACACTTTAGAGTGTTTGGGAGTAAAATTTTCATCAAAAGAGATGTGAAGACTTAATAAAATTTGATTCCATATCTAATGAAGGTATATTCTTAAGATACTCATCAATGATCTCAGCATATAAATGTTAGAACAAAAGGTTACAAAAGATAGTGGAGAGAACCAGTGTGAAGATTGATGAGATAAGGAAATCATACTCATAGTCAACATATAATTTAGATAATCTAGACTTAAATAATGAAGAGGAAATTATAGAGGTTGATCAAGAAGAAGAAGAATTTGAGGAGATGCATGACTCTAAAATCCCCTCAAGATATATTCAAAGAGATCATCTTGAATCTCAAATCATTGGCAATAAGAATGCATGTATGCAAATAAGGAGGAGACTGGTAAGTAATCTATATCAAGAGAATGTTTCTCTATTATCTAATATTGAACCTAAGAATATTATAGAAGCATGAAAAGACAAATTTTGGATAGGTGATATGAATGAAAAGTTAGACCAAATAGAGAAGAATGAGACTTTGGAAGTAGTTCCTAGGACTAAAGATAAGAATGTCATTGGGAGAAAATGAGTGGTTAAAAATAAGTTAAATAAAGATGGAAAAGTCACTAGGAACAAGGCTATATTGGTATGTAAGGGATATGCATAAGTTTAAGGGATAGAATTTGAGGAGACATTTTCACTAGTATCAAGATTGGAGGACATCAGATTATTTATAGCATATGTAGGATTCAAAGGTTTCAAGGTATATTAGATGGATGTCAAATATACCTTCTTTGAATGGGAATTTTGAAGAGGAAGTGTACATTGAGAAACTTGAGGGATTCTCATTATTAGATGATAATAACTATGTTTGTATACTAAAAAAAGTTGTTTATCATTTAAATCAAGCTCTTAGAGCTTGGTATTATAGGTTGGATAAGTATCTATTGGATAAAGGATTCAAAAGAGTTTTTATAAATAGTAAGATATAAATAAAGATATAAGATGAGCATCAATTTATTATAGTTGTCTATGTGGATGACATCATCTTTTATATAGACAATGAGAACATGACCAAGGCCTTTGCAAAGGTGATGAAGAAAGAGTTTGAGATGTCCATGCTATGATAACTATCATTCCTCCTTGGGGTTATAAATCACTCAATATGAAAGAGGTATATTTATCTCACAAGCCAAGTACATAAGAGATAGGTTAAAGAATTTTGAGATGGAATATTTTAAGGCAATTAGTACATCAATGATCACAAGGTGTAAGTTGAGTAAGGAAAATGAGTTTTCAAAAGTTAATAAGATATTATATAGGTCAAATATTGGAAGTTTGTTATAAAACACTACCTTTAGACTTGACATCATGCAATCAGTAGGTCTTATGGGAAGGTTTCAAGAAGATCCAAAGGAGAATCATCTACAAGTAGTCAAAAGGATACTCAAGTATCTTAAGTGGACTATGGAATATGGGTTGTGGTATTCAAGAAGCAAGGAGTTAAATTTGATAGCCTATAAAAATGTAGATGGGGTAGGAAGTCTAGATGATAAGAAGAGTACTAGTGGATAAGATGTCTTCTTAGGTGAGTGCTTAGTTTCATGGATAAGGAAGAAAAAACCATTAGTATCATTATACACTTTTGAGGCTAAAAAAATTATAGTAACTTCATGTTGCCTTGGGTCATATGGATGAGACAAACCCTAAAATACTACAAGGTGGAGTATGATGGTCCTACCCTTATCTATTATGACAATAAAAGTGTTATAAGAATATTAAATAACCCTATCATGCACTCAAGGAAAAAACACATTCCCATTAGGTATCATTTTCTAAGAGAGAAGGTAAGTGAACAAAGTATTAGACTTAATTATGTTTCTACATGCAATAAGATTATAGACATTTTGACCAAACCACAACTAAAGGTAACATTTGAACACCTAAAACATGAGTTGGGTGTAATTATTACCCCTAGTAATCATTGAAGAAGCCAAGTACTTAAGGGGAGATAATCATGATCATTATCTCCAATAATAGGTGAGTTGTTCCAACAAGGTATTCATAGAGATAGGGGAACATGTTTGTGTTATATCTCTTAGTCTTATGTGTTGAGTATTTTGGTTGTAAGGAGTGTGATCTAAGGAGTTATGGACATCACTTTGTCATTTATGTCAAAGGGGGAGAAAGACCAGAATGGGGAGATAAGAATGATTAGTTTGTAGTGTATTTTTCCATCAATAACAAAGGGGGAGATTTTTTAGTATTGTTCTTGTTGTTGAGGTTTGGCATCGATGTTGTCATTTTTGTCAAAGTTTATTGAGAAGGTCTTCATGAGGTCATTGAATAATGTAGTTATAAAGAGAGAATAATGATCAATTTTGTAGTGTTTATGAGAGTGTAAGATATGATTGGTATACATTTTTATGACTACATGAGTGATGTAAAGGTCACCATGAAAGGTCTTTGCTATCATTTTTTCAAGTGATTGAGCCTAGTAGTGTCTTAAGAAGGTATGTGCATAAGATGCCTAGTATTTTTAATGAAATAACATGATGGCTTGGTGAGATGAATGAAAAAAGGCATGAGAGGCTGTATAAGGTTTCTTTAACATGTATGTAAGGCATTGGATCACTCATGAGAATCTTAGGGTATGATTATAGGGGTAATACCTTTAGACCAAGTCTACACCTAGACCACTCCTAGACTCTACTTGGGCTAATGAGGCATCATGATCTATTATAAAGGCATATGAAGAATGTATGGAAATTTTTAAGCATGTATGAATTTTCTTGAGTATGTTATAGAGGTGGAGAGTGTATGGAAAGAGGCACAAAGTTTAGACACAAAAAATATGCACATGATAGTTCTGAATGTCACAATTCCCATTAAATACTTCAAGACTGCCTTGGTTCCAATCATTGGCTTTTTGACCAAAAATTAGGCCTAACATAATTTAATTGACCTTATAGGTAAAAACCACCTTTTAACTAACCTTTCCTTTAACCTTGACCTTTGATGATCAGGTTCCACCATCTAAACCAACTTAATTCACCATTAACTCCACCTTGATTTTTTATAACTAACTCATCTAAATCCATGTGTAAGACATTTAATGCATAGATTATAATTAAAAACCCTAGTTAACATATTATTTTACCTCTTATTCAATTCTTATAAGGATTAGGAGGTGAATTAGATCCACGACTTTAAGAGATTTTGCATTTAGAGTTTCTTTGTAGGTCATTTATTCCATTAATCCAGGAATCTATCCATCATGTCAGAGAGCCAACTTGTTACCACCCCTTGGTTGATAGATAAGTAACATTAATCTACCAAAATCACATCAAACTCTATTAATGAGCTAACCACCTCAATTTTTCATCTGACTAACATTTTATAAGCTGAGTATTTATTTTCCACTATACAATTAGTTTACTTGTATTTCAAAACTATCTCAATACAAACCAACCTTTTAGATTTACCTTCTATGATCCCATCAATCTAACTTTTTTCCACCTAAACCTAACACACAATAACCATCGATAGTCACTCTAACCATCAATAGTATGTTGAACCATCGATGATCACTTCACCTACCGATAGTCACCTCAACCACTGATGGTCACATGAATTGGTGATAGTCACTATGGTAGAAAATAATACATATTTATTTTCACCCACTTACCCTCAATCAAATCCACCTTTATTTTCATCTTGCTATTCATATACCCCTATCCTATTTTCTAAAGCACACCTGATATGTTTAGCATTCGTATTGACCTACTCATTACTATATTAGTCATTTTAACCTATTCATTTATCAAGCATTTCTTGTATTCAATTTTAGTAAATTTTTATTGTTGATGAAAGTACTTTATCTTCTATTTTCTAAACTTAATTATTTAAAAAATGTGGATTTATATCCCTTGAGGAAGGCCTTGCTTCTAGGATCTAACTAGTGTTAGGCAATCCACCCAACTATTTATTTAACCAAACATTTGATTTAGTGTTGTCTTATTTATAGGTCATCCTCCCAAGACAAAGAGGATTTTTTCACAATCATCTGATTCAATGCACACACAACCAAATAGGTTTTTAAACCATACCCATATCTAGTTGCTTCTTTCTTTTCAAAATATAAGTTGAAATTCTTTGAAACATTCTAACATGCTCAGTGGGACCCTTAAGTTTGTACTTATGTTTTTTGTGCATCTCTATGTTCTTCTCCCTATTCTATGCTCATAAACAAAATCAAATTTTATTTTGAGTTTAAAATTAAGTGCATCCATTACCTACTTGTAATTTTATCTCACTTAGTTAAATTAAATCAAAGTAATGATATCATAACATCACTTTTGTTCCACATAGTAAACCAAATCACCTTCACAATCAAACATAAAAAAAACCTAACATAATGCCTAGCTAGGATTTCGTCACCTAGTGGTCACATTTCCTTTCTTGACAATCCCACTTGGAGGTCATTACTAAGGGGAGAAACAACATAGCTCTCTTGTTGAATATAAACTCTAGAAATTAGTATATATTGGAAAAGCATTCGACACCCTTATTATTGTGGTGTGTGAAGTGAGGGGGTAGGCCCCAATAGCAAGAAACATATTTATTTTCAATGCATATCCTTTTTGAGAGCCTTGAACAACCCAAAACCAACCATAGACTTCTTGTATAGTACATACTCTACAAACCAAGTTGAGTCACACAATTTCTTAGAAACTTTAGGCATAAGCCAAAAGATACTAAAAATAAGTTTAGTACTTAGCATAATTTTCATGTGTGTTTTATCTTCTTCATCTTTTTCTTGTCTTCTCTTTGTTTGAATTTTGAGGAATTTAACTCCTTTTGGAAATCTTCCACCAACTTGCCTTCATCCACCTCATCTCCATTTCCTTTTTCAGTGGAGATCCCATCTATATTTTTATCTAGAGATCCTAACTATGTTATCCTCCTAGAATAAAACCCTCTTACACTGGAATGTTAACTTGCATCATGATCCACTTATACCCCCAACCTTACCTACCTTCAATCCAACCTTACCTACCATCAACCCAATCTCACCTATAACCAACCTAAGCTCACCTATAACTAACCCAACCTTGCCTATAATCAATTCAACCTCAACTAAAACCAATTAAAAACCTTTCAATAACCACTTGATCATATCCTCAACCAACCAATAACCTTTCAACCCTTATTTGACCCTTGTCATAACCCACCTCAACTATCTCAACCTCACCAATCTTTGGGTTACATATCCCAACCATCATATCAATTACCTCAACCATATAAAACTTTTGATTACCTACCTCAACCATCATATCAATCACCTATACCTCCTTTTTTTAATTATTCTTTATCTCAAAACCAAGACTTGGTCCATCTCCCTAGTCATATCACCCACAACTATCAACCCAACACCTATAAAACCAACCACTATTAACCTACTTTATCACCCTCATCAAATCAAACCAACAACCATCTGACTAACAACTTTTAATTAAAATTTTATAGCCAATCAACTTATCACCCTTACCTAGCCTATAAAACTAACCTACCTTATTAACCTTACCTACCTTCTTAAATATACCCAACCAACCTACCTTACCAATGTTATCAAACCTATCAAGACAACCTACCGTACACACCTTTTTAACCTTATCAACCCCATCAAATGAAGCCAATAAGTAGTAACCTACCCTATTGAACCAACCAAAATTTTTAAACCTACCCACCATATCAACCATGTAAAATTTATTAAATACCTCAACCTTACCAAATCTCTCAAACAAACCTACCTCATTTACCTTATCAAACTAACCAAAATTTTTGAACCCATTGATCTTACCAAACTAAAAAACCTCACCAAATCAAACCAATAATTATCAACTAAAATTTTCTAACCCACCAACTTTATTAAGCATACTCAACACATCAAATCACTCAAACTTTTGGATTCAATCCAACTTATCCAACCACCCAACTTTACCCAACCAAATAATTAGCTCTCAACCTCAAGAACCATTAGTATACCCTCTTCCTATGTAGTACACACCATTGGGGGAATCATATACGTCAATACTTGACAAAATTTTTAGAGCTTATATCATTAGACTTCCTCAAATCAAACCCATTAATACTTCTCTTCCAAATCCTATTTAGTTTATAGAGAATGAGTTTTGTGTGTATCATCGAACATACAAACATGTGGTAGATAGATGTGCGTATTTTAAGATGATCATCCAACACCTTATTGATCAAAATGAGGTTCTAAAGGATATTCTCTATGTTCATCCCATCTTATAATTGAATTTCCTTAATCAATAAATCATTAAACTTAATTTTGTAACCATTATTTTGCAAACTCATAATTAAATCCCTCAACATAATGAGGTCCCTTCATTAGATTTGGTCCTTAGTACATCTATAACTTAATAAACCATAATTGAAACCCTAACCAATCCACTTGTTAACCAAGTGCACCATTTTCAAATTCATTTTGAAATCATTACCAAAGAAGAATCAAACTTAAACCAACCACTTGTTGACCAAGAATAGCATTCTCAACTTTCATTTAAAACCATCATTAAGGAAACCAAACCACCTCTTCCACTTCTACTTTTAATAGAAAAAACCCAAATTCAAAACACCTTACCTATAACTAAATCTAACCCAACATCAACTAAAATCAAACCCGTTCAATTCCTAGATAATTTTCTAGTTTTCATCTACCTAATGACACTATCTTTGGTTTGATTCCTATTTGAATAGGGTCAAATCTTTATCAGTTTACCTTATCAAACAACAAAAAAAAAAAGAAAACCCAACCAACAAATTGAATCAACCACCCATGCTACCTCCTCTAACAAATAAATTGACCTCTAAACCAAATCAACCAACCATGATATCTGAATTTTTAATCCAACCATAAGCAACTTATCTATCAATACAAACCAACATCAATCCTTCATTTAAGATTTCTTAAATCTTGGCTACCCTTTTATCTAAGCTACACCTAACCTAAGATCCCTCATTGGGACAATCTGAAACTCTTGTCCAACCCACTTCTATTTCATGATGATGTTTCCAACATCATATCTAGACCTTAAACCTACCCAAATCCAACCTAACAACATTTCCCTCACCATAACACCATAATAGAGATACCACCTAAACCAAAACCTACAACTTAAACTCCAAACTAATAACTAACAACCCTTGAGAGGAAAATGAAGTCATATTCATCATTCTCAAACCCTTTTTACTAACCCATGTCTTTACTTAGGAATATTTTCCTGCCTCAATATTCATGGAGAGAGCATCTATTAGAATTCTTCCTCCAAAATATTTGACCAATCAATAACCCCAACATTATCCAATGAACAAACCAAACCTTGGCATTTATGCCTCAACATACACCTATCCTAACACCAAACCAACCTTGACCTTCACCAAATTTTTATTAGTAACCCAAACTAGCACTTAAATCTACCTAACCAAACCAAAAACCAACCAATATTGTCGCTAACCAAATTTTAATCACCATTACATAGCTAACCTTGCTTTTTGTTACTACTTTGTACACCTTAGAGTCTTTTCCACATCTAATCTAGTGTCGTAAATTAATTGGGGGGGCTTCTTCTCTCTTGATTAGCTCAAAAAATTTACATGTAAGTATGGATCTGGGGCATATCCTAACCTAAAACCCTCAATGCTTTTCATTCACATCCCATTCTTTTTTTAAACCAAGTTCTTAGTCATCTTGTGTCTAAGTTAAGCTCATCCCTTATTTTCATCCACCTTCATTCCTTATTTTAAGTACAAATCAATTAAACTAGGATCAAGTGATTATACCTCACAACCTTATCCTAATCTTATTCATGGGTATCATATCTCTATCTATGGTATGATTCTCATGGAAAATTTTAACCCCTTACAAGAATAATCCCCATGGTCATTGTCATTTAAACCTCTTTCACTCATCATTAACCTTCCTATGTTATGGTTTTTTCCTCCATAAAGGAAAGCCTTTAAACCTATATAGACTATTCCATGTCTGAAGTAGCATAAAACTCAATTTGGGATACCAAATATCACTTGGGTTAAAAATCTCTAGCATTTCAGACTGTTCCTTTGAAGGAAAACTACCCAAAACTATAAAAAAAATTACTTAAAAATGTAGACTAATCCCTTAAAGGATAACTATCAACATAAACAAATCCAAATCTTAGACCACTCCCTTGAAGGATGGCTAAGCTAAACATTTGTTAAGTAATCACTTGGAAGATTTTAACATCAATCAACATCTACAACCCATCAAATAAAAACATCAAAATACCTAAAGTCAAAAGTCAAAAATAAATAAATCCCAAGAAATATTCCATTATCTTTCACACAACATTCCTAGACTTCCCACATCTATCAGTCTACACCAAAGTTAGAATATGGACTTGTCTATAATGGTTTTTAGGTCACCTAAATAATGGGCAAGCCATCCAAATGAGAAATTTTCTCTACCATCCATTCATCCACCTACCATTCATCTCTCCTTTTACGCTCTACAAATCAAGTGATTTCTAGCTTACTCGACACTATGTGATCAAGCTACTTATTTTAACTAATGAACTAACACCAATGCAATGCATGAAGGGGATTTTATTCTTAAGGCCACCCATATTAAAATTATGGTCTTTTTTAATCAAAGAATTTCAACCTCATTCTACTTTTGTGATGACTTAAGAAGATGTGTGTCTTCCATATTTGAGTCATTGGCACCCCAAACAATTAATTTACAACCTCCCACCAAATCAAGTAACCTATTTGAACACCCCCCAACCAGACTAATTAACCTTAACTTGGTCATATTGACCCACATTTTACACTTTTTATAACCCAACTTTTCCTTGGTCATTTTGATCCTGTCATTTACCTTGCCATTTTTAAAAAATTTGTGCTACCTTTATGCACCAACCATTTAGGTGCTTCATAGCATGACCCTTTACAATCCCAACACCTGTAACCATTTTTATCTTCTCAATATCACATCCTACCCTGGATACTTATGAATACATTGACCTTACCTAGGATACTTTATTGTATAAGGGTAACCCATATCATTTATGCCTAATGATGAGGCGTAATTACCTTATCACTTATCCTCCTAGTACCAACCTTATTTTACCACCTTACCACCAACCAAGTTTTCACCCAACAAAAAACATTACCATGAATTAGAGAGCACCTTTTTATCTACAAATACCCACCATTAGATATGACCTTCTTAACCAAACCTTACCCCTAACCACGCACCTGACTAGTGGCCACTTTAGCACAAACTAGTGCATACCCCTAGATGGCCTTGTCTTGTTCCTTTTTAATGCATTGATAATAATTACCATATTAGACCTTTTTTAAACTTATGTTACCTTACACACACTTGACCAACTTGTGTCTTTTTAGGAGCACTTTTTACCTCAGATACCCATGACTACACCTACCTTTGATACCCATGAAAATACTAACCTTGCCTATGAGACTTGTGTTTATGAGTGTTCCTAACCAACACACCTACACAATGTCATGTAGTCCACTTATCACTTGTCCTTATAACATTGACCTTTATTTTTACCAATTATGGTAACCTAGTTAATGCATGATCTTAGCTATCACACTTTACGTGTGTGTGTTTTCCCTTTAGTGCCCAACCTATCACCCACCTTTTATCCTCACCTTCACCACTTGTCAAACCTACACCTAATTATATTTCACCTCATTGCATCCCATTTTGAGGGGGAAAACCTCATCCCATGTTCAGGGAAACTAAACCTTTGACTCATAATTTGTTTTTGATTTGTAGCATGTTGATAAAAATTTCATAACAAAAAGGGGTAAAATGTAGACACCAAAAATCTACACCTGATGTTTTTGAATTTTTTAATTCCCCTAGACCACCTCAAGACTCCCTTAAACCCAACCATTATCTTTTTGATTAAAAACTAGGCCTAATCTAAGTTAATTGAACTTCTAGATAAAACCCACATTTTAACCAAACTTACCTTGGACCCCTAACTGTCGATGATCATGATGACCATAGACAATCACCTTAACCATCATTGGTCAAGTTCCACCATCTAAACCAACATAACTCACCCTTAACTCTACCTTGAGTTTTTATAATTAGATCATCTAAATCCATGTACAAGCCATTATATGCATGAGTTATAATTAGAAATCCTAGTTAACATCTTGTTTTACCTCTCCTTCCTTGTTTATAAGGGGAGAAGAGCAAGTGGTGAAATGGATCCATAACTTCAAGATCTTTTATATTCAAAGTTTCCTTGTAGGTCATTTCTTCTAGGAATATAATGATCTAGCCATCATGTCAGAGAGCCAACTTACCTTCACCCTTCGATTAATGGCCAAGTACCATTTCTCTAATAAAATCATGTCAAAATATATCAATGACCCAACCACCTCAACTATACATCTGACCAACCTTATATAAGATGAGTATTTATTTTCCATTATTCATTTACTTTACTTGTATTTCACAACTAGCCTAGTACAAACCAACCTTTCAGAATTACCTTTTGTGATCTCATCAATCTAACTTTTTACCACCCAAACCTAATATGGAGTAACCACCAATAGTCACCCTGATCATTAATAGTCTATCCAACCATTGATGATCACTTCAACTACTGATGGTTACCTTAACCACTAATGGTCACACCAACCACCAATGGTCACTATGGTAGAAAATAACAACAATCTATTTTCATCTACTTACCCTCAACAAAATTCACCTTTCTTTTCATTTACTTGATCACAGACCCCTATCCTAATTTTTGAATCACACCTGATCTATTTAGCATTAGTATTGACCTACTCATTACTATATTAGTCATTTTGGCCTATTTCTTTATCAAGCATTTCTTATGTTCAATTTTAGTAGACTTTGATTATTAATGTAAGTAATTTATCTTCTATTTTATAAAATTAATGTTTTAAAATGTGTGGATTGATAGACCTAAAATAATCTCTTGATTATAAGCTAGCTAGCACTAGGTAATCCACCCAACTATCTATCTAACCAACCATTTGCTTTAGTGTTGTCTTATTTGCAGGTTATCCTCCTAATCCAAAGAAGAGATATTCACAATCATTTGATTCAATGTGTGCAAAAAAAAAAGGTTTTTCAACCATACCTGTATCTATTTTCTTCATCTTCCTTTCTAAAAATATAAGATAAAATTATCTAAAACATAAAGGTCAATTTTAAGGCATAATGTGGTCTACAGATCAAGTTCTAAATAAGCAAAGGAAAAGAGTATGGCATAATGGGTTATGACATTATATTTAAAATGAAAATATGGACATGTGAGTGTTTTTAAACCCATTATATGTTATTTCATGCATGTTCACAAAGTTATAGGTCATGGTTTTTAAGAAAAGGCATGAAAATTGGTTTTCAGGTCTCTCGAGTACACATAATGAAGGCATGCAAACTTGAGAAGGAATTTCAAGTGTTTATTAGCATTTTTAACCTCTACATGAGAACCTAATATATTAATTTTAGATGATTAAGTGTCCTATATCAAAATTTTAGGCATTAGTTTTTGGATTAAGGGGCCATGGTTTATGAATGATCGTTAAGAGTAGAAATAGGCTTAAACCCTCTTAGAACCCTAATAAGCACCCAATGTTGAATATGTTGATCAAAATAGCCCATCATGGTCTCAAATTACTATACAAACAATTATATATTATATTAAACTCTCCTAGGAACCTTCAATTGTGATTGAGTTGGCAGGTGTGTGAGTAGACCCTATATGAAAGTGCACATATCTCAGAGGTTTGTTCTAGTAGTCATAGTTAACCAAGTTAGAGTATTTAAATAATTTTATTGAGAATATTTAGACTTGTATTTAATTTTTATGGTGTTTTTTATATATTTTATATCTCTCATGTGTGCTAAACTATTCATCTAAGTTGACTAATCGATATTAGGCCTAATGGTGGAAACAATGAAAAATTATAGTAGCTGTGAGAATATGATTAGGAATTTGTTATCATGAAATAGGGATGAATCCAAGTGTGTGTGTGTGTGTGTTTATATATATATATATATATATATATATATATATATATATATAGTACTTATAACACACGTTCATGTTTGGTATATGTTTTGGAGGTTAGTGGTTATAGTGAAAAAGTTGCTCACAAGCTAACCTATCTAGTTTAGATGAGACAATGAGATATAAGGTTATGAGATTGGTATACAAGGCCAATATGGAAATTTAAACATATTTATTTCTATCCAAGAATGGTATATTTATCTCATATTATTATCTAAATTCATCAAAATTCATTGAAGTTGTCTATAAATGTGTTCAAGGTCTGAATCACCATGATTATCTTTGAGGAAAATTGGTAGTATTGAGTGAGCAAGTTACTGGAGTGTTTTTGACACCTTTTAGCCTATATAATGAAGTATAATTCACTTTGTGAATTTTTATCTTTATTTTACATTCTATGAATATGATTTATTGGCATGGTTGTGTGGCTAAACATTGTGTCATCTTCATTTTTTCAAGACAAACCTTTCTATGTGTGTGAAGGCCTAATGTAAACAATACTAATGGCAGCTTCAAGTGATGATTGGATCTAAAAGGTGTCATTGACATAATATGAAATTATTATGGGTATATTTTAGTGGCATATTAATTTTCCTTCTATTTATGATATTTTAAAGTGTTCCAAGTAAATCAAAAACTTGTACTAATGAAGGGCTAATTAAATTAGGTCTCCTTAAAGCCTAAAGAAGGATTTATTCAATTTGAATTATGGTCAAGCTAATATAATGATTGATTCATGCTTTTGGAATTTTCTAAGGCCCATTATATGTGGCTGACCAAGAGATGTATGATCAAGAACCTAGTATAACAACAAGGCCTAATTATCAAGTAAGAGTGTGTTTGTGGAAGAGAAGGATATAACACATTCAAAAGATGAAGGAGGTCTTTGAGACCATCATAGGTGTGTAGATAAACTATCTTGAATATATAATATGGGTAGTATAGATGAGGATCAAATTCATATGACCTAATCCATCTTGATGAGACCTGGTTGAGCGAAGAGACTTAGAAGGCAATTTGAAGGGGATAATAGTGTGAAGATTTGAAGAGGTGGTCATCATCAATTGGTTAAGAAAAAGAGTGTTGTAAATGTTATCAAATAAATTAGGTGACTAAGTTGTTTTTGAGTCATCTAGGGGGTTGGTGCTTTTTAAATCCTATATAGGTTGGTGCTTGGTAAGTTGGGGTTGGTTATCCATGTGGAATTAGTGATTCAAAAATTTATGATATTTTGACTTATAATACCATAGTACATGTGCAGGGATTAATGTATTTTTTCCCTAGATGGTTTCCTTCTCATATGTATGTTTTTCTATTATGCTCATGTGAATAACTCTTTATTCATTATTATATATTTTTATATATTTAATGGTTCAAGGAATGATAAAGTACATGTGAAAGAATTTTTTTTGTGATTGATTAACCCCCCTCTCTATAATTGTGTTTCCAACATCTAGGGCCACTTAGAAACTCAAAAATGAAATATAACTTAGGGTCCTCTCAAGCATTCATGTATGTATGTCATATAATACTTGGTAATGCCAAGTTCCTTAAATAAAGTAAGGAATCAATTTGGTATAAAATAGGTGAAAATTGTGTATAGATTAATAACATGAATAATGTCATGAAAATTTGACATTCCATCTGATCAACTGGTGTTTAAGTGAGAAAATGGAATAATGTGTCACACACATGCCCCCAATTCTAATGTATGTGAATATGGATTCTAGATTGATTTACAACAATCTCTATTTTAGAAAATATAAAATTGAAATAAAAGTGATCATGCCACACATAATACCACTAATCTAAGAAAATTGGTATGATTCTATGAAAAATTGAGAATAAACTAAGCATAACTGATAATCTATGATTGATATTATGTAAACCTAAATTGTAATTATTGTACCTTTTATAAATTATAGAATTTCCTATTTATGGGGATATTATACAATAGTGCAGTCCCTTGAATAGTAGCGTATTATGATAATGTCCACTATGTTATGCTAGTGTACTTTTATGCCTTTTTTATGCTAAACTATAACCATTCTATGTCTTACTATTTTCCATAGTGTTTTCCTAATTCTTAGCTCTATAATCTATATTTATGTGTTGAGAATTGTATTATGAGTGTACCCAAATGTCTTGATGTCTATGACAAACCTATATGAATTCCTACTCTTTTTAAGGGATTTGTTGAACCTATGTAATAACTATCCTCAAAATAAAATATATGCAACATGTATGTTAAGTTGATAATATATGATATCTATGTGATAAACTAATATAATGTGTATACATGACATCATAATGTAAAATAATCTAATCATGAGTTGGTAATGTATGATGTATGTTAAATATAACATTTACAAGGTTTTCAAGATAGATATAATAATGTAAGCATGTGTATGAGCAAAAAATATAGATATAATCTAAGTAACTACTTATAGGGATGGATCATGATGTCCATAATGATAACCAAGGAATAAGGAGAGATGCATGATGTCCCTTATGTCATTTAAAACTAAGTGTAAGTGTAAAATGAAAGAGACAAGTGTCATGGTCACGAAACATACATGAAAGAATATATACAACACACATGAGGCATAAAATCTAGGCCTAGGGGCCATAATATAAGGGACATGGTAAAATGTCACTAAATCTTAGAAAGTAATACATACAAGGACATGTTCAAATTTCCACATACGTAAATGAAAAGCAAGGTTGGCATAGATATGCATGGAAGGACATGTTCAAATGTATACATATACAATTAGTAAATCACACACAAGGACATGGGCACATGTCCAAAGCATACATATGGTGAAAGGAAGTGGATTAGAGATAATCAATAATTGCATATTCAAATTCCCTTGAATATATGTATAAGTAAAGAGATAGAATAGAATCTAAAATATGAAAGCTAAAAATGAAAGTATGCATTAATATGTGGTACAAATCCATATAAGAGAAAATATGTACATAAGCTAAGTCTATGGAGTATTAGTCAACAAAAAATCTGATTAGTGTGGGATGATTAATATCAAGATATAATCAATGTTAAATCTATGATATAGAGTATATGAATATGTAACCTAAAAAACTAGAATTTGTGTAGTAAATGACCCAATGGGCAAGTGTATCAATGTTTAAGCTATGTATGTGTCCCCAATAGGTAGATAGTATCAAATCTAGATCTGTTTAGAAGACTTGAGTCCTATAGTAATATTCATCACTAGAAAAAGAACAAGTCAAGCATGTATTCATGATAAAACTAACTAGACTAGCATATATAGTACCTATAAAATATAAGGAATGTAAACATGGAAATACATACAATCTAAAATTTGTATTTTATGAGAAATATTTTAATGTTTTTGTATTTTTATATATGTTATATTATTTTTATATTTTTAAATCATTATCTATGTACAAATAATCATGAAAATGAAACTATATATAAGTGGAAAAGTAAGAGAAAATTTGTAAAATTAGAGAAGAACATACTAATCGATGAGTCTCACAAGAGACTCGTGATCAATGTGTCATGTGCCAAAGAGAGGAAAAATGACTAATCATGTTGTGTGATGAGGTATCTAAGATCAAGGAATCAAATTTACTAAGATATATGTAGTTAAAACTACCTATAGAATGGGACTATAATTTATCAAGTTGATTAAATAGGCCTATGAACTATGGGTTTATTGGGAACCTATATGGTAGAAGAATTTATAACTATAATAGATTATATATTTTTTAACACTAATCTATGTCGTAATGTGGTAGATATAATCTCTCTAGAATCCAAAACATGTCTCTGACATAGGGGTCTATCTAATCTAGGTCTTCATTAAGGAGTATGTGTATGTGGTAATGTCATAGGATTCAACCTCACCTACACTATTGGCTCAATTGATATCAGAGGTGTGCTAATTGAATATTTGTGTTGAATGGTAACTATTGTCTATTATGCAAATTGATATAAAATAGGTAAATGATACTTATATGGAAGGCCTTGAACTATAACCACCTAATTTTTTTTTAGTAAAAGGGGTAAAAACTTTATTGAAAAAACTGGAAAAAGAACATACAGTAGCGGGCCGAAGCCACAGCAAAACACAAAAACCGAAACGGCACTTGGCCGACACACTACCCAGCAACAAGTCCGTCCAGCCTGAGAATTCTATCCAGGTTCCTACTCACCTCCTCTGGCAACATCACCCTATCCTCCACTCTGCGTCCATCCTCATTCGCCGAAGCCCACTTGGCCAAACAATCGGCCGCTCCATTCCACTCTCTCAGAATATGAGAGAAAGAAACGGAATCCATAATCATAACAATTCGAAGAATCTGCTGCACCACCAATGATAGCTGCCAATTAACATCATCAATTTTCCTCTCCCGGATTAAATTAATTAGAATTTGTGAGTCAGCCTCGCACTCCACCTTGCGCCACCCAAGCTCGTACGCCCTTCTGAGAGCTTGCAGAATAGCAACACCCTCCATCATATTCACCGTCTGGTCTCCCATATGAGCAGCGAAAATAAAGACCACAGCACCTAAGTGGTCCCTACTAATTCCACCAATCCCAGCCGGGCCCGGACATCCCCTGGCCGAGCCATCCGTATTGAGTTTCAAATATCCATCAGGAGGAGGGGTCCAACTCCCATTCCTCTGCATTTTGCTCCTGCACCCATTCCAATGTCTAACACAAGCCGCGACTGGAGAAATAGCCCGAAAGCCAAGCCTAGTCACGAAATCAGCATCCCCCTGCGCCAAGGGAAGAGCGATTTCACTCTTTGCTTCCACCATTTCCTGCAACATGCTAGTAATTCTACCCCACACCTGGTGAATTGCCGACCGTTCCCCTGAGAAAATCCTTCTGTTGTGCTCCAGCCAGATCTGCCATAATAAAAAAATGGGGCCCGCATACCACGCCTCCTGAAGAAAAGGCACAGCATGAGGCGGCTTGCCCAACCTATCCCAAAACTCAGCTATAGAAGAGACGTGCAAACACTGACACTTCCAGGCATCCCACCAAGCATGCCATAGCCGGAGTGTGAAGGGGCAATTAAAAAACAAGTGGGGAGAGTCCTCCTCCGCTCCCTGACAAAGAACGCACCAAGAGGGACCAGCAAATCCCCTACGTCTAATGTTCTCCCAAGTCAAGCATCGGTTCTAGGTCAAGGTCCAAGTAAAAAACTTGCACTTCGGCCAAGAAATGCCATTCCACACTTTTTTCCACCACGTCACCTCACCCCCTTCGCCCCATTTCTGCGTAATCAGCTCTTGATATCCAGCAGCAACCGTGTACTTCCCTTTGGGGTGAGGCACCCAAGCCAACAAATCTTTACCCCTTAAGGCGCAATAGGTACAGCCAGCCAAGATCCTCTGAAGCTCTGCGCACTCCTCCTACATATCCCGAATCGGCCATTCAGTCTGCTCTCTCCATCTAGCCTCCAACAACTGGTCCTGAGTCAGGATAGTCTTGTAGTCGCCTACCATACTCCACCCAGCCTCATGAAATTGTTGAGCCAGGCCTTCCAAATGTGGGTACTAGTTTAGTAGGGGTGGATACCCATCCCATGAATCATACCAAAATTGCGCTTCTTTACCCTCCCTGCAAATCTAGAACAGGCCTCTCTTAATCAACTTAGCACCTTTTTTGAGAGTATTCCATATAACTGAACCATTCCCAACTAAGCTAAGCCTGGGGATATCACTCATGGGGGTCCCAGCGCCGTACTTAAAAGCAACTATCTTATCCCAAATGCTATTCTGTTCCACGCACCATCGCCAATAAAGCTTGGCAGCCAAGGCCGTCCCAGTCAAAGTGGACTGCCTCAGACCCAAACCACCAAGCCTCTTAGGTCTGCAAATAGCTTCCCAACGAATCAAACTCCATTTTGTCGAAGTTAGGTTCCTAGACCATAAAAAATGTTTTACCAAGGAGTCAAGATCTTGAACAAAACCCACAGGTGCCACCTGAAGCATACACCTGTAAATGGGAAGCGCCTGCACCATCGCCTGAATCAGCTGGACACGCCCCACAAATGATAGCCAACGGTTGGTCCAATGGTTCACTTTGGTCCTGAAGCTATCAAGGATTCCTTGCCACGAGTCCTTGGACTGCCACCCCACAGATATCGGCATGCCAAGATAGAGAACCGGAAGACAACCAATCTGAAAATGCAGCGTGTCAGCCACCCTTCTCTGAATAAGAGGTGGAGTGTTGAAGAAGAAAATCGAGGACTTATTCTCATTAATAACCTGACCTGTTGCCTCCAAATAGGCATCCAAACTCTTGCGGATGTTGGCTGCCTCCCTCATGTTGGCCGTACCCATCAAGGCCACATCATCCACAAATTGAAGGTGAGAAAGAATCAGAAGATTGCCTCCCCACCTCCACCCCTGAATAACCCCCTCTCCCATCTTCTTTCTGATTAACCTTCCAAGACCTTCAGCCAGAAGAAGGAAGAGATATGGAGATAAAGGATCCCCTTGCCGCAGCCCTCTCGAAGCGCTAAAAAGCTGTGAGTGCTCCCCATTCATCAAAACAGAGAATGAGATCGATCTCACACAACTCATGACCCATCTAATCCACTCCTCTCCGAAACCAAAGGCAGCCAAGACCTTCCGAAGAAAGGACCACCAGACCCTATCATATGCCTTAGACATATCCAGCTTCATAAACATGGCCTTCTCCTTAGAGTGAGACATGGAGTGAATCGCCTCAGTAGCCACCACAATCCCGTCAAGAATCTGACGCCCCTCCACAAATCTGCTTTGCTCCTCCGAGATCAACGCCCCCAACCACTTTTTCAATCTTTCCGCTATCAGCTTGGAAATAATCTTGTATATAACATTGCAGAGGGAGATCGGCCTAAAATGGTCTAGGTGATCATCACCTTCCCTCTTGGGAATGAGTGCCAGAAAGGTCAAGTTCAAAGCACGAAGCATCTGTTTGCTGGTTTGGGACTCTTGAACCATAGCCAAGAGATCACATTTGATGATTTCCCAAAATTCCTGATAAAATTCAATTGGAAACCCATCTGGGCCTGGAGCCTTACCATTCTTCATCATAAAAACAATCTTTTTAAGCTCCTCAAGGTTGATAGGTCACATCATTTGTCTCATCATCTCTCCAGAAACCAGATTCAGAATACAAGACAGGATCTGCTCTTCAGCATCAATACTCCCCAGGCTAGCTTCCCTGAACATAGAAGCAAAGTACTGGATAGCTTCTTCACACATGGCTCTTGTGGACGAAAGAGTCTCCCCGCTGCCCGAGACCAAAGACACAATTCTATTACTATGCTGCCGAGCTTTAACCGAGTGGAAGAAGAAGGCCATGTTCCTGTCTCCCTCTTGCAACCACTCAATACGTGCTTTCTACTTCCAAAACACCTCCTCTCTCAACTCCCACTCTTCCACCTTCTTAGGAGCCCTAGCTTATTCATTCAGTAAGAATTTCGACAAACCTTCCTCCCGAATTAGTCTGGTGACCAAATTCAGCTCCTCCTGCGCCTCTTTCTTTTCCCGAAAAATATTTCTAAAGTGCAAAACATTCCACCTTTTAAGTTGATATTTCACGTGCTGGAGGAGTTTAACAAAGGTGTACATTGTTGTCCCTGTCATTGGTCTCCCCCCTTTCCACCAACTAGCAACCTGAGCATATAAACCCTGATCTCTGAGCCACATTAATTGAAATTTGAAAGTCGGTTTCCTCTGCCAATGATTGGAAACAATGTGAAGTCTGATAGGCCAATGGTCCGAGCATCTCCAATCCAGGATATCAAAATTCAGAGACCATGATCCATCCATCTAGTAGCAAGATATCAAAAATCTGTCAATGCACTCAGCAATGAATTGATCCCCCACCCTCCTATTATTCCAAGTGAACCGCCCATTGCTAGGCTTGAGATCAACCAGGTTGTGCTCCAAAATCTTGTCCCGAAGCAAATAAGACGATGGTTCTAGTCTGGTATTACCTCCCATTTTTTTAGATAGTTCCATTATAGCATTGAAGTCACCTGCCATAATCCAAGGTAGAAAGGGAAAATTACTTCTAACTAAGTGAATATTATCCCAAGCCTGCAGCTTACCTTGTAAATTAGTGGGCGCGTAGATATTGGTCAGGAGAATGTACTCCCCAGATTCACTGCATACAGCAACCAAAGAGAGCGAATGTCTGAAAGCTGTCCATGAAACCGGCTGGACCTTACGTGGATTCCATAGACACGCCACGCCTCCAGCTGTACCTTGTGCCCCAATGCACTGACACAAACCACTCCTCCACAGCCAAGGGGCCAGGGTCATCATGAACTCCACTGAGACCTTGGTCTCTTGCAAAAAAAGAATATCAAGACACTGAGTCTTAATCAACTCCCGAACCACTTTTTGTCGGGGGCCGCTGTTCAAGCCCCTCACATTCCAAGATATAATTATCATTTTGATGTTGGCAAAAAGTGGGAGTCCAAGGTCTTGACCGCACCTGACTCCACCAGATTCTCACCAATCATCTTCATTCTTTCTGTATCTTTTCTTCTCCCCACTTTCCCAACTTTTTCCAAAGTTGGTTTTTTCCCTTCTTTCTGTAAAATTCCCAGATGAGGAGATGCTTTACCTTTCTTCTCAGCCTCGGGGGCCTCCACTTGAATTTGAGGAGTTAAAGCTTCAATTTCTGCACTTTTACTAGTACTGGATTCCACAATTTACTGGTCTCCCTCCTGTTCTTCCATAATCATAGGAAGCATAGCCTCCTCAGGGGGCACTTCTCTTTCCATAGCCTCATCATTTACAGCTCCCGAGCCACCCACTACTCGCCCTCCATTAAATATATCCATTCCTTCCTCTTGCTGTCCCAACTCTCCCAACACCCCAAACCTGTTAATCGAATCCTCCTCTGAGTGGTCCGTTAAGGTTCTCTTCAGCCCTCTATTTCACCCTTTAGATTTGACCTGTGTAAATCCTTTGGAGTCCTTACCAGCACTCGCACCAGGTCCAGTCCTCCTTCCTTTATCCGCCCCAGGATTGTTATTCGGAGGAGATTGTGTCGAATACTACTGGCCATTCCCTTTCGCCTTCGGACAACGCCTAACCAAATGCCCATACTCATGACATAGGCGGCATCTAAATGGTAGCGTCTCATAATCCAGCTGCTGGACCCATGAGTATGAACCCACACACAACTCAATAGCATCCGGTAACGGCCTGCTTAAATCGATTTCAACACAAACTCAAGCAAAGGTCATGATTTTCCTACTTATAGTCTATGTGGAGGAGCCCACTCGTTTACCCAAAAATGAAGCAATCATTTGGAGAACATCCTCCCGACAGCATTCTATAGGCAATCTGGGCAGCCTCACCCAAACAGGGACTTTATTGGGCAATTCTTCAGTGGGATTGAAGCCAGCATGCCATGGCTTGACAAAGAGACCTACCTGATTGTAGAAGTAAGGACCACTCTCAAATACTCTGTTCCTGTCAGCCAAGCAAACAAAAGTAACCATAAAGAAGTTATTAGCCAACAGTGTTAACTCCATCTCTCCTTCTGGTTCCCACACCCGTCTGGCCCAGCTTTCCAAAAATGGAAGAGACACACACAGGCCCAAAAATTTGCAGTAAAGTGAATGAGTGGAGAAATACTCCACATCTTCACCAATCAATTCAAAAGGAATCACAAGTTTTGGCCTGTCCTGGCAGCGTTCTAGGCATCCATTTACCTTGGAGATTCTCAGACCTCCCACCGTATCAGTTGCAGATGTTTCAGGATTCTGGTTAATCCCCAGATGAGGATCAACTCTCAGATCCTCTCCCTGTCATCCCTTCCCCACAGCCTCCCTGTAGCTCATGTCTGGTCTGGCCTGGGTCGGCCCCTGCATCGCCATTCTTCCTGTTCCTGAGTTCAACCGTTTTCCTTGTTTTAAACTATAATGTCATCCCCTACTTATGCGCCCACTCCTTTCTAGCCATCCACAGCCCCACGCAGTGCTCTTCCAGTCCAATACAGGCTAGGGCCCGATGCCCTAGCTTGGCTCAACAAGTGCAGGAACGCCCGCGCACGCAGCCATCTCCCTAGACCTATATATTCCTAAATCAAACTATAACCACCTAATTAACATGTATATATTTGATGCATTTGTGTAATGTAAATGGGATTTTCCAAATCTATAGTATCCAAGGCCTACCCAATAAACATATCAAATGTGCCTACACTAGGTACACCTATGAATATGGTGGTAATGTGTGTAGGCCCAACCTATAATGGTAGTACTATCTCCCTAATGGATCTTTAAACATGGCTACTAAAGCCACAAATAATTATATCCATATGAGAAATGTCCTACACTTAATAGCCCAAGTGATGTAGAAGTGTGATAGTACACATGTTAATGTTTGACCAATTTTCAACCATGACACTTTGAATAGGATGATGATCAATGTAGGCTTATATAAAGAGTGCATATAAATCTGATTCATTATCAACAATATCCTACTCTAAGAGAGTGATGAGATGTCTAATTGGCATTATAGAATGATACACACCAATGATATTATTGTGAGGGTGTGTGTTCAACATATATGTATAATAGGATGCTAGTGGTTCATGTGCCAAATAAGTATATTGAAAACATGAAGTGCATGTTATCTCATTAGCTATATATTTTAGAAATAGATATGAAAATATTTTTAATATTTTGTCTTCTTTTGGTTGTGGTCTAGGTACATCTGTAAGAGTGATAACATCAAGGATATTATAATTTATCAAATCATGTATCTTATGTCATAAATTGATGCATCTATTTGTAGTATGGCCTAGTGCCCTATGACAATCCTAGAATGCATTAAAATAATAACTCTTTATTAAAATTCCTAGTTTTATCAACCTATTTAATGGGAGGGAGAGATAGGACATTACATTCCAAGAGTTACTTAATAACATGTGATGGTGATTTAATAAGATTTGTGAAAAGTCTCATTGGAAGAGTTAATAAAACCATGCAAGGAGGTGGCTCTAAAGTTTTATTAATTGTTTTCTTTTGATCACTCTTGTTTTTAGTGGGCCTCACCTTATATAGGGGCTTATTATAACTATTGTTAGTTGAATTTGATCTAGTTATGTACTTTAATTTTCCCATAGCGAGAAGTTTGATTTACCATTCCTTAATTATATGGCATATATTTATGAATGATGCAAAATTATTGAATAGAATAGATTCATGAAATGTCGATAATAAAATCTATTTGAATATGTCTAGATATTTTTATCTACCATGGGGCTAGTCATATTTACTATATAGTTTTACATCACATGACATATTCAATAATTGTCTCATTAGAGTTTTGTTTGAGATGATCAACTTAAGATTAGGAAACCTTATCACTAATATTAATCAAGAAGTGTGCTAAAAACATATATACCAATGAATGGAATGAAGTGATGGAATGATTAGGAGGATCATAAAACCATTATAATGCATAGTCCTTTAAACTATGAGGGAAGAAATAAGTGAGGAATCAATCACTAGACATGTAGTCTAAACATGCTACATCAAAAGATTGTAGATAGTGTTCTAGGTCACCCTTACCATCATAAAAATTAAGCTTTGGTACCACAAATATAAATGGAAAAGGAGTTGTTTTAATATGTTGTGCTAAAGGCATATGTCGAATATAATAATAATCTAAGGCATTAGATGGTCTAATGACACCCTAGTGAATATATAACACCTTAGCCTATAGATCATGGATCTCATGCATAAGGTAATGTACAAATGGAGAGGAGGAATGTGTAATATCCATAGGAGGTGTTACCATTGGTGAAGGTTTCCTAGTTATAGTAGGTGGTTTTGAAATCTGAGTTGACCCCATAATAGGTGTAATAATATTAATACCTGTGGGATTATAATATTAACAAGTGATGTGTTATTTTGAAGCTCTTCATGGAAAATACAAATAAGGTCATCTTGAATATCTAAATGTTTAGATATGAAATATTAAAATTATTTTTTTATTGGTCTCATCAAATTAGTTATTGAATTTTTCCATTGTAGGTTTTGAAAGTAGGATAAAAAATGTTTTGTATTTTGAACCTTTTAAGAAATTTAATCTATAAAAGATTAAAAAAATAAAATAATAAATCAGATATGATATTTGGGAGTTTATTTTTGAACATAGAAAATACAAGGATACAACCCATAATAACATCTATGTCTAGGGTTTTAAAATTATTAAAGTAAGTTAGTTTCACTAAATGATTTAAATTTTATGGGATTTATGGAATGTAAACCCTAGGTTGTTAAAGGGATGGAATATGAAAATCAAGGAATACATATGAAATAAATAAAACCATTTATTTTTAAAACAATTGACCTAATATGATTATTTTAATAATATAAATGAATCACATAAGTATGTACTTAGCTAAAACCCAAATGAAACATGATTTAGAGGTTGAAAACTACTACAAAGGCTGATCAGAGTGTCGTAAACTAGAATCAAAACTCAAAATTCCTCCTAGATAGTATCATGGTCCTTTGAATAGTATAACATAATTCTACTTTCCTTAGAGGCATGACATTATCCATCATAAGAAGGGACTATGAGCTTTTTGATATGTCTTTGCTTGAGTTTTAGATACATGTGCTTATATACCTTAGTGTTGGATCAATGTATTTGAATGATTTGGAAGCAAAACCATAGATCTACATTATTATTAGGTTATTTGAAGAGCATAAGTATAAAAGGTGTAATGTTAGTTAGATAGGTTGGACATGACCTCAACACCCCATTGTGTTGAGAGTTTCCTACATACCAATACCTTTAGAGGGGATCCATCCTGATGTGGTTTTCTCTCCTAAGTGCGTGGTACAAGTATAAGTGAATGTTAATATGAGTGATGGATTGAGTGTTTTGAATTTTTTTGATACTATAAATATAAATAATTTGAGCTTAGGAATGATGTAGATGGATATACTCATACATAGGGTAGAATATAGATTAATAACCTTGATTTTCACAATTATTTATTAGTTTGTTTGTGACTATTTGTATTTAATTTACATCTACTAGGTAAAAGGATAAAAATGGTGTATATATACTAATCTAGTGATTTTTATTATTAAGAATAGGTATAGGTTAAACCTAAGGTGTCTTTATAAATTCAAATATGTTCTTTGGAGTAGGAAAGAAGTAAGGGATAGTGGCACAGTCCCTAAGTCACTAATAAAATGCACTAGTGTCTAAAGGGTTGTGCTAGTGTCTAGGTGGTAGAATTTGGTGCAATAGGGGCCTACATGCCTAAGATATGGTATGGTATTACTTTTGTTACATTTGGGGATGTGGGTTAAATATATATAAGTATTTAAAGAGGCCATAAGATAGGTTTACGGCTAAAGTAAGGATAAGGTGGTCTTGAGTAACACTCATTGTACTTAAGTGACATTTTATATGACTACAGATTATAATATTATTTTAAATATTTTTCCATAAAAATAGATATCATATTTTACCTAGAAACTAATTTCACATTTTCAAAGAGCTTTTCATAGTCTTTTTTAATCACCAAAAACCTCTGAAAACAAGGAGCCAAGGAGGATGGGACAAGAGAAATCCAAGACAAAATTTGCACATTTTTACTTGAGGATGAAGTACTGGAAACCATATTTGGATAATTAGTATGGTTGGAGTTTATAAATAAATTCCAAGGAAATGATAAATGGCTTGTCAAATATTAATCGTCAACCTCAGGAGTGATCACATTAAGGTGAGAGAGATCAAAATTAAAGTGAGCAATTAGGTTATTAGTGAGCTTTCATGGATTATAAGTGAAGGAATTAGGATTAAATGTAGGTCCACATTCAAATAATTGATCTAAATCTTGCAATAATAATGAGAACATATTCTTGAGATAATTTTCATCCCTCAATGAGTTGCTACATGAATTAGGAGAGCCTATAAAGATTTGGAATACAACTACATTTTGGGTGATAAAATATTTTATTTATGATGGGGATTATAATTATATTGGCTATGATGTAATGAGAATCCTTACTTACCTCAGACAAGGATTTCATAAGACATAATAGAGAGTGATTTTTCTTAAATTTATACATGGATCCATTTAGGTCATTGAATAAAAATATGTATAGGGGATCGCTTCCATCTAACATCATGGGATTATTCAGTTAATTTTCCAACATAATTTCATGAAGACACAAGATGGAGAAGTTGCCTAGGAGGTATTCCTATGAAATAAGCCAAAATGAAATCTAAAATAAAAATAAGACTTATCTATTCATTTATTATACCAAGATATAGTTTAAAATAATGAACTTGTAATGAAGATCCAACTCCAATGGTATAAAAGAAAAAGAAGTTTAGAATAAGGGAACCTAAACCTAGCTCTAAGAAAACCCTAAAACTAGCCACTGTCCAAGATCCTATATTTTACATCTCTAATGAATATAGACCATCTCCAAGGATGTCTTTAGCTAGGATCCTGAGGAGAAGTTCATGAAGAATGATGTGAAGATAGGAGTCTATCTAAATACCTCTACCAAAGATAAGAAAAGGAAGACTTATATTGCAAGAGGAAGATGATTAAGAGAGGGATGCTAGAAAGATACTTAGTATTATAAATCAGTTACATCCTATTGAAACTCTATGGATTTAATAAATATCTACATAATAATAAATAAAATATGAACCCCCATTTAATATTGAGGAATTAAGAACCATGGTA
This sequence comes from Torreya grandis, assembly GCA_037957365.1. NCBI lineage: Eukaryota > Viridiplantae > Streptophyta > Pinopsida > Cupressales > Taxaceae > Torreya > Torreya grandis. The sequence continues at coordinate 433,480 of JARHVA010008563.1, read as the reverse complement.
TAATATTTGAAGAATATACAAAGGAACTAACTCCATCTTATCTATATCGAAAAATGGATAAAGGAAAATCCCCAATCATAGAGGTAGAGGAAACTCACTCCTCTATCCATGATGAAGAGTAATAAGTACACTATGCTCTAATCATGTCCAAAGCTAAATTTACTCTAAGATATTAAGAGGAAGAGATTTCCTTCCTTAGAATGAAGCTAAAATGTAAGGAAGACACTATCTCATATTTACAAAAGGAATTAGAAGGAAATATGATTCAATGTTTACATAAATATAATGAGATTGTGTCCTTGAAATAAAAAGTGGATAAGCTAAAAACATTTTAAGATGAAATGGTTTAGACATATTTATCTTATCATGACATCATGACCACTTGAAATGAAACTTTTCAAGAATTAAAATGGTTAAAGATAGAAAATAGGAAATTAAGGATAGATATTCAAGAAGAAATAAAAAAGAAAGAAAAAGTTGAGTCTACCCTCCAAATATATTATGAGCTAAAACAAAAACTTTTAGCCTGTAGGATACCTACCTCAACCTATAGTATTTTTCTCCATGAATATTTCCTTAAATGCAAACTTCTAATAATATTTTATGGACTACCTCATGACTTAGAGGATGAAAACCAATTCATGGAAGTTTATCAAACTAGTACCTTAGATCAAAAAAATTTGTTATGTGAATTTTATTTATGTGGATTTATCTTGGGCTATATTTCTTCTTTATTTATTATTATATTTATAGGAGAAACATAGCTTAAAGCTTACACTTATACTCTACAAAACCAAATTTCATTAAGAATAAGAATTGTTAAATGTTTTGAGTAATAAAAAACTATGGGATTTTGTATGGGAGTTAAATTTACTAATTCAAAGGATCAAATTGTATTATTCAAAAATTTTATATACCAGCCAGCATTTAGGGAACACTATCCATAAGTTTTATAACAAAATACCACATATTTTGAAGAATTTATGAAACATCATTTAAATCAAAAATTGACTTATTATTATAGAATATGGTATACTTTGAATATCCCATTTATAATAAGAGACTTTATTTTTTTTAAGCACAAAATATACTGAGAGGGGGGGTGAATCAGTATATTATATATCTTATAAATCTTTCCTTTAACCAAATTCCACTTAATCAATCGTTCAAGATATGCAATAAAACTCAAACAATAAACATCACACAAGATAGAGAGAGACACCAGATATAACATGGAAACCCAATGTGGTAAAAACCATAGAGAATCAATCTAAAATATATTCATGAGAACAACCCCACAGGAGCACCATACCCCTTTGCCAAGTACAAACCTCAGCTATAATTCATGAGCACCAACCCATAGGAGCTTCAAACCACTTTGTTGAGCACCAACCCAGCACCTATTCGTGAGCACCAACCCACATGAGCACCAACCCCTTTGCCGAGCACCAACCTAGAAACAATTCATGAGCACCAACCCATAGGAGCACCAACCCCTTTGTGTATACCACACACCTATCTCTTAATGTTGATATCTCAACAAATGATAGATCAATACAACATCTCCTTCCTCTCTCTCACCTTTGCTCTTCTAAGCTAGATATAACAGATACAAATCATATTCATCTCTCACAATTGCTATTCTAAGCTAGATATTACAATATCAAATCAACCTCTCTCATCCATATTACAAATGGCTACTCAAGCCTTTATTTATAGCTTTCCAAATGACCTTTGGCCTTCCCCCTTTGTGACCTTTCAATCCTCATAGAAAATGGCACTAGTCTTGGATGAACCTTCATATCCAATCATTTGAAAAGTCACGTGGTGACCCTTCATGACCAAAAATGTCCTTCCCACTTTTGTCCTTATCTTTGGTGACTTTTCGTATTCCTTAAAGTGTCCCTTCATGAGAAATTCGCCCTTTACTCTTTTGTCTTCACTTGGTGACTCTTGGTATTCCCCAAGATGACTCTTCATGGGAAAATGCATCCCATCCTTCTTTTGTCTTTATCCCATGACTCTTCGACTTCTCCATGGGCCCTTATTTTGTCTCATATGCAACCAAAAATATATTTGTTAATATTAAATAAATATTAACTCATATTAGCCAAGATATATTTATTACCAACAACATTAAATGCAATGGGGCCTTTATCACCAATAATACTAAACCTTTGACATCAATGAAAATATTTCCAACAATCTCCCCATTTGTCATTAATGGCAATCTCAATCTTGAAACTGCCACATCCTGTCACCTGCACATCCTGTCATCTGAAAACATATAGTAACTCCCCCTTACTGTAGTAACCTATACCTATTCCTTGTACCTATTTTCTACCCCTATACCTGTTATTCTCCCCCTTTGACATCAATGGCAAAGGGCCTACCTGGAGCTAACACTTAGCTCCCCCTCACTTGATGATGAACATCAATGGCAGGAAGTAATATAAATTACTCCCAACTCCTCTCACCGATCTTTGAGAAGATATCTGATTTTACCTATCCTTTGAGAATCTGCAATCAACTCATTTGAATATTTCCTTTCGTATGAAACTTTAATATGTATCCTTAATCACATATTTGCCTTAAACTCAATAGATTATGCTTGTAAAAAATTATTAGTCTTGGTTCTACCATTATCCAAAAATAAAGTACCTTTTCTAACTATCCTGGCAGTGGTTTTATCTCTAAATCTCACTGTACCACCATTGATCTTCTTTACTCTTATCTCCTATCATATGCCTCGAACATCCACTATCAACAAACCATGGCTGATCTTTATTTCTTACATGCAAATCTGTTTGTACCAACATAGAATCTTCATGTTATTTCTCCTGCCATGCACACAACTGAACCTTCTTCTTGATGAATGGAACTTTGAAACTTTGATCCTTCTTCATTAAATATGCATGAATATCCTTCTCCTTCTTTCTGAAACTATTAGCTCTTTTTCAAAATTCTAATTTCTTATGAACATAATCATTCGAAACAATACATATGCAAGAATCATTCTAATAGCCCCAAACCATAATACTGATGCAAAATTTTCTTCAAAAATATATTCCCTCAAAAGGTTTACAAATTAATCTACCAACTCACCTTCTTGTCATGCAAAATATCCAAGACGCAATAACATCCACCATGCTTCAATTTTCTTAAAAGTGTCTCCTTGAAGCCTAGAAGAGACACCCCCACACAAAAGGGTTCTAGAAATAAATCTCAAGAGATTCCCACATCTCCTTTATTTCTTCCTTCACATTCTTGTGTTTTTATTTTAGAATCTGTCTAAGCATGTCTAACCTTTTTGACTTACTAACCTTATCATTTATGATGTTCTTCTTTTTCTCAACTTTTGCAACTATCTTATCTTGACAAAGCTCATGCTCAAATGTAATAAGAGATTCTTTACAAACCTTCTTATCTGATTCTTTATCTACTATAGTCAGTAATTCATTTTCACTCTTAACCTTAACTTGATCAACCTTTACTATTTTAGGTCTCCAAACCTAAATTTGTCTTTTCTCATATTTTCTAGAGTCTTTAAATCCTTTGTAATACCTTGAATATCTCTTTACTTTATTTTGGCATAATATAGCAATATGTCCAACCTCATGACAACAAAAGCAAACAATATCTTTTTCTTGAATGTGACTGAGATCTCCCTTTGACTGATTGCTTCTCCTCATACAATATCTTGCCCTATGCCCAACATGATGACAAACAAAACAACAGCCATGAAAAGAATTTGAAAACTTGAAAGCATTGGGCTGCCTGATTGGCTTCTTTGATTTGCCTTCAAAACCTACATCCTTCTTTCCTTAGACTAATATTTCATGATCTTTCTCAACCTTGATTATAAAATTCTCATGATTATCCTTTAAAGAATCTAACTCAACCTTCAAATGATTACACTCTTCTTCTTTTGATGTTAAAATTGAAGTTGCAACCTCTAACTGATTCTTAAGATCTTGAATAAATATATTATTTTCTTTTACTTTTATAGCCAACTTAGAATCCAAGATACACACCTTTTCCTTAAGAGCTTCAACCACAAATTTCAATTCTTGATTCTCCTTCTTTAGTTTCTTGGCCATCTGTGCTTTTTGTTTGATCTACCTTCAAGCTGTTAAACCCTTTCTAAAGAAACCTACTCTGATACCAGTTGTTAAGCACGTAATATACTAAGAGGAGGGGTGAATCAATATATTATATATCTTATAAATCTTTCCTTCAACCAAATTCCACTTAATCAATCATTCAAGATATGCAATAAAACTCAAACAATAAACACCACACAAGATAGAGAGAGACACCAGATATAATGTGGAAACCCAATGTGGGAAAAACCACAGAGAATCAATCTCAAATATATTCGTGAGAACAACCCCATAGGAGCACCATACCCCTTTGAAGTACAAAACTTAGCTATAATTCATGAGCACCAATGCACAGGAGCTTCAAACCCCTTTGCCAAGCACCAACCTAGCACCTATTAGTGAGCACCAACCCACAGGAGCACCAACCCCTTTGCCAAGCACCAACCCAAGAATAATTCATGAGCACCAACCCACAGGAGCACCAACCCTTTGTGTATACCACACACCTATCTCTTAATGTTGCTATCTCAACAAATGATAGATCAATACAACATCTCCTTCCTCTCTCTCACCTTTGCTCTTCTAAGCTAGATATAACAAATACAAATCATATTCATGTCTCACAATTGCTCTTTTAAGCTAGATATTACAATATCAAATCAACCTCTCTCATCCATATTAAAAATGGCTACTCAAGCCTTTATTTATAGCTTTCCAAATGACCTTTGGCCTTCCTCCTTTGTGACCTTTCAATCCTCATGGAAAATGGCACCAATCTTGGCTGGCCCTTCATATCCAAGCATTTGAAATGTCACATGGTGATCCTTCATGACCAAAAACATCCTTCCCACTTTTGTCCTTATCTTTGGTGACTTTTCGTATTCCTTAAAGTGTCCCTGCATGAGAAATTTGCCCTTTACTCTTTTGTCTTCACTTGGTGACTCTTGGTATTCCCCAAGATGACTCTTCATGGTAAAATGTGTCCCATCCTTCTTTTGTCTTTATCCCATGACTCTTTGACTTCTCCATGGGCCCTTATTTTGTCTCATATGCAACCAGAAATATATTCGTTAATATTAATTAAATATTAACTCATATTAGCCAAGATATATTTATTACCAACAACATTAAATGTAATGGGGCCGTTATCACCAATAATACTAAACCTTTGACATCAATGATAATATTTCCAATAATATTCGCCTTTGTCATTGATGGCAACCTCAATCCTGAAACTACCACATCCTATCACCTGCACATCCTGTCATCTGAAAACATACAGTAACTCCCCCTTACTATAATAACCTGTACCAATTCGTTGTACCTATTTTTTGTAGTTTTACCTATTATTCTCCCCCTTTGACATCAATGGCAAAGGGCCTACCTAGAGCTAATGCTTAGCTCCCCCTCACTTGATGCTGAACAGCAATGGCAGGAAGTAATAGAAATTACTCCCGACTCCTCTCGTCGATCTTTGAGAAGATATCTGATTTTACCTATCCTTTGAGAATCTTCAATCAACTCATTTGAATATTTATTTTTGTATGAAAATTTAAGGTGTATCCTTGATCACATATTTGCTTTACACTCAATAGATTATGCTTATTAAAAAAATTAGTCTTGGTTCTACCATTATCCAAAAATAAAGTACCTTTTCTAGCTATCCTGGAAATGGTTTTGTCTCCAAATCTCACTATACCACCATTGATCTTCTTTACTCTTATCTCCTATCATATGCCTCGAACATCCACTATCAACAAACCATGGCTGATATTTATTTCTTACATGCAAATCTTTTTACACCAACATAGAATCTTCATGTTATTTCTTCTACCATGAACACAACTGAACCTTCTTCTTGATGAGTGGAACTTTGAAACTCTGATCCTTCTTCATTAAATCTACATGAATATCCTTCTCCTTCTTTCTAAAAATTAGCTATTTTTCAACATTCTACTTTCTTATGAACATAATCATTTGAAACACTACATATGCAAGAATCATTCTAATAGCCTCAAACCATAATACTGATGCAAAATTTTCTTCAAAAATATATTCCCTCAAAAGATATACAAATTAATCTGCCAACTCACCTTATTGTCATGAAAAATATCCAAGACCCAATAACATCCACCATGCTTCAATTTTCTTAAAAGTGTCTCCTTGAAGCCTAGAAGAGACACCCCCACACAAAAGGGTTATAGAAATAAATCTCAGGAGATTCCCACATCTCCTTTATTTCTTCCTTGATCTTCTTGTGTTTTTATTTTAGAATATGTTTAAGCATGTCTAACCTTTTTGAATTACTAACCTTATCATTTACGATGTTCTTCTTTTTCTCAACTTTTGCAACTATCATATCTTGACAAAGCTCATGCTCAAATGTAACAAGAGATTCTTTACAATCCTTCTTATCTGATTCTTTATCTACTATAGCAAGTAATTCATTTTCACTCTTAACCTTAACCTGATCAACATTTACTATTTTAGGTCTCCAAACCTAAATTTGTATTTTCTCATATTTTCTAGAGTCTCTAAATCCTTTGTAATACCTTGAATATCTCTTTACTTTATTTTGGCATAATATAGCAATATGTCCAACCTCATGACAACAAAAGCAAACAATTTTTCTCATACCTTTTTCTTGAATGTGACTGAGATCTCCCTTTGACTGATTTCTTCTCCTCATACAATATATTTCCCTATGACCAACATGATGACGAACAAAACAATGACCATGAAAAGAATTTGAAAACTTGAAAGCATTGGGCTGCCTGATTGGCTTCTTTGATTTGCCTTCAAAACCTGCATCCTTCTTTCCTTGCACTAATATTTCATGATATTTCTCATCCTTGATTATAAAATTCTCATGATTATCCTTTAAAGAATCTAACTCAACCTTCAAATGATTACACTCTTCTTCTTTTGATGTTAAAATTGAAGTTGCAACCTCTAACTGATTCTTAAGATCCTGAATAAATATCTTATTTTATTTTAATTCTATAGCCAACTTAGAATCCAAGATACACACCTTTTCCTTAAGAGCTTCAACCACATATTTCAATTCTTGATTCTCCTTCTTTAGCTGCTTGGCCATCTATGCTTTTCCTTTGATCTACCTTCAAGCTGTTAAACCCTTTTTGAAGGAACCTGATCTGATACCAATTGTTAAGCATAGAATATACAGAGAGGGGAGGGTGAATCAATATATTATATATCTTATAAATCTTTCCTTTAACCAAATTCCAATTAATCAATCATTTAAGATATGCAATAAAACTCAAACAATAAACATCACACAAGACAGAGAGAGACACCAGATATAACGTGGAAACCCAATGTGGGAAAAACCATGGAGAATCAATCTCAAATATATTCATGAGAACAAACCCACAGGAGCACCATACCACTTTTCCAAGTATAAACCTCAGCTACAATTCATGAGCACCAACCCATAGGAGCTTCAAACCCCTTTTCCGAGCATAAACCAAACACCTATTCATGAGCACCAACCCACAGGAGCACCAACCCCTTTGCCAAGCACCAACCCAGCAACAATTCATGAGCACCATCCCATAGGAGCACCAACCCCTTTGTGTATACCACACACCTATCTCTTAATGTTTCTATCTCAACAAATGATAGATCAATACAACATCTCCTTCCTCTATCTCACCTTTTCTCTTCTAAGCTAGATATAACAAATACAAATCATATTCATCTCTCACAATTGCTCTTTTAAGCTAGATATTAAAATATCAAATCAACCTCTCTTATCCATATTACAAATGGATACTCAAGCCTTTATTTATAGCTTTCCAAATTACCTTTGGCCTTCCCCCTTTGTGACCTTTTAATCCTCATGGAAAATGGCACCAATCTTGGATGACCCTTCATATCCAAGCATTTGAAAAGTCATGTGGTGACCCTTCATGACCTAAAACGTCCTTCCCACTTTTGTCCTTATCTTTTGTGACTTTTCATATTCCTTAAAGTGTCCCTTCATGAGAAATTTTCCCTTTACTCTTTTGTCTTCACTTGGTGACTCTTGGTATTCCCCAAGATGACTCTTCATGGGAAAATGCGTCCCATCCTTCTTTTGTCTTTATCCCGTGACTCTTTGACTTCTCCATGGGCCCTTATTTTGTCTCATATGCAACCAAAAATATATTCATTAATATTAAATAAATATTAACTCATATTAGCCAAGATATATTTATTACCAACAACATTAAATGAAATGGGGCCTTTATCACCAATAATACTAAACTTTTGACATCAATGACAATATTTCCAATGATTTTACCCACCAACCTTGGATGGAGTTTCTAAATATCTAAGGCTTTTGTTGAGATAATTTAATAATTTAATTATATGTATGGTTATGAATGGATAGGTATGTGATTTAAATATCCACTCACCCTTAGCCTTATGTCTCCATGCAGAATGGAGCACATCAGTCCATTAAGGAATTTTAAAAATGGAGAGCACTATTATGGAGACGTAAAGGTTTTAATGACACACTTAAGAACAATTAAGACACATACTATGATATTTATAATCTCAACCACAGTTTGGAAAGTGCTCGATCATGAGTAGAGAAGGAAGTAGCTTTCAAGAGGACTTGAAATAATTAAAGTGTGGGGGATGATTAGTCCATAAAATGGCTCATTATATCCAAGTAATGACCTTATTTATCATCTATTAATCTCATTCTTAATGGATTTAAATGTGCATTTTATAACTTGTTTCTAATATAAATTAAAATATGAATACATTTACCTTGGTTAGTATGTATGAATCAATGTTACTTCTTTTCTCATAATGTTTTAACCCTTTGTATGGAAAATCCATAAGTTTTGTATGTACAGTTTGAATAAACACACTATAATTAAATACTATGATTTGAATAATCAAACCATTGACTAAAACTATGGAGTATTTTTAAACTAGGTTTGGAGTCAAATAGTCTAGCTATAGAGTTTGCTAATCTAGCTCCAAAGTCCACTAGTTTGGCTCTAGAGTCTTCTAGACTAGCTCTGGAGTCAACCAGTCTAGATATAGATTGTGACAATCTAGTTCCAAAGTGACTTAATCTAGGATACAAATATTATTGAATGACATTTTATCATTTTACACTAATTAATAAATCATGCATGATTAATTAAGAACCTTCTAAACCATTTTGAATCAATTCCATTTTCGTGAGGATACTTACCAAATATAGTATTTTTATTTATAGACATTGTATTTATATTAATATTTTACAAAGGCATCACTATGAATTTAAAAAAAATTAATTAACAAATCATACATGACTATAATTAAATATATTATAACTATAAATATTTAGAGACCTACATGTAAACCTATTCATCTCTTCCATTGTTTCATTTTGAAACATGGAAGGAGGATATAACTTATTTTATATTTTATAAATAAATTAGATGTAGTTAGAAATATTGTTAATGAATAACTATTTTAGTCAGTTATTGTTAATGCATTAAGAAATATAACCACCATCTCTTAGTTGATTAGTATCTATAATTTAGTTAGGGAGAGAAACACTAAGGTTAAGTAGAGCTATTGATGTATTTTTCAGATTGTAAGTATTTTCTTGAGTTAATAAAGATTTTATGTTCTTGAAAGACTAAGTGTGATATACATCCTATTCCAATGGATAAAAATTTCCCACTCGATCAAGGATCTATAATTATTATGTGGTATTTTATATTTTATATTACTATTAGTTAATCGTTTACATCTTTATGTTAAAACTATGATTTGATATAACTTGTAATTACTTGTGTGTGTATGTGTGTTTCTATTTGAAGATACCTTATATATTTTAATTCCATCATTTCCTTTCTAAGAATTTACTTTCAAATCACCCTTTCAATTTAACAAATAATTAATGCGTGTTTTCCTTTATTGGTAAGTGTGTTCATTTCCAAACAATTTCCTTTATAATCGAAGTGTGTGTTTTTTCAAGCAAGTGTGTTTACATATCTTGTCAATATTTTAAATATATATCATTGTTTTCCTTCCAAGTAATTAGATATATTTCAATTTAATAAATTATAATAGATTCTTAGGGATAAATTATCCATAAATCCCCTCAAATATTTTTTTTTAGTTATTATCTTTGACATGTTACTGTTGACTACCATTTGACACCATTCCTAGTTTGACATGGCATTAACCATGTTGAGTTGATCTAAATGACGAGATTGATGACACTCATCAATTATATGCATTTAATGTCCATTTTACTTATTATTTTACTTGTTTTATTGAGTTCATAATAGATAGAGGCATAACTATGGTCTATAAGATTGGATGTATGTAATAGTGATTTTACTTTCACATTTGTTTTTGGATTATTTTGGATGATTTCATGATAGTTATCTTCCTCTTCATGAAGGGAATAACCACTCCCTATGGGGAGCTGTGTAGGAATCCATTACTCTAAGGTTGGAGGTAAAGAACCCAAATGATTCTCCCTTCTCTACAAATGAATCTGAACCAATTATAATGTATACTCATCACTAATAAACTAATATTTAGAGTTTTTATATTGATTCTCTACTTATCTATTGTAATTTTATTATATTAAACATATTTACTTTAAAGTGGTTATTGGGATAATTGTATTTGAATCATTTAATATGTTGTACTTTTAGTTGTGGCTATATATGATGTTATAGATAGATTGGCATATCCATATATTCCTTATTCATCATGTTTTACTTTAAATTGTCAAAATATGTATTTTTATGTATTCTTACATCTTTTACACCTTTGAGAAGTGTTTACGCTGACATAATTACTAGCTTTATGATTAGATCAGTGGATTTACTATGTATTATGCAACTAATATTATTTAGTTGATTTTATTATATTATTATTATAATATATATTTGAAAATGGTTTAAAATTTATTATATTAAAATTTTAAGAAACTTTAATAGTTAAAAAATAATTTTTTGATTTTGGTTACTTTTTAAAAAAATGCATTTTATTATAAGTTGATCCCATGTAGGGTTCTAAAAGAACAAGACAAGTAATACAATCAATATGTTTTAAGACTCACTATTCACCCTATTAATGAGATTATTATAACCATAGAGAATTACAAGGCCTATGAATTTGAATCTGATAAGAACAACATTTGTGGTCTTGTGAATGTAAAATAATTTGGTGAATATCTTAATTAAAACCAAGAAGGAATTTACTCTTTGTTATTTTTATCTATATGAGAACAAGAAAAATGCTATCATGTTATTACATATGAAGAACAAAAATATTACATTGGTAATATTAATCAAACTATTTTAAACCCTAACCTAGGTGTTTATAACTCTACTATTGATATTATTATTACATCTACACCTTTTGATTATGGGAAACACAATGCTTCCAATATATATATATATATATATGCACATGCCTAACCAAATGACTCATATGGGTCCTTTGATAGCTATGTATACTCCATCACATACCTTTCCTACTACATAATCCCTTTTACAAACTATTTTAATTTTGATTTCTAAGATGTTATATTAGAGCTAGGTGTACCAAAAGAAAGCCAATCACTGGATTTAAAAGTATTACTTCATAATATATTAACACCAAATATTTTAGCATATTTTTTACCTGTAGGATTTATAGCTCCTAAAATTCCATTATATTAAGGTAAAGGAAATCCAGAAGAACGTCTTTAATCTTTTCATGCGACATATTTGGATTATGATTTCAATGACAAGCTACTAACCAAGTTTTTTTCCAAGTGCCTAAAAGATTACACCTTGTGTTGGTTTTATGATTTACCTTTTGAAACAATTAAATCATTTAATCCATTATCAAATCAATTTCTCAAAAAAAATTCAATTCACATAGATTAAAATATTTTGTATGCACAATTGACAAACTTAAGCAATAAACTAATGAGTCTATCAGTGAATATGTACTTTTTTATTAGACCATGATTGCCAAAATTAATAACACCTTCGTAGATAATAAATGGTAGATAGTGAATTACATGAAGTCATTATAAAGAGAAATATACACCTGGACCCAATGAATGAGGAAGTTCATTAGGAGGTTTAATTCATTAATGCCAAAATCTAATTAATCTATATAGTAATTTAACCCAAAGAAGACTCCCTTGTTTGGCTGGCAAATGACATCGTTGATTATTGAGTGAGGTCTAAGTCTTTGTGGACTTGGATTTGGAAGGTGAATGGGACTATTGGAGAGTTATATATATTAATCATACCACCCCCAAGGTAAATATTTTACTCTATCTTTCTACTTGAAACAAAATCCTAACCATTGATAACCTAATTAAGTGTGATATGCCCATCCCTAATAGGTGTGTCCTTTATAAAACCTATGAGGAATCAACCCACCACCTTTTTATGAATTGACTTTTTGGCTCTAAAATCTCAGAACCTCTCCTTAAAAAATTCCATTTGGCATGGGTCATCACCAAATCCATATTTAATATAATAATTACATGGAAGCTAAATTGGAAACTACCTTCTCTATCTTTCTTGTGGTAATTTTCCCTCCCCCACTTGTTTTAGTAAATTTGGAAAAATAGAAATGACTATAGCTTTGAGAAAAAAATGTGTAATATCAAAACTTTATTCCATAGATTATGTTCTACATTAATGGAGAATTGGAAGGATTTCCCCCCAAAGACAAAGTCAATGTTTATAAAAAAAAGACCTTTCTATCATTCTAAAATGAAACATCAAACCTGAGGTTGTAAATACAACACTAAAACCTAATAAGATCTAGATCAAATGCTCTAAGTTATAGAGAAGTTGGATGAAGTGTAAATTTAATGTGATAGTAAAAACTAACCCCACTAATGTAGGGGCAATGGGGTTAGTAGGTACTCTGAATGGGAAGTTATGGTGGAATATGTAGGAACAATGGGGTTCTAGACCAACCATGTGGTTGAGGCTAAATTAACTCTTAGGGGAATTAAGCTAGTAGTGTAATAAAATATTAATAAGGTTATGATATAAGGTGACAAATTCAATATCCTAAATTCCTTCTCCATTAAATTGATCCCATTCTACACCATTAATCAAGTGATATAGGATGCAAAAGTTCTCCTAAATCACTTCAATGAAGTCACAATTGATCATATCTATAGGAAGGGTAATTAGGTTATGGATGGGATAGCTAACATATTATCAATAAACTAATCCCATGATGTGTGTAATTAAAAACATACAGCCCCCCCAAAAAAAAAAAATTATCCAAATTCTTAAAAATGATTTAAAAACCATTAATAGCCTTGTGAGGTACTAGGTAACATAATGGAAAAATGGAAGTGATTAATTCATTTATGTATATCACCATGTGTAATTATTATACCACTTATTGAAATGAATGGGTAATTATTGTCTATAAAATGAAGCATACCAATAGTAATAGTATGTCCAAATGTTATGTGTGAGTAAACTATATGAGGATTTTGAAACATAGATACCTATTCTAGATCTTGATGAAGAAAGTGTAAGTGGCCATAGGTGGAGACAGAGATAGGATTTATCCCATCTTAGTTTAAAAATCTCAAGTTAATTAAAGAGTATGGAAAGAGTTATATAAGGGATGTCTCATCGAATTCATGATAATAATCATAGGGCATGATGACAAGGTGCTATAGATTTTTCCAAATGCTAAAAATAATGTACTATATGCATGAGAGGTATAATGATTTAGGGGAATCTTGTAATTATCAAGTGCTATATAATGTGTGTTCAAATTTTAATATGAGTTTAAGCTTGTTTTCCTGCTAAAAAGGGGAATTTCAAAGTTTTAAAGTGTATTAGTGGGCTAGGTAAGAGTGTGATGAAATGTAATTGTTAATTAAAGTTGTAATAGACCTTTTATTTTATCTTAAAGGTCGTATAATTCATTTTGAATTTATTTTTCATGTAATAATGAGATGGTATTCCACCACCCCACATTATACTAGGAGATTACTTATAGGATCTTGATCATGAATTAGTTACTCTTGTTTTAGGAGTTTTGGATCATCTTAGGTAATATATAATATGTAGCTAGTTTTGGAATAGGATACACACCTTCCATTATATAATGTTGAGGAATGGGAGAATATTTGTCAAGTTTTGTGAAAAGGGAAGATTGAAAAAAGGTAACCCTTATTTTTATGTAATGAAGATATACAGACCATATTTGAGGTCAATGAATGTTGTTTCTCTTTGTAAATGTTTTTTATGTAGGAATGAAATTGACAATTTATTTACAATGTGAATGAAAGCTAATGAATGTGTGTTTGAAAAGAAAATTTAAAAATTTAGAGAAAGCCCTATTGACATTGTCTTTAAAGTGCAAACCCTATTGTTGTGTTATAGACTATGTTTTGTAAGATAAATGGTCAAATGGAATTGATAATAACTATACATGTTATTGGAAGGATTTAAGGAATGTTATTTAGTTTATCATGTGTTAGAAATAAAAAGGTATATATTTTCTATTTTGATGTCTGAGAAAATAAACCCTCCCTATTTTCTATATCACACACTATGATTGAGACTAAGTGTTTACCTTGAGGAATGAAGAGGTATTAGCTTAATTGTGCATTGTGATTTTAACTAATATAAAATTTTATTGTTATTTTTTGAAAGTGTAATCCTAAATAAAGGACAAGGATTCTATTGAGAGTTTTGAAACTTTAATGAAAACCCTATTTTTTGAAGTTGCACATTGTTGTAAGGTGACTGTGCATATGAATTCTTGAAAGAAAAGATTAAAAAAGTGTTTGGAAAATGATTTAAAACATTTTGTTAGGTATTAATTAATCCCTTTAAAGAATTTATGATCTTTAATTTGAGCAAGACTGAGGAATGAGCTTTCAAAACTAAGGCAGACCTATAGGGTATATGTTTTATTTACACAGTCTAGTATATCCCTGAAAGGAAACGTCTGACATTGGATAATTAAGGACTAATTATGGATTTGGAAATGTGTAAAATTTCTCTATAGACTAGAGGAATATATTACAATATAATTAAACCCTTTATAATTATTGAAACCTAATTTTAACCTATGTTGGATGTATATAGAGAGCGATAACCCTATTTTTAGGGTTTTGAGTGAAAATGTTTGTAAAGTGTGATTCCACCAGTAGAAATTAACCAAATTTTTTCAATAGATTTGTTAAGGAGTGAGTTTAATTATTTTGGAGTTTTTAAGGAGATAGAGTACATGATCATATAAATAGAGAGCTTTGTATGTTGATAGGGTTGTAGAAGGGCTAAAAGGCCTAAAATAGGAAACCAAAAGGAGTTGTTTAGATGATCTAGAGATTGATTCAAGGAATGAAACTTTATGAAGGGATATATTAGGATATAAGGTATTTTCAACAAGTTTTGGTTTTCAATTTGAAGAAGGTGCATGTCTGTACAAGGTCAAAAAGTCCACAAATAAGGCTAGTAGGAGATAAGGCTAGAAATATGCTTGTGTGAAGGAGATGAGTAGGCATCATGAAATTAGTTGTATAAAAAAAGTTATAATAATATTAAAGGGTCTTGATATGATTAATACCATCGTTATGATTTTATTTCCCATGCAAATCCATTTTGGCATTGATACATTGTGAGAATGTCATGAAAGATATAGTAAGCAACATGGACAAAGAAAGATACAGGTTAGTGAAGGTTATTATATGGTTTCAAGTTCAATTAAAAATTGTGTAGGATGATCCTAGGAGCCATTTTTAATGTATATTATTTCAATTATTTCATATTTTCACCAAAATAACTATGAGGAAATATTCTTGAATATAGCAAGGAGAACCTTGAATGAAGGATATAGGTAAAGTTTGATAAAGAAATGTATTATCTCTGCATCATATAAAGACTAAAATTTTGAAGGATCTAATAGGGAAAGTGACCAAAATGAGTTTTGAATGAAAAAAATCATTCAAGTAAAAATGTAGGAATCAAGAACTCATATATATTTTTTCAAATTAGACATTGTTATCAAAACAAAGAAGAAAGAGCAAGGTGATGGCCCAATGTTTGTCTACATATTATGAAATATATCATGTTGGAAGGTAAGTTTATAATCATTTTTTCACATCACTTCCTCATCTTAAATTATTTCAAGCACTAAAAAATTATCCTACCTTAATTTTTGCTCAAATCTCTAAAATTTTTTGTCCTCACCTTTCAGTCAAATCTTTATTGTGACCTCAAAAACCAAGGTTTGATTTTCATTATAATCAAGAGAGGATAAAATATACTAGGAAATGAGGTATAAATGATAAAAATTAGAAGTGAGGGAATATTTGTAGAGGATCTAGGCAAATTTAATGAAGATAAGGTAGGCAACCCTAATTCTAAAAAATCCTAGATCTCCTCCCCTCCTATTAACATTGAGTTGGAACAAGTTCAGTCTGAGACTAAAGAGGAAAATTTAAGGCCCAAACACCCAATAATATAGAGGAATAAATTAAAACCTAAGTTATAAATTTGTCCCTTTAATGTGGAAAAAGATAATGAGGATAAATGGGACTTTATGGAACTCCTCATAAGCTGCGAGAAGAAGTTTCAAGACTTTGAAGACAAATTACAAGACCTGAGGCATTTAATGGTTGAGAAAATGGATAATTTTAATTATTTGAAGGCCTAATATGACAAGACAAGAATGGGATTAGACATCCTTAGATTTAATTATGGTATAAAATAATTTTAATCCATGAAAACCATGCCCCTCATGAGTGAAAGGGAAGTGGGGGTGAACAATCCTAATCTCATCAAAACCCATTTCAAGAGCAACATCAAAACTAAGAAGAAAAAAGGAAATGTGAAGGATAGAAATAAAAGAAGACCCCCAAGGACAAGGATGTCATGACCTCACTAAATATTAGATTAAATTAATATGTTAAAGGCTTAAGTAAAAAAACTAGGGGCAGAACCATGAAAGACAAGATGAAGGAACAAAATGAAAGAGTTGAAGTTACAACACTTGTGGAATATGTAGACTAAGAGGAGTCATATAGTTAATTTTTTTTTACTTTCTAGATCTCTATCTCTTTTTCTTTAAATGGTTTGTTGGTATAAGTTTATATAAAGTCTCTCTTTGTTAGTTACTCTGATGGTCTTGTTTCTTTATTATGACTTTGTTTGGTAACTATTGAACATATTTTGAACTTGGAAGTTTTAGGAACCTTGTAAAACACATTTTTTTACATGATCAAATAAAAAATTAAGTACACAATATTTTTAAACAAATTTTACTTACATCTTTGCATGAGTTAATTATTTTTAATAAAATCATATTATGTATCTTTTTAATACAATAAGAGAAACATAAGTTAAACTTATTACTTTTAATGAACTCAAATATGCCCTCCATATAGTTCAATTTACACAATGAATTTTCAAAGTAAACCATATTATAAAGCTATGTTGACAAATATCAAAAGTAAATATCACATTTAATACCATATTTCAACCTTTAAAAAATATTTTTTATCAAAAAAATAATTAAGGCAATTTTATATATTACCAAAACCAAAACATTACTTAATGAAATCTTATTACCTTACCTCCACCACTAGAGGTTGACATGAGCAGACCTCAGAGTAAATCATTTGATAATAATGCATAATATGATTACCATATATTCAATGGTCACTCTAATAATATATGTTTTTATATCAAAAAAAAATTGTTCAATATATTATTGATAGAAATTTCATTGACCTATACACCCCTAGGGATGGAATTAAGCCTCAACATAATGAAAATGCTAAGTTGAAAATTTTTAGTGAGCAATTCTAAAATCATGAGACAAATAAAGATAATTAAAAAGTTCATAATACTTATAATGTGTACCCACCTCCTAAGTCATATGATCATCCATTAGATTGAATTATGTGTACAATTATTAAAAATTCTTAACCATGTACTATGATCATCATTGATGATAATGAGATAGTGGATGCTGATTTTGATTTTCAAGCCTTATGTGTATAAGCATATACTGATAAACAACACATTCATAATTTACTAATTTATAAGGGATCAATTGATAATTCATGTATATTTAAATCATTTAATTTATTGGGATACACACAATATGATATACAAGAAACCTATAAAAGTGTTAAGATACTCAATGGGAAAAATAAGCTAATTTAGGATACATTATGTTTCCTCTTTAGGTGACTCCTCTTATCTTATCCTCTCTTTTTATATTTTTAACCATAAAACATGTATTTCACATGATATTAGGATTCCCTTGGTTATAATAACTCTTATGTTATATCTTCTATAATACTTATATGAATATAATATATTCATTCCAACCAAGTGGTCATAGTTTAAAGAGTCAGATATGAATACCATATACAATCTATGGTACCTCCTACACCCCATAGACACCATAGATAATTTATACATATGTTAAATAAAAAATCACATTAAAATTGTTACACATATGAAAAATATTTATAAGTAACCAATTTAGAAAAAAGTGAAAAAGTCTTAAATGCAACTAGTGGAAAGAAGATATCATATCAGAAAAAATCAAGTTCATAAAAAACATCATCACATGAAACACCTTATAAACTAGTGATACATACATATAATCATATTATATAAAATCAAAATATTTGGAATAACCTCAAAATATTATTAGTCAGATGTTGAAACATCTAAATCTCCTAGAGCTATGCCTCCCACATGGGACTGTATGAGTAGTGATCTAGATAGTTCAGTACAACATTTGATGCATTTATTGATTATGTGTCATGCAAATATATAAATTTTAATATAAAAAGTTGATCATTTCATATCTTATTATATATTATTAATATGACTCTAATCTTTATGGGACTATTTGTCATAACTTTAAAATTTCAAAAATTAAAAAAACATTCAAATAATCAAAAATAAAAAACTAATTATGTCTTCTTGATTTTTTCATCATGTTATTCTTAAAATTCTTACATGTGATTAATTTGATCAATATTATATCCCTTGGATCTTTTTGAATTTTGGCCTCTTAGATCTTCTTTTTCATTTTCTAGATTTGAACAGTCTAACATAGTGACCTATCATGTCAACTTTTTTGATTAACCTTGATATTTTCACACTTTGAGCAAATAAAGATAGATTTTCCCATCATAGACATTATCAGCTAGTAAAAATAAAGATCATATATCTATACTCTCTAGATCAATATGACTTTGACCTGTCGAATTTTTACAAATCAAAATCAAAATCTAAGCAAATAGAGCCTTAATACATCCATTTTTTAATATTACACTCACTTTCAATATACAAAATCATAATTATGTATGAAAAATATTCATTTTTTGTTATATATTACTCATACATGTAAGTTACATTTTATGAGAAGAGGATGTATAATCATTCCTATGGATATCTATATTATCTTCCACATGGTTTTCAGTTACATTCACATATATAGTGGGGGAATATTTATCATGCATGGCCATGAGATCATATTCAATTCATACATTAAACTAACACATGTTTTTTATTTTTTATATATCTTCCATATAATTTTGAACCCATGGTTACTTATTATCTTTTTTTCTAAGTTACAAAGTCTAAAAAATTCAAAAAAAAATAGGAATTCAAAAATGCAATCAATGTGTGTGTGTGTGTGTGTGTGTGTGTGTGTGTGTGTGTTAAAAATATAAATTAATGACCTAAGAATGATCATAAATTTATTATACATCATTTTTGTATTTTATTTATCCCATGATTGGTAGATAGATTACTTTTTTTTCTATCACACATGCATTTCACTAGTACTTATGAATGTTATATAGGATGCATAATTTCACATGAAGTAAGATGTTAGACTTACATCTACCCATAAGCCATTCCATTATTTTAGCATCTCATTCACATGTTACATTATTTATAGGTGTTATTATTCTATAAATTTTATACTTATGTGCTATAAATTTTATACAAGTGTCTTGATAACATCTCTTACATTATATACATAGATATGTTATTTGGTATTTTATGATCACTTTACATATATGTAGTGTATACTATATTTATATCTTTATGTTCCATTGTTTTTATTTATTTTACATATTTGATTATACTTTTATTTAATATTATGTATCATCCTTCACCCTTATGTGTAAAATTTCTTGAATATCTCCATGAGATCATTGTTTAGTATGTGTGACATTTGAACATGTCCATTGTTTGTTTCCATTGGCCCTATTTTTCATGAAACCTTTAAACATGTCCCTTATTTTAAAAATTATTAATTTAATTAGCATGAAACCCCTAACATTATGTGTTTAATATTTTCTTATGTGACATTCAAACATGCACCTTATATGTGGCCCTTGGCCTTATATTTTGAAATTGGGTTTGTTATGTTGGTGTGATTGTTGAGATTGTTGAGTTTGATAAGTGTCATGATTCATATCATGTAATAAAAAATTTCATAATATTATTTTATTTTAATTATTATTATGAGATTCATAGATTCATTTATCCATATTCAATACTTTAGGCCTTGCCTCATATTTTACATACAAGTTTTGAATGATACATATATTAATATGATGACACATATTTCACATAGGCCATTATGTTCAATTATTATAACTTGAGAGGCATGATTTAGTTAAATTTTATTTTGATATGAGTGAATTTCAAGACACATTTACCTCAAGTAAAAATAGGGGCATTCAATGGGAGTTTCATATAGAGTAAGTCTCTATAAGAAAAAATATATTTGAGTACAAAATATAGTTTCAAAGAATTTATAATGGTTCAAAATTCAATCATTCATAGAAATTATGGAGGAATATATTATGTGTTGATGTGTGGTTTATAACTCCAACATGTAGGATAGGTAGATATTCTAACTAAATTATCCTAAAATTAAGGTTTCTAACCTTCCCCAAGGTCTTTTTTAGTAGGTCTCAATGTACTAATCTTACTCAATTTGTCATTGTGGTTTGTTCTTGGTCAAGGGTCCTTTACTAGTCAAAACTTATAAAAATAAGCATAGACTAAAAGGATCAAATGAATCAGGTTTAACATAAGGATTATAATTTATTAATACTCATAATATATTAAATGAATTCAATAAATCATAAATCTGAAAAGTAAATGTAGAATATGCAATCTAGACAAGACCTTAATAGCTTATTGCGATTCAAAATACTTATAAAACTAATATAAATAATTGTATAAAATGATAAAAAGATAGAGAGGGAAGGGAAAAATAAAATATGAACCTACTCTATATAAAAAATATATTTACTTCTATTAATTTGACAAATCCTTTGTATAAAGTAGTCTTCGCTTGGATAATATATCATAACCAAAAGGTAAAGATGGTGTAAGAGTCTAAGGGACAACATTATCTACACAAAAGTGGGAGATAATGCCACCATATACATGTGAATACAATTAATATCACTTATCAAGGATTTACAAAAGGGAAAATTCATGAAATATTGATTCAAATTCATCACAAAGGAAAATATAAAAATAAGTCTTAATAGGCTTGGCTCATTGAAAAAAATTCCTATAAAATAGTAAATTCTGTAAGGGAAAGAAGGAAAAACTATTTGATATCTTGCCTAAGTATCTTTATTATATTATTTGATCAATTATCCAACCCATATTTAATAATAAATATAGTATTTTGACAATGCAAGTCCATCAAGTATGTAATCAATCTACTATTAGGTGGTTTCAAGAATTCAATGGGGTGAGACCACTTGAAATATAATTTTAATAATATACCACTAAATCCCAATATCATCAATAAAAGATCAAATTGTTTACTTAATTTGAGTTCAAATCTATGTGGGAAAATTTCCTTAAAATCTTCTCAAGATGATCAGTTGTCCATATTCTATGTAGGAACCACACTTAATCATGACAATATTATTATGATTCATGTCACTTGATTCCAATGTGTATGCCAAGTATAAATTTAGTGCCAACACCTGATTTTTTTATTATTCTATTTTTTATGACCAATATTTCCATTAAAACTAACTAGACAATGAGGTTTTTGAATTATATCTTTCTTGATTAATTATGGGACCAATTGGGGTACAAACTAACCATGTGGCCAAGGCCAAAGCTACCCTCTGGGGCATGCAATTGGCAATCCACCTCAACATATCTAAGTTAGAAATTTAAGGAGATTCACATAGCATACTTAATTCCCTTTTAGGTAAGGTGAATCCCTCCCACTCTATTAGTCAAATCATTGCTAATGTATCAATCTTCTTTGGTCAACTAGTGAGTGATCATTCACCCATATATATCAGGGGGGAAATGTAGTTGTTGATGTTCTTAAAAACATTAGATTATTTAGGATAGAATTAGATTTGGACCACTAATATCCCCCTATATATCTCCCCTTATCACTCATGATTTATAAAATTAACCCATTTATTCAAACAATAGAGGCACATGTGCAAGAGGAGATCATACCTAAGCAGATCATAGTTAACACTAAGTATCATGATTATGACACTAATTTAAAATTTAGGGATGAAATACATCATCCCGAAGAGCATAACAGAAATAAAATTTGGACAAAAAAATATAACCATCTTAAACTACCATTCAACACTCTATAAATTTCATTACCTAAGTTAAAATAAGAACATAATCATCAGGGGCAATAGGGATAGTGTAAGCCCATATCATGTGTTGAAGTATAGATGAATTGAAAGGTTTGGAGGAAGCTAAAAGATGGGGTTTTATCAAGTTTATGCTTCACATTGAATTCCATGATGAGTTTTTTTCTAATGATTTTACTATGGGATGGAAATTATGGTATGTCACTTTTAGAGGCATTAGGTTCGATGTCACTAAGGAGTTAGTTGAGGAAGTTATAGGCATGTCCTATGAGAAAACCAAAGACTTTAATGATACGAGGATAAATTAGGAGTTAATGTATGTATATATTTTTCTAAAATGGACTTAACATTTTAAACTAATAATATGGGGTTCATCAGTGTTGACCTTCTAAGGAGGTTGCCAGATATTTGGCTTCAAGTAATGAGATATTTAACTCTAGAAGTAAAATTTATGCACATATTTTTTCATCACTTTTTGATTCTAAAAAACTTTAGGGTTCACTACATAATCATATTCTACTATATCCTTATGTACCTTAAATTATCTATTTTTACATTTAAAGATAAGCCATCCCTTAACCATGTTTACCACAGGTTAATTTTCCTCCTAACCAAGAAAGGAAAAATGTGAGGAGTATCGATATCAACCTAAGGGAAAGTAATAAGGTGATTAGTTAGGGGGAGGCCCTAGATAACTCAAAAAAATATTTGGAGGAAGATTAATCTCCTTCCCCCTACTTGGTATCTCATCCTCATGCTCGAGTAGGTAATAAGAAATAAAAAAGGAACTCACATGACTCTCTTATCCAGGAGAAGTGGGAAACAATGCTAGAAGAAGCCTAGAGTTCCCCATAGGGCATTGAAAAACCCAATTTATAAATTTAAGAAATGAAAGTGATGAATTTTGGAAGAGGGATTAATAAAATGAAAAAATACACTTCACTAATTGGATTAATCATAAACAATTATACTTCCATAAAAAATTCTAGAGAATGGGAAGCCCATTAGTCCCATTGATGGAGGAGTGAAATACCCTAAAGTAAGAGGTAGACAAGTTGAGGGAATTTTTGGGAAATATAAAGATGACATAAGGAAATATAATCAATATTAAGGACACCCCTAATAAAATAGGAAATGAAATATTCACTATCTCCCCAAGAATAACCTCTACTAATAAATAGAAAGAAAGATCTAAAAAGGAAAAGGGATGGTGAAGCACAAAATAAATTTTGTGAAAGGCCATAGCACCCAAAAAAGATGCATGTCCAATGGCACGAAGAAGAAATTTGATGGCAACAAGAAACATGCACCTTATAAATAAAACATGTACAATTATTAATTTATAAGTCTTGTTATTTTTGGTACCTATTTTTATTGAAACTCTGATAAAATTTGGTGTCTAGTTAGTTTGTGTGGCCTACTACTGTTTAGATTCTTTTTGTTAATATATAATTTATTATTTAAATTGATGTTTTAGGCCCCTATAAAAACTAAATTTTACCCCATCAAATAAAAAATATTTCCATTTAAACATCCCTCTATAATTTAATTTTTCTAGTTAGATTGGACACATAGTCTATTGTTGGGTTTTTATAGTTTGATGGGCTGAGGCAACAATCAATTTTGGTTCTCTGAGCTACCTAGGATGAATTAACACCTCAATATAATAGTATAGCTTCATTATGCATATTTTTCCATTTGGTATTCCCTCACTATTTAGGGATGCTAATGATATCTTGTTATCAAGTATGTGTCATGTGACATCCCCATGCTCTTCCATAATTCAATAGAGGGTCTATATTATTTGAATTTTATCTAGATAGGATATAATGAGATATTGAAAATTGTTCTCATCCCACTAATCATGGATCTTATAGGTCCTAGATCAATTTTTGATACATTATGACTACTTCAAATCCCCTAAGATCTCAACATGTGGCCTCATCTTAGGCATTTGGAGATTTGTTACCTAATCAAACTATTTTGACCATCTTGGGAGTATAGGGAAATAGGATATTTATATGTTGAATCATATTGTTCATCTACTTGATCAAACTTCTACAAAAAATGTATTATCAATTTTAGGGCTATAGTGAAGTGGGATGACATCACATGGCATGATCTCATTCATATAAAATTTCTTTGTCATACACATTACTCTAAGTGACATAATGAAGTAAGGGGAGATATTTTGATAGTGTACTCATACTAATTAACTGGGGCCTTACTACAATCTCCAAAATTTACTAAGTTAGAAAGGTATTAGAGGAGTGAATTATTGATAAGTGGAATCTCCATGCTCTCCTATGGCTTATAGTGAAATAGAATACCCATTAGACTTTAAAAATAGAAATTAGACATTATAATATTAATTTATAAAGTTCAAATGAAAATGGATAAGTATTTAATCTATGAATAGAGGTAAAGGCAAAAATATTGAAAAAATAAAGATAAACATTTTTCCAAACTTAAAGCCAAATTTACTCCATTATATAGAAAATAATCAAGCATAAAGTTGAAACAAAGAAATAATTAACCATTTCAATTCAAATATGAACATAAATGGGATAAAATGGAGATAATTCCAATGGATAATACATTTCCAATTTAAAAAAAATAAAGCTAATTAAGTCTAGTACAACCAAAATGACTAAGATTAGAAGTAAAGCAATACAAACAATTAATCAACAACTCAAAAATAAGTAATACCAAACTAAATAACTTTTGGAAAAGATGTAATACATTTGAAAACACTTTGAAAATTCAATTTAGTCTAATTAAAATTTTACCCAAAACAATTTTTTTTCACACATTCTAAAATATGTTATAAAAAGCTAAGAATTTATAGGCTAAGGGAAACATAGATAGAACAATCCATGAGGTCCCAAATGCAAAATTTGGACCAAGTGTATTCAATGATAAATTTGAGCTTTATAATTGGTTATAATAATGAAGTGATACTAAGAATTATACCTCATATTTAAGCATTATTTTAAGTTAGTCCAACAAATTTAAACAAGTTCAAGGTACATTACTTAAATTATGTCAAATCAAAAGACCAAACTCTAGATAAAAAAGAGGTTACATGATATTATAATTAAATTAGGGTAGATTGTGCAAGAAATAAAAAATGGAAACTCTACTATAAAATATTCCCAAGTATTTTGGAACAAATAAAAATTTAATGAACCCTGAAGTTATAGGTAAAATAGTGCATGGAACATTAACACATTTAGGAGAAGACAAGATGAGAGTAACTACATGACAAAATACAACATTTGATTGACATAACATGTGTAAAATGATTTGATTTACCATTTATGAATACCTAAAAATATTAATTACTATGGTTATGACCATTAAGGTAGTGAGTTTTACCTTTAAAACATTTTCCTATATATTTATCCACTACTAGCTAGGCATCAATAGCTCAGAGAGAGTTACCTCTAATTCCACTCAAGGCCATGATCTACTAATAGATGACATCCATAGCCCTAATATATATATTTTTAATCACCTAGAATTTATTTTTAAGTAAAATATATTTTCTTGTTTTATGTTCATATTTATCTCTTTCTTTCTCTTTTAGTTGTCTCAGTTTAGGGTTGGGTACCACCATGGAAAATGAAATTCACAAATATAAACTTTTAGATTTATATCTTCACCATAGAATTTTTATACAATAAAATTTATAAACCATTTAATATGTGAAATTTGTGTTTGGTTTTTAGATAATAATTCTAATGGCCAACTAGCCTTACCCAAATTTATTTGAATAAGAACGAATTCAAAACACATGCAAAAATCTAAGCCTTAAAAAATAACTAATAAATAAAATTGATTGTTAAAAAATATTCAAATAATACTTTCAAACCATAATTTCACTTGAGTAACCTAATTATATACCCTTAATTCATCATTTTTCATCAATCAATGTTGAACCACAGGGAAAAATAGTTGGGACAAACCTAACAACAAAGGCAGAAAAACAAATCTAGAGAGCAAATCCAAACCAAAAAAATAAATATAAAAGTAAAATTTATAGGGAACTAGGAAGGAAAAAAATAATTTATTTACAAGATCAATCCAAGCTAGTTCAAGCTTATAAGTATTTCTTGAATAATTATCCATTGATAGGCAATGAAACATCCTCACAAGTTAGACACCTTAGGCATAATGCATTCTCATCGACTATTTTACATATTTGGAAGGGTCCTATCCAAAGTGCATTAAATTTCACATGTTTTCACTTATTTTCATGAGCCTTTCCCCAAATAAGGATTAAATCAAGGATCTGAAAGGATTTCATTTTTTCTCATTTGTTAAACATACATTTGATATCTCCTTGATGTTTACTAAAGTTTCATAGGGATGCATCATGTTTTTATTCTAATTTCATCAAGTTTATAAGGTAAGATTATACCTTAATATTATCATTCAAGTAATACCTCATAAATTTCAAGGTAAGGATCCTTAGATTTATATGGAATATGGGATCTTGGACATACAATAGATGACATGGGGAAGTTCCTAAATAAGACTTAATTCTAGTCTTGTCTAACCATTACTTTTTTGACTAAGATATTCACCATAGAAAGTTTAGCCAATAAAAATTAGAAACCATTTAATATGTGAAATTTGTTTTTGGTTTTTAGAGAATAATTAAAATAGCCAACTAGCCTTACCAAAACTTATCTTAATAGGAACAAATTAAGAACACATAAAAAAATATTAGCCTTTAAAACTAACTCATTAATAAAATTTAATGTTAAAAACTATTGAAATAATACTTTCAAACCATAATGTCATATGATTCACCTAATTATAGACCCTTTATTCATCATTTTTCATTAATAATTGTTGAACCACAAGGAAAAATAGTTGGAATAAACCTAACAACAAAGGCAAAAAAATAAATAAAGAGAGCAAATCCAAACCAAAAACATAAATAGAAAACTAAAATTAATAAGAAATTAGGAAGGAAAAAAGAAGTTATTTAGAGGATCATTCCAAGCTAGTTCAATATTAGAAGTACCGATTGAATAATCATCCATTGATAGGCAATGGAACATCCTCATGAGTTAGACACCTTGGGCATAATGCATTCTCATGAACTATTTTAGATATTTTGAAGGTTCCTAGCCAAAGGACATCAAATTTCACATGGTTTCACTTATTTTCATGAACCTTTACCCAAATAAGGATTAAATCAAAGATTTGAAAGGCTTTCATTTTTTATCATTTGTTAAACCAACATTTGATATCTCCTTGATGTTTACTAAAGTTTCATAAGGATGCGTCACATTTTTATTCCAATTACATCAAGTTTATAAGGCAAGATTCTACCTTATTATTATTATCATTCAAGTAATCCCTCATAAATTTCAAGGTAGGGATACTTAGATTTATAGGGAAGATGGGATCTTGGACATACAATAAATGATATGTGTAAGTTACTAAATAATACTTAATTATAGTCCTATCTAACCATGATTAAAATTTTACAACATTATGACATTCTCTAAGATTCATTTCCAAGATTTTCTTAATTACATCAAGCAAAAACTTATTTGTTGATTCAATAAGCTCATTACCTTATGGATATTAAATATATGAAAACTTAAGGATTACATAATTATCATATTTCCATTTAGTGAATTGTAGTGAGGAAAAATTAGGGCCATTATCACATACTAGAACATATGGTATCTCAAAACTTGTAACTATTTATTCCTCAAAGAAGATGAACACCACTTCAATTATGTAGTTATTTAATGCTTTAAATTTAGTATATCATATGTAATAGTTAAATACAATGAGGATAAAATTGTTTCCAAATAAGGAATTTGAATTAATGGTTGCCATGAATTCAATCCCCCACTTTGAAAATGATCATACCTATATGACCAATTGCAGTGGCATGGATAGAGTATGTTATATGTGTATTATAACTTGGAAAGTATGGTAGCTTATCATATGAGCATGTGTATCCTTAAAAATATATGTAAAATAATATCTTACCCTAAGCATTTGATGAGCTTTATCAATAATAAAATTTTGACCAGTTTCATAATTCTTATAGAAATATTTAAGCATCTCAACTACTGCTTCTTTATTTAGGCACCTTATATATATGCCTTCATTATTTATTCTATACAATGGTGCTTGATTTAATAATGAAGTATTTATTATTTAGGTTAAATTATATTCTATGAGTGGGATTATGATGATTAGGACATTCATTTTTTATAAAATAATAAGCTATGTCCTTTTACCAATCATTAGGTGTGATGTTTTGCATTACATAATGTTGGCAAGAAATCTATGGATCCACTTATTATTTTGTTGAGTCCTTGACCTATCATTATTTTAATTGGTTAAAGTTATATATAAAACTCTTTCGAAATGGTCATCCACTTTCCATGTGTCTCTCCTAGTTTATTTTTCATCAGCATGGATTTCACATCTAGAGTAGCACTATAGGAAATAATTTTCTATGTAAGATGTAATGCCTAAACTTATTGAATACTTTAATTGATTAAGGAAAAATCCCATTTTTAATGGATGAGTACCTAAGTTTGGAATTTATAAGTGGGGATATCATAATTAGGATAGGTCTCTCATACCTAACTTATTTTCTTTATGTTAGGACTGCAACACTTGAATTCTCTAAAGTGAAAGAGTAGATGTAGAATGGTTGCATGTAATTTAGACTCATAAGCACTAGTGTATTGGTAATTTATTTCTTATTAAAAAAAACCATTTATGATTCAAGGGCCCATTTAATATTGGAATCATTCTTGAGCATGTTGTTTAGTGGTGAGACTATTTATGAGAAGCTTGAGATGAAACTTCTTACAAAGTTAATCTTATCAAATAATTATTTCATCTCCTTCTTAATACCGTACAATAGGGTATTCAAATTTTATTTAATTTTCTTTGGTTATTTGTAAATACTATTTTAAAATATGATATGGCCTAAAATATTTTCTTTAGTTACTCTGAAGATGTATTTATTTGGGTTGAAGGATATGTCATGCTCTCTAAATCTTTAAAAAACCATCCTCATGTATTTCACATGGTCAGTTGGGTGCTTACATAATATAGTTAGGTCATCCATGTAAATAACACTCTATTTTACAATTAGATCCTTGAATGCAATGTCTATTGCATAGTATAAAGTAGCATATACATTGATCAGGGCAAATAAAAACCTCCTTTATGCAAATATGCCCCACCTTTTTTTGAATGTTGTCTTGATTTTGTCTTCATAATTAACCATTGCTTGATTATATCCTATGTAGACATGTAAGAATGACATCATTTGGGATCCATTTACTATATGAAGGATTTCATGCAATGAAGGTAAGGGATAATTATTATTCTCTAAATTTTTGTTTAGGTTCTTGAAGTCCATGCAAATTCAGATCTCTCCACTATTATTTCAAACTGGGACAAAATTAGTCGCCAAGGTAGGATAGATGATCTTTATATAAATTAGTTTATGGACTTATTTGACTATTAGGTGTTATTGTAATAGATTTATTATCTTTGTCTTTTATTTAAATGGATTGAAACCTTTCTTAAGATCGATGTTATGAGTAAGGAAGGAGGTGTTAATGACCTTGAAATCCTCATAGTTCCATGTAATAATATATCTAAAGTTTTTCAAGGCCTACATAATCATTCATTTTTAATCTTGGGCACAAGTCATACCTAAAATCACATGTTTTGATTCACCTACATTGCTAAAATTAAAATACTCATGTGGAATACCTTTGGAAGGGGCTATTTTATTCTTCTCACTATGATAATCCATGATGAATAGCCTCTCTAATGAGACCATACCTCTTGGTATGCTATTATTTTTCAAATGCATGACTCTTTCATCCAAATAAAACTCTTCTCTGGCATTCTCATCAATGATATGAGACTAAAATATGTCAATGTTGGTGATGAATTTGATGATATGTTGATCATTGTTAAAGACTTAGAATTTATCAATTTTTTTGGGAATAAAATGAGTAGAGCCTAACTCCACTAAAAATATCCTCATCTAGAGTTATAAATGGATTCTAGGGTGATCACTACCATTGATAATGGATCCTCCATGTAATTTACTCTTTGTGTCAATGTATATATGTTGAATTTATTTAAGTCTTATATCATGATCCACACCCTACTACACTACCTAGAAATATATTTTTCATTACAAGCATAGTGTCTTATGATTTGTTTAACCACAAGTTTTGAATTACCTAACCCCTTCAAATCATTGAATTTATTCCTCAATGTGAACTAGAGGCAATAACATTATTAGTGTACACAAATTGAATTCATAAGGTTTAAAAATATGACTTTCCTTATGATTTTATGAGTTCAAATTTGGAACCATACCTAATCTTTTACTTTGATATATTAAACTTTGGATTTTATATGTGGTCTTCAGTTATATGGAATGGAATTTGAAATGTGGATGCCACTACAATGTTGAATTATTTATTATTTCCTTAATTTTGAGTGTGAAAACACTTATGTATTCAATTAATAATGGCCTTATATTTTAATCCTTAGTGGTAGTGATAGGAATTTAACTACTTATATTGGAAGCATTGTCAACCTACAAGACTTTACACTCATTATTTTTACATGGAAAACCATACATGAAATTCTCATACACTAAAACAATAACATGAAATGAAATAATCTAAGATGTACATAAAATATATTATTTATCTATTTGATTAAGTTCATCAAATTCATATCACTCTTGCATATACATCATGTTGATGGAGAATCTCCCATAAGCTTGTGCTTCTTTCTCAAGTGCATAAACCCCCAATTCAGACTTCTCAAACAAGATTTTTTTTGTATTGTTTAACCTTCATGATCATGTGAGTCATATTTGGTTCTCTCTCAATTTTATTTGGTTTTTAATTCCTTTCCATGGAATCCAAATGTAGGATAATTCATTGTCCACATACCTATTTAGAGTTATGGACCAATCTCTATTGAAAATCATATCATATGCATCAAGAATATTGACCACCTAAATGTTGATGAATTATTTCACCCTTATATCATAATATATTTTTATATTAATGTGGATGAGTTTACCAATTAATTTTAACTCTAAATTTTTTAGATAACTACATTTCTATTTGATTTCAAAGGTGTCAATCCTAGTTGCCAAATAATTGAGTAAGTTTTTGCCAAAAATGGGATTGTTAATAGAAAAGGAAGATTATTTTTATAAATATTAACATGAGAATAAATTTTTTTATTATATTATTTCCTCTTAAGATTATATAATTATCTTAACAATTATTACTTTTGGTTAGACATCTAGAGTAACTCAAACATTGTTATGTTGGCCTGGGCTTTCTTCTAGTCCTCAACAATGTTGTATCTTGATGAATTTTATTCTAATATATTGTCAAATTATGAAGATGTAGAATTTTTCCTAGGTTTATTGGAGGTATAAGGTAATTTAGGTGGTAAAGGGTTATTAGTTGGGTTTTTATCAGGTGGGACCTAGATGTTATTCTAAAGAGTTGAGGTAGTCAATGGATTTTGTAGCTTAATTGATAGTTGTTCCCCCTTTGAAATTATTTGAATGCATATAATTCCTCCAAGTTATCCCTAAGATCATTATCACTCTCAAATTAAAACTCATAATTTTATAAAACCATATAAGTTAAAGTTGTCTCCACTTAGGAATGGATTAATATTGTCTAGTATAAGCACTATTCCAAGATTATCCATCTCCTTTAAAGGTTTGAAGCTAATGAAAACTAATAAAAATATGTCTTGTCATGGTTAGTTGTGTTTTATCATATAAACTAAGTGGAAAAAGATAGATATGCCATGTTCACTGAGTTTGAAGCACTATTTTTGCTTTGTGCAGTGTTGTTAAAGGGGTTAGGCATACTTCCATTATTTGTCCTAATGTTCTATTTCATATAAGTCCTTTGGAATTTGTATTTATTATTTTGAGGTAGGTTATTCATATTATATTTAGTGTATTTAAGCACATTATTCTCAAGTTAACCATATCACTGGTTAATATTTAGACCATCTGATACAAATTAGCTACTTTGATACTCACAATGGTACTTTGGTTACTTGTTGTTTGAGGTAGTGGGTTATCCACCAGTTCAATAAAATTTAAAATGTAGGTACATCATGAATATTATTAGGATAAACATAGTTGATTTAGATATGCATGGTAGAAACATGTTTATAGTCCAAAATAATAAGTTTTAGCTTGTAGGTTGTGCCAACACCTGATTTAGAGGGACTTAAGTCTAATTTTTTGTCATATGATTCAATTAAAATGGATTGTAGAATGGGTTAATAATTGAAAATATTTAACCTAAAATTAGGTTAATTAGAGGAGTATTTTGCATAAGAACCTAGTTGATCATAGGAATTTGATTGTAGGCACTTGGTTGTCTTAATGAGGGTGAGGGGCAAGCAATATACCATTGAGGAATCATATGTTATTAAATTCTAACAACTTCATTAAAATATAAAGACAAATATTTAAGTGTTTTTGGGGTCTTCCAAAGGAACATAAAGGTCATAGGACCTATATCTCTTAGATTTATCTGTATAGCAAAAAACTTAATCTACATTTATGAGTCTTTAAAAATCTTGTATAACTTATATATATGAGCATTGAAATTAATCATGGGCTCATTAGGTTATCAATGTGTATTTTAAAATTTATTATATAATATTTTAGGGTCATTGGTATCTTTAAATTGTTAATAAATATATCTTTAATATTGGCCCAATAGGTGATTGATCATCTAGGAGAGCTAGGTGTATAAACACAATAATTTTAAACTTAATCATTTACTGATGTTTTCTCTCTTGCAAAAACCTGTTGGTTTTCAATATATTTGAGTGCACTCCATAAAGGGTGTATTGGTAAAGGGTTGGGTATACCTTTGGTGCATTGTAATATTTTTGGTCCTTACACCACTATATAAAACCACTACAATTCACTTTTATCTAAATTTTTAAGTAATTAAAACCCATTCATCCACTTATCTAAACAAATCAACTTTAAAAATATCCCTTAACTAAGAAAAAACCCTTATTTTTATTTTAATATTACGTTGGGTAGGTTTATCTTATTATGGATTAAGTACACATTATGAAACTAGGTTAACCCATTTGACCTAGTTTAAGACCTAATGGTTATCTTTCTCACCTAACAAAATTGAGTCAGATGATCTTTTTGAATAAATCACCAAAATGATTTAGGGTAAATACTTGGATATAAATACCACCTTCACTATAATAAAATAGAGAGAAACATTCATATTTGCATTATTATATCTCACAATTTTGATAATTTTACACTTGAGGAGTCATTACTTAGGGTTTTATCATGGAAAGATAGAAGCTTGTCCTATGGAAAATTCTTGGATGTAAAGTAGGAGTCTTTTAGCCTAGAGATTATTTATATAGTGTGATCCTTACAAATCCATAAAAACCTTTTACAAAGAACCATTGTCCAAGGTTGAGATCAAGGCATGATAGGTTCATCTAAAAGTAAGCATTCCTAAATTTTACTCTTTCATTTGGTAGATAGATATTTTAAAAAGTAATAATATGAATGTTTTAATCCTTGGTTAGTTTACCTCTACATTGACTTGAATAGATTTATCTGTAAAACTTTTGTTTTGCATTTTTAACTATCCCCCTTTGTGTTATATGCTGAAGTGAGCACTAGATCATATTTATATTATAGGATTAATCAAGGTTATTTCATAGTATCATTTACCTAGATCCTTTAGAACCCTCTCCTTTGGTGTTTTGTAGTAAGAGATCGATTGGTTAGGTTTATTGGATCTAAATTAGTCATGTCTCAATATAAATATCTATGCAATGAGTTTTTTGGTAAGATTACCTTCTTTGATCTTGGAATTAACTAAGTAGTATAAGTTATAGACATATCCTAATTAATTACATATATTTTGGTGAACATGATGTGAATCTAACCCTTAAAAATTTTAAAATTTTAAACTATAGCCAGTTGATCAATCATGTCAATCATATTTTATGTTTTGTGCATAGCTTTTTAGCTAGATCGAGATTCCTGATCATCTTTTATCTTAAATGCATAGGTTTTAAACTAGATCAATCATACTAATCATGTTCTAACTTATGTGCATAGGTTTTCAACTAGATTAGGTCTATCTATTCTATTTTTTTATGTGCATAAGTTTTTTAGTTTCATACAACTAGATCAAACTAGTCAATTTAGTCATTTATCATGTCTTTTGTGCCTAACTAAAAAAACCAACTCAATTTTGTTAATTTTTCTATTTCATTTTTATCTAATTAAATTGACCAAATTGATTCTATTTATTTTGAAATATTTACATTTTTATATTTACTTACATTTCCATCTTTACCAAAAAAATTGATCTGATCGATCTAGTTTCATTATCCTATTTTTATTATATTAATTTTACTCATACTAGATCAACAAGATCAATTCTATCTAATAACATTATTTTCTATATATATCAGATCAAAAACCTACTTAGACAACCTAGTTAAATAATTATTTATCACTCTAAAAAAATGACTAAATTGAACTGGTTGATCTTGTTCTATCCTCCAGGTTCATTCTTAACATGTTATTATTTCTATTTTGTCAATCTTAATCAAATTAAATTTCTTAATTTTCAATTAAAATTCAAAATTTCAACTATTTTCCTTGGTTTTTAGTGCTATAAATTTGTATGCACATAATTAACTAGATTCAACTACATGATTTAGTTATGTGTTTATCTTATGCCATAAAAATAAATTGACCTAGTTGATTTCATTTTTTTGGCCTTGTTTTACAATAGAGTAAGTTGACTATCTTGATTTCATTTTTTATTGTTTACCTAACTAGCTCAACCTATTCAATCTCATTCTATATCTTTCATCTTATATCATACGCAAAGTAAATTAACCTCTATTTCATAGAAATTGTATATCTAAGATTCCAAATAGATCCATGGGGGTTTGGAAAATGCAGTACATAGGGTACTAATGAAACCCCTACTATGATTAAGGAAACTATGGACTATAAAAGATATATAAATGCTATCCAATTTTTTAGCTTGCACCAATATATAGATAGACTTGCAAACTAGGTTATAGATAGCATGATCAAGTGCACAAAGGACACATGTATCTCTAATGGGTATAACCACATAACAATAAGTAATAAAGGGGGAAAATCAATGAATTTAAAGCATTAAATTTATGTTATTTGAACAAATAAGCATTACCAAGTAGAAAATATGATTAAGAAGCATGTAAATATAGTAAGTGAAGAATGATTTTGAATTAAAAGATATTTTAAAAGGAAGAAAATGCATAAAATTTATAAATTTAAGCTAATACATGTTCAAATGAAAATGAACTAGTATGGAAACACTAAACCATAACATATACACTAAATTGAGCCAACTAAATGGTTTCAGCTTATAACCAAGGTACCCTTAAATCTCAAAATGATAATACATATGTTCTACCAACTAGGAGTCCAATTTTGATTTAAAGATGGAGGAAAGCTAGGTCATAATGGAGAGCTTTGTTCAAACAAATGCCTACAAGGAAGTAAAAGGTGAAACATGAGTGTGCATTAGTGTGAGATGCTAGTCCAAGTGCATAAATTAGGTGCAATGCCAATTGTATAATCTAGGAGCAAGCCACAAGGAAGGAGGAAAAACTTTGAGCAATAATGTAGTCATCAAATTAGTCTATAAATGTGTAGGTAATCCTCTATCATAATGTAAGGTAAAGATACCTAAGAATGAACCAAGATAGATTCAAAAAGGTGTGAGATCTAAAATAATGAAGAATAGATAGTGAAGATGAAATATGTGTAGTGATATAGGGCACCCAAGACCCATAAATCCCTAAAAATGCCCATTTTTAGCCATTGGGTACATAATAGGCCCAAAAAATAAGCATTATGGATAAGTTATGGCTAGGATATAACTTTTAGGGTCAAAACATGTGGCTTAGGCTATGGGTTATCCCCATAATCCATGACCTAGGTCAATGACTCATTTTTGGTGGTTAACATGTCTAAAAAAGGGTCATAGGAAGCATTAGAAGGGTCTAAACTTGAGTCAGAGGCCAAGAGAGTATAGGATATGTCTGTAAGTGTGCACAATTAATTAGGGAGGTATCCAATCATGTTTATAATATAAATTAGAATTGGTAGTATACACACAAGCTAATATGTAATCATTATAAATAGCAAGGTCATGGGAAGTATGATTACATATGTTCCCAAAGTATAAGCAATCAATGTTAGAATGAACAAGGTGTGTTGTGAAGTACCTAAAAGCCAGACAAAATCAAACAAAATCAAGAACCAAAAAGATAAAATAGAACATTAGCTGCATTTATCAGATAGGAATGGTGGTGGAAGAAGTTGACAACATGATCCAAGGGTATAAGTGTAAATTTTGAGTAATCCAAATCCAAATCTAGCTCTAGCTCTAGATCTTGCATATAAGGAACACAAGTGATATAAAATAAAATAATAAAATCTAGAATGACATTCAATAGAGAGTCAGATCTAGTGTTCTTTTTGTAAGGAATATGGGAGATTTGGACATCCTCAAAAGAGGATAGAAGAGTTGTGACACCTTGAAGAGGTTCTAGACTCTAGCAAGCTAAAACATGGATAAGAGTCAGTAAAAAAAACTATATATAATAAGTACTTATCAAATGATCGTAAATCAAGGCACCAATAATCATGTGATATTTTGATACATTATTTATCTCGCTAGTATGAAAGAAACTAAATGAAACAAAGTTTTGGCCCTATAGAACATGGATAATCCAAGATGTAGTGGTCATTCCTAAGTTACCCTAACTACCACCATATATGTGAATCACCACTAAGAGGTACACCATGATGGGGGTTGAGGATACATAATGCACCTACATACATGCTATCTTAGTGAAATAGGACAAAAAAGTTTCACAAATGCGATAGAGGATTAAACCAAGTCATGATCAAGGTAATTGTCTAATGTTGATCATGGTAAGAGGAGATGAAGGGTGGTGGGAGATTCATAAAAATTGAGACCAGTCAATAAAGACTAGATAAAGTCCTAAAGAATAATAACTATCAATTAACACCACCTTCAAGAGCCATAATGAAAGAGGAAGAGGGATTCAGTAGGGATCATCTATGAATGAGAAAAAAACTATTAATTGAAATAATTAGAGAGATTAAATTCCATCTCAAAGTGTATCTAGCAAGAAGTACACATGCCCAACATTACAAAATACCTATGGGTCAAAGAGACTAAAATGGTCCCAAAATAGTCTTAAAGAGGCCTTCAAGAGAGAAATGAAGTCTACCATTACATCTAAAATGGACCAAAACCTCCACTATAAAGTTTTCATGATTCCACTATTAATGATAGAACAAAATAGAGGCTGCGAGAGGTAAAATTAAAGGCCTTTTACATAGGCCATGGCTTGCTTGGGAAAACTAGTGGCCTAAGAGTCTACTAAGTAACCTAAATTTTGGACTACTCTAATACTAGGCTATGGGTTTTTGGGGAAAACTATGACCTAGATCTTGAGGGCCTAAAAATTGGCTTGGAAGAGGTCAAATTAGGCTAAGAAGATAGAAAACCAAGGGGCAAGGATAAGTAATAGGTGCACAAAAAAATTTCACTTGGTTTTAATACATTAAGATCTTGATTTAGTGTGCATGACCATAGATGTGAACATGAGTTAGAGTGATAGTGGTAGAAGAGGCATCTCAACTAGTAGAGCCACCACCATTATGTAGTGGCATATTGGGAGAGAGTGTCCCAATGTTGACTATAGTGAGAAGCAATGAGGGGTGGTAGGAAGCCTATGAAAGAAGAAGACCATCTAAAAAATTTGAGATCAAGTCTCAAACAACCAAAAATACTAACCCACCCCACTTTTAACCATAGAGAATGAAAGGGGGAGTCAATAGAGGAATAAATATAATCAAGTAATAATTATACTAGCTAAAAGAAGCAAAATAATTTACTTCTATCCTGAGGTACATTTGAGGAGTGCGTAAGCCAAATGAGCATAGAGACCCACAAGGTAAAATGTTTAATTTCAAAATAGGGTAAATATAGTAAATAGGGGTCCTTGGAGGTTGTTCTAGTAATTTTTTAGGCTCACCAAGGCACCACAAGCCCAGGTTAAGGCTTATACCTAAGGGCAGGACACCACTTCATCATAACTAGGGGCCTACCCCCAAGTTAGGCCACTTCTTCACCTAAAATGAGTCAAAATGGTAGGTAAAATGTGGGAATAATGAGATATATCATCTATATCCTATGTTTCAATAGTCATGACCTAAAATAAGAGTTTTATAGGTAGGAGCATTATTGGGAAACAAGATCTCTGAATCCAAACAAGTGAGAGGATTGTAGTATGTAGATGTATGGTAATGATATTCTTGTAAGATATCCTCTTTTTTATTATGTCACATTCTAAGCCATGAATTAAATAACAATAAAGATCCATCTTAGTAACTTGAGATACCTCTCTAAGAAAGGCATTGAGAGTGTCAATGCCATGATGGGATAATTATGACAAAAGAGTTTAATATCTAGGGATATGTCTTGGATGAGGTCTCCTAATAGTAATATTTAGTTAAACACATATAATTATGATGAAATAAGGGTCACACATCAAGTGTGGGAGGAGTGAATATTTATTGATAGTTAGTAGGGTTAAAATGTTCATCCTTGAGAAAATAAGATTTAGTTATAGGGGCCTTGTGAGAGGATAGAGAAACTTGCATAAAGGCATAAAAAGCCTTATTAGAGGGATTTATATTTTAATATATCAATGAATATGGATCTATATTATTCTTCATGGTGTGAATCTCACCTTCGTGCACAACTTGGATCATATGAAATGTTATTGATATAACAACTTACATAATAGTTATCCAAGGATAACCAAGGATCATGTTGTATGAGAGATCTAGATATAACACACAAAAATAAATCCTAATAATATTTTTCCTGAACATAAATGGAATATTCACATTTTCCATCAGCATAACCATATCATTTTTGAAACCAAAATAGTTTTGGCAAGAATTAGAGAGATTCTTATGACTAATTTTGAGCTTATCAAACACCCACAAAGGCATGAAATTAAATGTAGCTCCCTCATCAATGATGAATCTCTTGATGTGGTAGTTATCATATGTGGCCTTTATGTAGAGTAGAAACCTATCCCTATTTGAGATAATGGAATCATCTGGTAGATATATAAGGTCAAAGGACAACATAAGAACATAAGGATAATTAGGGATGTTGTAATTGTACAAGACCTCTATGTCATCTCATAATAGAGCCTTAAGAGAGAGATAAAGATCATCAAATATGATTCCCATTTTTTTAGGGAAAAGGAAAAGAAGGTCCCAAATGGACATCCCAAAAAAAGGGATTGTAGATCCATTATAACATAATAAGTATGTTATCTAACTTGGGGAGGGATAGTAAGCTGAAAGTCAAATCTGACTCTAGGGTCTTCCATTCTTTTGGGTGCAACCATAGGCCTTGTATCACTATTATATCCAATAGGGTCGATTTCCTAACCTAATAAATGTTTAAAAATCATGCATACCTAGTAGAGGCTATGTCAATAGTAGTAATGACATTAATACTCTCATGTTTGGCCTTCCCTTTAGAGTTAGTTAAGGAAGATTAACCAAAAGAGGTATAAGAGTGAGATGGTGAGTGATGGGACTTAGCCTTGGATTTAATCTTTTTATTTTAATTTTAGTGATCAAGAAAATTCTTCTTTAACACCTTTAACTTGTATTTGGGCTCCATAAGTGGATAGATCTAAATGGTAGATGAGGTATTTACACTAAATTATTAGGTGACACACATGTTAAAATTCCACTTAATCTTATGGAAGTTATAGAAGTTATTGGGTTTATAGGGATAAAACATTTGATACACTTCTACATTTTTTTAGGGTATTTATTTTTAATTATCCTCTTAATTAAAGCATTTACATTGTGTCTATCTTTCTTATCTTTCTTTTCTATAGGAGAATCAATGATACCATTATCGATCACATTACAGTTGTGATCATGTGAAGAGGATGAATTTTAGGTAGGTATGAATAAAATAACCACATGAAACTTGAAAAATCTAGTCATTAGACACTTGCTAATAGCTTCATCATAGGAGGTGGGTTCATAATTTAGGACCTCAAGGTGGACCTCCTACCTTAATGCTTGTGTGATCATATCATAAAGATGATAATATAAAAACCTTGTCTTGCACATATGGATGGTTTAACACCATCTACAAATGAATTCAAAGATTGAATCACCCTTTGACTATGCTATTAAGGTTAGTGATTCGATGCCAAGATGAAATGGTTTGGAGATATTAAAGTATTAGATGAATTCATCCAAAAGGAATTGGAAACTATAGAGAGAAACTTGTGGTAGATTCTAGAACCACACTAAAGCTTTAGCTCATAGGAAATGAACAAATATATTTAACATCATTACTTCATATTATTCCTAATCCATACATGCCATCATAAATTTTATGATGCGCTCTATGGGACTATCATCCTGAGTCCCATTAAACTTGGGAAGTTTAGGGATTGAATTAGGAATTAGAATAACACATACCCAAGGGGATAGAGGATTCCCATGGAGATACTCATAGGAATAATTTATATTAGGTTAGTAACAAGATCCATAAGAAGGCTAATATGGGTCATGATGTTTCCTATGATATTAGGGGTCATCATGACCTTGGTCACATGGGAGATGATGTTGAGGTGGATTTTGATATAGGGATTCTAGTGATGGGGATATTTTCAATCATGTGATGGTGAATAACCACATGAAAGGTATCATTCCTAATGGTGATGATCAGATAATTTGGCTTGCATAATAGGATGGTCATGGTGACATAGATCCTCATGGTACTATCCATATGAAATAAGATGAGGATATATATGAGGGCACTAATTTTAAATATAGGTATCCCATGGATCTATAGTCTAGAAGTGACAATAAAAATCAATATGGTCATCTAAGACTTTAAAGGAAGGGATAGAAGGATGGGAATACTCTAAGAGACATTTATGCCTAGATGATTCTGGGTGACCATGTCTATCAACATAGACATGAGGGAGTTATTGAGATAGAGTCTCGTACTAATAAAGAGCTTTAGGACTCTTTTAGGAACTAATATAGGCACCCAAAATAGATTGGGTGCACTATTTATCTTCAAATGAAGTATGCCACTTACTCCTAGGAGAAGAAAGGTGATCTCCATTCACATGAAGTTACCTACAAAAATTGTCAATGCATGTGCTTAACTCATTAGGACTCAATTATGAAAGACAATCATCTTCACCCCTAACAACTGAATAAATAATAGTCTCAAGTTTGGGGGAGGTATCCTTAGATAAGTAAACCTCAGAGTGATAAAAAGGTGAGCAAGTTTTCTGGTTATAGATTTGCCAATCTTGTTCCCTATGTAACATGAGAGGGTCAAGGTCACTATGTTGGGTCAATGGAACCTCTTAGATCCTATCGTGTCTATGGCATTCCATTACATCCTCAACCTACTCATGAGTGAACTCATGGACAAGACCCTAAATCATATGGGATTGGAATCCAAAGGGTGGGATAGTGACCATGGATGAAATGAAACAAGATCAACATGGGAGGGAAAAAAAAGGAAAATACTTGTAAAAATAATAATAAGAATAACATAAAACCA
The DNA here is from genome assembly GCA_037957365.1 of Torreya grandis. Lineage (NCBI taxonomy): Eukaryota > Viridiplantae > Streptophyta > Pinopsida > Cupressales > Taxaceae > Torreya > Torreya grandis. The sequence goes on along the minus strand of JARHVA010008563.1, from coordinate 390,899 downwards.
AAGCAAGATCAAACATCTAGAAAGAGAGCCAAAAAACAAATGAAAAAAGACTTATGTCTATTATGTTGAAGGAAAAATGACTAAGAGGGGGGGGTGAATTATTATTCAAATCCTTTTCATACAATTACACTTAATGAATCATGAGCCATTCAAACAAACCTATATATCTAGCAATTGTAAGCAACTATTCACATAAGCATGAAACATAAGAACACATCACATATGTGGGAAAAAATCAAGGGGAAGAAAACCCAATTATCTATAAATCATAAGAAACTATTTTCATAATAATTAAACATGAGAACATATCACATATGTGGGAAAACCTCAAGGGGAAAAAAACCCATTGATCTAGAAAGCATAAGACACTATCCACATAAGAATGAAATGAAAAAACATATCACATGTGTGGGAACACCTAAATGGAATAAAAACCAATAATATATTTAAATATAATATATTAATATAATATAAAAACCAAATTTAGTGAAGGACCAACTCTACATGAAGCACAACCCCCAACTAGCCAAGAACCCACTTGACTAGATTTTATCAAGCACCCACTTGCAAGGAGGCACAAACCCCCTAGATGAGTCAGTACTAAGTCAAGAACCTAATTAGTTTTATCACATTTAGAACACCTTATTTCTCATACAACATATTATGATCACCTTTTTTTATCTCTTCATTCTCTTATCCCTCTCAAATTGCCTTCTAGGCTTCTTCACTCAACTAGGTCTCTTCAAGACTAATTAGGTCATATGACCTTGATTTTAATACATAGAAATATTTTTAGATATTAATAATATTTTCTATACACCCATATTATTTTATAAAATACCTCCTTATATTCTTTAATCATATATTTTATTCACTTCCTCTTTTTTTCTTAAATAGGCCTAAAATTACCTTGTATATATACCATTCCTCATTTATATACCACTTAGTTGGCCACACAAACTCAAACCCTTAGGTCAGCCATAGAATAGGTCTTAGTAAATTATGTGTAAATGAATAAAATTATGTTTTATTCCCTTTTGGTTTGGCATGACTCTATTAGGCCTCATTTCACTTTTAGTTGTCATGGAGATCTATTGGGCCTTCTTAGACACACATTACACTTTGCCTTCCTTATAAAACTTTGAAAATCCACACATAGTATGAAATATCATATAAAAATAAAATATACCCAAAATAATTTCTTATATTCTCAAAATTACATTTTACAACAAATCACTACTTAAAATCCCTCATTGGTCTGATTAGGCCTATGCATACCAAAAATTTATCTTTCAATATTGAAGCTCAAACTCAATTAATAAAGTATTATATGATAAAAAAAGTATATATAGATATTTTAAATGACATAAAAGTTATCACAAAATTCATTAGACACTTCCACTCACAAGACAAGGCTTTAATAGTAGCTTTGTAACTCATTTACTCACAACTGGGATATCACCTTAAAACACAGTCATGGTGACTTACACCTCCAACACTTGTATAGATATTTTAAATGAATTTTGATGAATTTAAATTTTAATTTGATATATAAATACTATCATTAAATATAAATATAATATGATCTAATGGAAAATATTTTTCTTTTAGACCAATCTCATGACCTTATATCTCACTATCTTATTTGAACCAAACAGGTCAACTTGTGAGAAACTTTTTCACCATATTTAATAACCTCCAAAAATTATACCAAAAATATAAATGTATTAAAATTTATAAATAACATATCCATGCACTTTTTTTATCATTATATCATGAAAACACATTCTAATTCATCTTCTCACTATTGCCTGGGTTTTTCATTTGCACCACTAGGCCTGTTAGTGACTAGCTAACTTAGATGACTGGTTTACCACACATGAGGGATAAAAAATATCTATAAATATTCATGGACATGAAAAATGAGTCTCTAAATTATTCCTCAGTTAATTTCATTACTATGTCTAATTCAACTTTTGACATCTATAGTAACTTCTTCAGAAATAAACTTGTAACTCAACATTTTATCTCTCCTCTCTCTAACTAATACCACATGGAGGTACCTGGAAGAGTAAACTACAAGATATAAAATATTAAATAATCAATTAAATCCATATTAATCACCTTTTATTAACATTTTCAACATTGGGTCCTTATTAGGGTTCTAAGAGTGTTTAAACCTATTTCTACTCTTAACGATCGTTCATAAAGCATATCCCCTCAATCTTAAATAATACCTTGATATCACCCTTTTGACACAATGAAAACAACATGCAAAAAAACTCCCCCTTTATAATTTATGGAAAACACACTACACAAATGAAATTACTTTTCCCATTTATTAATTCTCCCCATTTTGACATGAATGATAAAGGGTCTTCTACAAACTGCCATCTAATCTTTGGACCTGAATTTCAATGGAGAACAAAGATAAATGGTGAAAAAACTAAACTTAAGCTCATACCAATTTTGGTATACAAATTTTATAAGATTTTAACTGTACCTCAATAAACCATGCTTATTATCACTATATTGACACTTCACAACACAGAGCTATAAATCTCCCCTAACTCCATATTCTCCTATTAAGTCACAAGATGGAAATAGTTCTAAACTTTTTCTCTTTTTGAGATATATACCCCTTTTTTTAATAGGATAATAGTGTATATGAATCATTATACAAACATTTTCCCTTTTGTCCTCATATTTTTTTCTCATCATATGAGTCATTAGGACTCATAGACCTATACCAATTAGATACATAGTGATCCAGAAATCCAAGTTATAAAAACCTTTACAGTTTGCTTGGATCAAATTTAAATTAAAATAGAATATTTTAATTTCCAATTTCCCCTTTTAATAAATCCAAAAAATTAATTTATAAAACTTCAATAGTTTAATAAAGAAAATTGAAAGGATTTCTTATCATAGAGAGGAAATTAAAAATAAAATATAACATAGAAGATTTGTTTATGGGGTTCACCAAATTGATACATCCATAGGTCCACTCTATGAGTGTTTTGTTTTTATTAAAACTCTTTGAGACTAATTATAAAAATCTCTCCGAGTAAATAATTTATTTTCATACTAGATATCTATCTATGTAACAAAATAAACCTCCTAGAAGTTTTGTTGCCTCTGTATCTAGATATCTCTATTTGTAATTTCCTTTGTGAAAATACACTACTTCTCTATCAAAATCCCATCACTACCTCTATAAAATAACCCATAGGTATATATTTCTCAATGCTACTTAGCATTGGATGGGTAATAACAAATTTCCTAGGGTACTAATAATTTCCCTAAATTGGGGTTTTTCCCATTTTAATAGTAGGGCATTGGCTCTTTGAGATTTTCCAAAACTAATCCACACTATCATAAATATAAAATAATTAAATATCCCCACATATTAATAGGTAATCTGTTGAATAATATTGTCTAGCTATAAACCCTTTGCCATCAATGTTTCCACATACAACACCTGTGAAGAATATTCAAGAAATTTTAAGGAATACATTGCCACATATTTTATAATATAGTAATCATAATAATTATTCCCAAAAATAATGTGTTTCAATCAATATACAATGCCTTATTATCTTGTCATCAAGATCAAGAAAACAAGATTTTTTTTTTTTTGATTAATTGAAGATTACCAAATGATAAAACAAGAATCAAGATTCCAATGCATAAAGACTTGAATTTAATTTGAACATGCCATTAATTTTCCAAGAAAATATTACCACGTTTAAATTATTTTCATGGAATTACTTTCAATGCCACCTAACTTCTTTTAATAATATTCCACACATTTATCTTTTGCATTAAAACTTAGAAGTCCATGTCATCAGAAACATGTGCCCACATAAAATATTTTTGAAATATTTGTATGCATGGAGTTAAAAGTAAGAGATGGATATATTCTTTTATAATTAAAGATTTAAATATGCATGTTTTAATAAAGACTATCACCTTTCTTTTAAAGATAATCTTTATAAAATAGTACAGATTTTTTTATTTTTATTTTATGGAATAAATATTTAATTAAATATTTTAATTAAAATATATTCATTATTAAATAATAAATATATTAAAATATATTTTATTGGTAGTAATTTTTCAAAACTAATTATAAATATTGTAGGTGGAGGTGTGGCATTAACGACTAGATAATGCCCCACCTATATTTTCAATAATAATTAAATATTGCCATTATTGATTGGAATCATGGGGTGGAAATCCCCTAGATCATTCCTCTCCATTGAAATATTTGGGATCTCTAATAGTTGAATTTAATTATCAATTAGGTGAGGGTATTTTTCCTTCACTTTCCCTATTTCCATCCATTTTGTTGTATTCAGATGTATCCCTTTCAAACCAACATGAAGATATTTTGTATCACCCCTTCATGTAGTTTTGGTTTTCTTATTAATAATAACATCTTCCTGCAACTCATGAAGAGACTAAGAAGAAAAATCATCAACATTAAGAACTTGAATGCCCTCATCTTGATCCATGATCATAGGAGGTTCATACAATTTCAAGTTTTCCACATTAACCACTAAATAAATTTCTATATAAGAAGGCAAATCCAATCAAAAAGAATTTATACCAATCTTTTCCAAAATCTTGAAAGCACCATACCTGATCGGTTTTAATTTTCTACCTTCACCTTTCAGCCTTTCTTTACTAATGTGAATCCAAACCTAATCATCCACTTTGAATTGATGATTAACTATATGTTTATCATGCTTAGCCTTATATTTAGCTTGGATCTTTTCCAACTATTCTTGAATAACTTTTTGAATCATCTAAATCCTTTGAATGAAATTTTTAGCTTTCTCAGCATCACTATTTCCATTCACCACTTAGATTCTTTTTCAAAAGATAAGTCCAAAGGAGACATAGGAAAATAACCAAAACAAGTCTCAAAAAGAGAATTTAAAGTAGAAGAATTCAAAGCATGGTTATAAGAATGTTGCACATAATATAAATGTGCATCCCATAATTTAGGATGTTTACCACAATAACCTTTGAGTAAAGGTACCACTATTCAATTGACCACTTCTATTTGTCCATTGATTTACTAATGAAAGGCTATACTTTTCTTTCGCTTAGTATCCATCAAATCTTATAATGCTGACCAAAACTCACCAAAAAATTGAGCAACATGATTAGATATAATAGAAGTGGGTAACCCAGAATGGATCCAAATTTTTTTAAGAACAAATTTACAGTATCCTTGCCTATAAAATGTTTAATACAAGGAACCAAAATACACATTTTTCTAAATCTATCTACAACCACATATAGATAATCATGTTTTATTTGTGACATAGGTAGATCTCCTAAAAAATCCATAGAAATACTTTCCCAAGGATAGTTAGGAATAGGAAGAGGTGTATACAATCCTAACTTTTGGTTACTAGGTTTACTTGTGGAATAAATTATATTTATTCTTTTAATATATTTAGATACATTTTATGTCATACAAGGCCAATAGAAATATCTTTGTAATTATACAATTTTTTTACCAATGCCAAAATTACCTAAAAAAATAGAAGTGTGTGCTTCTCTAATCATGTGAACTCTTTCATCATGTGGAATACAAATTCTCTAAGTTGATATAATATTCCATCATGCACATGATAGTAAAATGATTCTATTGATTTACCATTTATCAAATACTCATAAACATCCTTCAAATCAACATCTCTAGCATATTGTTCCTTATAAATTTTATTAACAAAATGATTGTGCTACAAAATAGTAGATGCCACAATAGGAGGCATAGAGATCATATTTACAACCTTATTATGTGTTTCCTTTTTGTACCTTATAATAAGATGGAACTGATATAAAAATCCCATCCATCAAAATTTTCATGATTGTTGTAGCTTTGATTGTGATTGGAGGTATTGAAAACACTGATGATCTATATGGATGATTATCTCTTTGCCCATAAAATAGTGTTCCCACTTTTTCACACTCTGCACTAAACCATAAAACTATTTATCATAAGTAGGATAATTTTTAACTACACTTGCGAAGGTTTCCAAATGAAAAAAAAACCAATTTTTAGTTTTGCATTAATCCTAGCCCCGTTGCATACCCACTACTATTAGTTTTTATTTTAAAATATTGTTGCAAATGAAGAAGTTCAAGAATTGGGGATGTACTTATCTTTTCTTTCAAGGTATTGAAAGATTTTTCATGCTTTCCTCCCCATTGAAATACCTACTTAAAACTTGTTAAATCATGTAAAGGAGATGTAATTTAAGAGAAGTTAGAAATAAATTTTCTCCAAAATTGAACTTCTCTAAGAAAACTTCTAACTTATATTGCATTATTAGGCCTTGGCTAATTTACTATGGATGAAACTTTTGTAGGGTATATTTTTAATGAGCCATTACCTACAACATAGCCTAAGTAAACCAAAGATGTTTTGAAAATTCAGGTTTTGACATTTTAAGGAAAACTTTCTCCTTTTGAAAAGTATCTAAGACTTTCTTGATGTGTGTAATATGATCTTCCCATGTGTTACTATATATTAAAGTGTCATCCAAGTACACAATTAAAAAATCAAGAAATGGTCTTAACACATCATTCATAACCCACATAAATGTGGTAGGTGCATTAAAAAGCCTAAAGGGCATACCAAACCACTCAAAAAGAATTTACTTAGTTTTTAAAGTGGTTTTACAACTATCACCATCACTTATTCTTATTTGGTGATAACCACTAATCTATCTTAGTAAAAGACTTTGCATGTTTTAACTGATCTAAAAAATCATCAATACAAGGAAGAGGGTAGAAATTTTTAATCGTGATTTTATTCAAAGATAAAAAAATCCATGCACATCCTCCATGTACCATTTTTCTTTGGTACCAAGATAATAGGAAAACTGCATGGAGAGGTACTTGGCTTAATGACTCCTTTCTCAAGTAACCCCATCACTTACTTCTTTATTTCTTCATTCTCTACTACTGATAACCTATACATGCCAATATTAGGGAGAAAGGCATCCTACTAAAATTGAATATCATGTTATATTTCCCTTTTAGGGGGTAAACCTTGTGGTTCCTTAAAAAACCATTGTAGTTATAAATAATATTTTTTATTTCAAATTGATGTTTAGGATCACAACCCTCTAAGGACTTGGATTTTTCACTATCTTTGGCTTTCACAATCATGGGAACAAAAATTTTACTTAAGTTTACAAGTTTTTTCATTTGTCCTATAGATATATGAGTCAAATTGGTTTTAAATCTAACTATGTATTCAATCCCATCCTTTACCAACACGTATTTTTTCTCTTCTCTATAAAATATTGTCTTTCTATCATATAGGTAAGGACTTCCCAAAAAAACCCATAAATATCCAAAGGAACTACATCAAGATCTAATTCATCAATGAATTTAAAAGTAATAGGAAACCTCAAGGTACATTTATTTGTGACCTATAATTTTACATCATCACACACCCATCCTAAAGGATATGGTTTAGTTTTGAGTCCTAACTTTTTAACAACCTCTTCAGAAATAAGATTAGCTTGTGATCCACTATCAAAAAGAGTATCTATTTTAGTATTCTTAGATATGACTCTTATGTGTAAAATCTCATTTATATTTATTTCAACATGTTTAGGTTTAGTTTTATAAGATGAAGCAGTAATAAAATGTTTAGGGTTAGAAGAGGAAGAAATTAAACCTTAAAAACCCATAGTAGTCACTTTTGTTTCATCACCAAAATTTGATCCTAGGTCCTATTGCATTATAACATTAGCCTTATTTTCTTATTTATTATATAACCTCTTTGGTTTGAGATCTAGATGGAATTTCTAGCACTTAGCCTCATCATGATTCTTCTTGCAATGATTACAGAAAGGTTTTCCTTCTTCTTTCTTAATAGTGTAAGTATACTTACCCTTAACCTTTCCTTTACCTTTTCCTCTATTTTTAATTCGATTGTGATATTTATTTCCATAGCCTTACTTGGCCATCTTATCCCCGTATTCCATATGGGTATCTTCAAAACAAACTTCATTAAGGTTAGAAGGATTAAACATGAGAATAGTATGTCTCAAATAACTATGCAAACCTCTAATATACTTTAACGATATTTCTAACGTGTAAAAAGGAATGCCCAAAATTAATGACTTATTTCTAAACTACTGAGTATAATTCTACACACTCTAACCTTTATTATATCTCAATGTCTACCAATCCATAGTCGCTTGTTGCATATAACCCAAAGGATAAAATTGCTTTCTTAGTTCAGAAACAAAATCATTCTAGGAAGAGATTGCCTTACCATATTGTTTGAGGTCTTCTTGAATCTTACTCTCCCATCAGATGAGATTCATGCCACTCATACAGAGATCAACCAACTAAATCTTGGCTTCCTCACTAAGAATGTTCTAAATTTTGTAGTATATCTCAATCTGCTCGACCTAGTTATCTAATTTCTCTCCACTGAGCTCACCATTATAAACTAACAAATCAAATTTACCATCTAATTTCAAATGTGGGATAGTTTTACTATCTACATAAGAAGAGGAATTTTTAGAATATTAATTTAAAAGAGGAATTTCTTCTCTTTCATCTTGATCTTCCTTTTCTTCTTTCTCCTTTAAGTGTTCCTCATACATTTATTCAACTATATTTTTCATGTTGAGGAATGCATGATAGAATTCTACCCCCATAATTGACTATTAGATTACACATTTTGTACCAATTTTATGTTCAAACTCTACAAGTTTCCCTTCACCATGTCTTGATAAAGACTTTGTTAACATACAATACTATTGCAATTACATGACAATGTGTTAAATGGCCTTGATCACAAGCTCTGATACTAAATTGATCTAGAAATCCAAGTTATAAAAACCTCAATAGTATTACTGGATCAGATTTAAATTAATTTATAAAAAATGTATAGTTTAATAAATGAAATTGAAAGGATTTATGATCACATAGAAGAAATTAAAAACAAAAAATAACATAGAAAATTTGTTTATGAAGTTCACCAAATGACTACATCCCTAGGTCCAATCTATGAGTGTTTTGATCTTATTAAAACTCTTTGATACTGATTACAAAAGTCCCTGAGTAAATAATTGAATTCTATACCAGATATCTATCTGTGCAACAAAATAAACCTTTTGGAGTTTATATTTCCTCTGTATCTATATATCTCTATCCGTAATTTCCTCTATGCAAATATATTACTTCTCTACCAACATCCTGTTACTTCCTCTATAAAATAACCCATAATTATATATTTCTCAATACTAATTGGCATTGGCTAAGCAATAAAAAATTTCCCTAGGGAACTAACAATTTCTTTGAATTAAGGTTTTTCCCATTTTAACAGCATGGCATTGGCTCTCTGAGATTCACCAAAGATGATCCACACTATCATTAATAGAAAATAATTAAACTTCCACACATATTAATATGTAATCTATTAAATAATCTTTGCCAGCTATAAACCCTTTGCCATCAATGTTTCCACATACAACACCTATGAAGAATCTTAAAGAAAATTTAAAGAATAACTTACCACACATTTTCCAATGTAGTAATCATAATAATTATTCACAATGCATTTCAATCAATATCCAACACCATATTATATTGTCATCAAGATCAAGAAAACAAGATTTGCATTTCTTGATTAATTCAAGATTTCCATGTGATAAAACAAGAATCATAATTCTAACGCATAAAGAATTGAGTTTAATTTGAACATGCAACACTTTTGCCAAGAAAATATTACCATGTTGAAATTATTTTCATGCATTTACTTTCAACACCACCTAACTTATTTTAACAATATTCCACACATTTATCTTTGGTGTTAAAATTTATAAGTCCATGCCATTAAAAACATGTGCCCACATAAAATATTTTAAAAAGATTTATATGTATGGAGTTAAAAGTAAGAGATGCATGGATTATTTTTTAAATAAAGTTTAAATATGCATGTTTTAATAAATACTATCACCTTTCTTTTATAGATAATCTTTATAAAATGGTATAGATTTTTTATTTTTTATTTTATGGAATAAATATTTAATTAAAATATATTAATTAATTTTAAATAAACATATTAAAATATATAAATATTTAATTAAATATTTTAATAAAAATATATTCATTATTAAATAATAAATATATTAAAATATATTTTATTTTTAATTTTTTTTTTAAATTAATTATAAATGTTGCAGGTGGAGGTGTGGCATTATTGGCCAGATAATGCCCCACGTACATTCACAACAATAATTAAATATTGTCATTATTGATCAGAATCATGGGTTGGAAGTCCCCTAGATCACATAGGATTTCATCATGCTTCCAACTCTGTCAATAATATTCAACTTATCTCTATGGTCATATTGGTCCTGTAGACCAATCCATATTCTATAGGTCTCTAGACACAATATTTTGCTCAAATTTTCATTGCATACCATGAATCCTTATGATCTGATCTCTAGAATCAATGCCAAAAATCCTTTCACTTTGTCATATACAGACAAACTATAGAGAAAAAAATTTATATCTTGCAAAAAAGACAACTTGAAATCCTCTCAAGATGAGTCCTTTAATTACAACCTCATGGTTTTGTAGATAGAGGAGTGTCTCCAAGAGGCCTAATGGAGTAACCCCATTCTATAGGGCTCTCAAAAATTCATGAATTCAATATATTCCTAGATCTCCAAACTAATTTCATCAACTATATTGAAAACATGAGACTGATATTCCCTCCTTAAAATCAACTTAGGATTGACTGAAGCATTCAACTCATCCACCTTATCATCTTTCTCCTTCTCTTTGATTACCTTATCAACACACGTAGATAAAAATTGTTCTTTTCATTCCTTCACTTTTAATCCTTTCTCTATCTTATAAAATAATCCATCTTGACCTTGGGGATCAATATTGTTGTCTCTCAAAAAATATCACTCATTTTTTGGGACAACATTTGAACTATTTTGGTCCTAAAAACCAAAATTTTCTCTTCCTTTTCTAAAATTTGTCTTGGGCATTCAAATTCCTCATTTTTCAAACTTATCAGGAATCTACGAAATCTGCAGGCTAAGTTCAATGGGCTTTACAGGTTGATTTCTACGAACTCTGTAGGTAGGTTCATTTCTACAAGTTTAAAGACTTCTGTAGGTAGGTTCAACCAAAAGAATCAGTTTCTAACACTTGGTAATTTTCAAGATTGGTTTAGTGCCTTGGTTCAATCAAAAAATCTCCATCGGCAAACATCTAAGCAAAGAAGGCTTGAACAGTTGAACCATTAAACCACTTTGGTTTAAAGGTTCAATGAGTTCAAATTTCAAAAGGTTCAATGCTTTCAGTTCAACGGTGGGTTCAATCAAAGGAATGGCTCAAGGCTTGGTTCAACTAAGCGGTTCAATGCTTTGTTTCACTCAGTTGGTTCATCTTCTTTGTTTTAATGCTTTGGTTCAATCAAATGGTTTTTCAGTTGGTTTAAAGGCTTCATTTGAACTGTTAAACTAAAGCTTGGTTCAACAGTTGGTTTAATGCTTTGATTCATTCCATTGGTTCATCAGCTTGAACCATTAGCTTGGTTCAATGTTTGGTTCAACCAAGTGGTTCAACACTTTGGTTCGTTCGCTTGGTTCAAATACTTGGTTCAACCAAGCGGTTCAATGTTTGGTTCAATCAAATGGTTCAATCAAACGGTTCAATAGTTGGTTCATCACCTTGGTTCATCGGCTTGGTTCAAAGGAGTGGTTCAAAGAAAAAATTCAAGAGAGCTTCCCAAAGGACAAGTTCCCTTACGGAGGGCACTTGGTCTACAAAGTACCCTTCAGAAGGGTCATTTTCAAAGAAGGCTGCAAAGGTAATTCTTTCAGATTTTTGTTTAAGGAATTTAAAAAAGACTAAGGAAAGAAGCAATTCCTTTAGAATTTTTATCTGAAGGAGTTCCTTTAGAAAAAAAGTCTGAAGGAATTCAGGAAAGTAGCTATGGGCAGAAAGCCCAAATAAATTTCCAAAGAAGAAAAGACCAAGGCAAATGGAATAATTCCATAGACTTTTTGTCCACAGGAAATTTCTGTAGACTTTTTGTTTGTGGGAAATGTTCATAGACTTTTTGTCTATGGGAATTTGTCCATGAAGAAATCCCAAGGAAAATACCTGTGGGAATTGTCTGCAGGAAATATCTGTGGGAAATGTCCATGAAGACTCTACTAAAAAGGCTGCCAAAGGACCTCAAAGAGTAGGTGCCCTTGTGGGGGACTCTTGGCTACCAACTTGAAGGATATTTCCCTAAAGCTGAAGGGTCATAAAGATGTAAAACTAGAAAATCTAAAGAAGGACCGAGTGGTAACGTGCCTAAAGACATCAAATTCAAGATAGTGAACTAGCCGTTGAAAACGTAGTGATGGGTGTACGAACGTCAATTTCAAAGCTCATAAAATAGTCATTAATCCTTGTAATCTACAGACCTGAATGCAATCATAGGCTTTAAGGCTAAGACAAGTAGGAAGTGAGGAAGGAACAAAATAGCAAATTGAATCTAGGACCTGATTCACTTAACTAGAAAAGGAGGAATGATGAAGAAGGATCAGATTTCTAGGTGGACATTAAAAGATGTAAAATTTCAATAACGTGACTTGTTTCTCTGCATTGAGAAAAATAAATAGGTAGATGCCCCTAATTTCTATCTTTTCTTCCTAATAGTTTTCAACACAACATGATGTGTTACTATTCCCGAGTCCTTCTTAAAGAGGTTATATAAGGGACTATCTTTTATTGTAAATGGATCTATTTTTGACAATCAGAACGAAACTCTACCCAAATTGAAAGGCATTTTTGAGACTTTGAGCTCAGTTTGTTGATCATATTTTGCTATTGGAATAAGAAAGCAAGTGACTTTTTAGACTTTGTGCTGTGATATCTTTGTTGTTGGGGAAACTATTCTTATGTCTTTTTCCTTGATATATTTTCTATTCCTTTAATTCAACAAGCAAAATTAGTGAAAGTAGTCAGGAAGGTGTCCTAAAGAGTTAACTGTGGAGAGACTTTGTGCCCCCATAATTGTCTTTAGTGTGTTTTATTTTCATTTCTATGTAAAGGACCTTGGGATGACTTTGTGACCTCATTGTCCTTCATATCTTACTCTTGAGCAATTCAAGTGGAGACTTTATGTTGCATCTCGATTTGACAGTTACTACATCCTTGGTTAAATTTTACTATTACTCTAGGAGTATTCTTGTGGTTTGTTGAATAGTAATTCTGAAAGAAGAGGAGTGATTTCTATCATTTCCCTTGATTTTTTCATTTGTTTTGCATGCATCATCTCTGAAGAAAAATAGATGGATGGTTCATCCTACCCTTGAGTATTATTTTCTATATATATATATATATATATAGAGAGAGAGAGAGAGAGAGATAGAGAGAGAGCATATCTATAGGGAACCTCCCCTTGATGAGAGGAGAGATCAGTCCCCTTTTGATGTGGTGAACCTACACATTTGGATGACTAATCTTCCTACTTTGGCTGATCAAACCTATTTTGTTTATCAGTATGTTGATCAACAAAATATTCAACCAATAGTTTTTGGTGACTCTGCTAGGGATATACATAATTTTGTGCAATTTGGAACCTCAAGTTTTAAATTGAAACATCACCTGTGTCTTACCCATTATCATTATAACCCTTAACCATTATAGATTCTAGCGACTCCATTTCATGTCTTACCCATTATCCATTATAGCCTTACCATCTTCCTCCACCTCCATTATTTTATCTGGTCTACAAAACTAGAGCTGCTGGGAAAGAGTGTGTAGTTTGAAACCTCAAGCCTCAAGTTGAAGTTGAGCCAATCCTTTTCCATTTTTGTTTTTTAATCTGGCTACTCCATCTAGATTTGTTATCTCTATTTTTATTAATTAAATCATGGCAGTTCGAGGCCCCTGGGGTAACTCTTTTGGCCCACTCAACTTGACTCCACCTCTGCATGAACTCCCATGTAGTTCAAGAAAGAATTTCCCCAAATTCTTTGGTGATGGAATAGTTCACCCTAATGAACACATTGTAGCCTTTATCATAGCTTGTGGTGTTATAGGGGTGGAATTTGAAGACGTGGAAGTCAAGCTTTTTGTGGAGACACTACAAGGTGCTGCTACAGACTGGTTCTACCATTTGGAAGTTGGATCAGTGACTGACTGGGATACACTTAAAGCCAATTTCAAAGCAAGGTTCAAGCCCATAGAAGATGCACATGCCTTGATGGGTTATCTCACTCAGATAAAGAAAGAGACTCATGAGCCTATGAGGGATTTCATAGCCAAATTTGACAAATTGAGGAATAAAATTCCTATAATTTCTTGACCTACAGCTAAGAATCTTAAATACTTCTTCATTAATTCTCAGTTACCTGAAGTAAGTTTTATTTTAAGATGTGTTGGTCAAATAGATCTTGTTGTAGCCCAAATTTTGGCCACTGAGGTAGAAGATGATCTCATCTTAACAGGGAAAATAAGAAGAGATTCAAACAAAAATAGATCCTCATCATCTTCTGAATATTCATATATAGGCACCACTGACCTAATGGTACAAAAGTTAGCAAATGAATTGCTAGCCTTGAAAAGGCAAATGGCACAAAGTATGTCTTCTGCTCCTCTATATAAATATATACCAAGGAGGGCATTCCCTAATCAACCATATCAAGGAAACGTTGCTATAAGTCAAGGGCAACAAAATTGTATTCCTCCCCCACAAAGGAATCCTACCTTTGAAGCACCTCCAACAAACTCAGTAGTTGGATATCTGGAAACAGAGCATGTTTCCAATTTCCAACCTAAGTTAGAGCAAGAAAATGGTGTTAATCTCTTAAAGGAGGATCTAGAAGAATCAACTGGTGACTCCCACATTGGTTTCCTGAATTACCAGGATGAACCCAAAAGTGAAGGTGAAGCAATGAAAGGATCATACACCGTATTCACCAGGTTCAAGAATTAGTCAACATAGCAAGCCAACAAAGAGAAGATAGAGGAGCAACCCCAAACAACAATTTCAATTGCTGAGTAGAGAATCCCTCTTCCTTTTCAATTAAAGGACCCAGTGATTACCAAAGAAGTAAGTACATTGAACATCTCTGCACCTTCTACTTTAGATTCGTAGATCAGTCCTCCCCCTCCCAGAAATCAAAAGGATGAACTCCCATTCTCTCTTCCAACTCCATTCCAGTCATTTGACATGATTGATCATGTCAAAGAATCCAAAATTCAAATGACTAAGTTTGAATCCCTGTAAGCCAATCTTGAGCAATTAGACATTGATGGAGAACCAGGTGCAGACCTGTCTGAGGTAAAAATTATGGTCACTCAAACATCAGCCCCTATAGCTCAAATTATATTTGATTCAGGTAGGGGTAATTACTTCTTGACCACAAAGGATGCTCATGTCTTAGCTGATGAAAGTCCTATAGCTAGCAATCCAAGATTTGATCAAAACAAGGTATCAAAAGAATTAGTAGGGCATAGTACAAATAAAGAAAGATCTTCCATCTCCCATGAAGATAAATCTGATAAAATATTAGCTTTTAATGATGCTTGGATCTTGGAATATGATGGCAGCATTTATTCCATAGTTGGATACAGATTTCTATTGCTTAGATTGAAGACTACTCAGGGTGAAGAGGTCAAACTCCTTCACATCAAAGGAGATGTTGAGATGATGGTTTGTCAGGGGTCTAATGCTGACAATCAAAGCATGTGCTAGACTGGACTAGTAGAATAACAAGTTATGATGGTGGACCATGCTTCTAAAAATCAAAATCAGGCAAAGGAACTCTTCACAGGGAGAGCAAGGAGTTATGGTTTTCAGTTTGAAGACCATGTCCTACCATGGAGCAAAAAGAAGAAAAGACCAAGAGGAAGATGTAGAAAATTGGTTTCTTGGTGGAGAGCTCCAATCACCCATCACCATTTTTGGGGGAAAAACATTTTCTTGCTAGTCTACCAAGATGGCACACTATTTTTATTGTCTCTCAAGAAGCAACATCTGAAACACTTCAACTCTTGAAGTATCAAATCATTGCATCTGTATATATGTATATTTGTATATTTTTTAATTCTATTTTGTTTTGTTTGTTTCCATTTTTGATGCCTTAATTTTTGGGTAGAATGACTTTGTAACCCAATGGTACACATGAAGACACTGGAGATTCTAGATTCTAGTCCCTTTAATTCTTTTTGCAATTGATATAAGTTCCCCAACTGGAGCCAGCTGTTGTCTCCCAAAAAATATCACTCATTTTTTGGGACAAAATTTGAACTATTTTGGTCCTACATACCAAAATTATCTCTTATTTTTCTAAAATTTGTCCTGGGCATTCAAATTCCTCATTTTTCAAACTTCTCAGGAATCTACAGACTCTGCAAGCCAAGTTTAATGGGCTTTACAGGTTGATTTCTACAGACTTGATTTCTACAGACTCTTCAAGTAGGTTCATTTCTACAGGTTCAAAGACTTCTACAAGTGGGTTCAACCAAAAGAATCAGTTTCTAACACTTGGTCATTTTCAAGATTGGTTTAGTGCCTTGGTTCAATCAAAAAATATCCATCAGCAAGCATCTAAGCAAAGAAGGCTTGAACCGTTGAACCATTAAACCACTTTGGTTCAAAAGTTCAATGAGTTCAAATTTCAAAAGGTTCAATGCTTTTAGTTCAACGGTGGGTTCAATCAAAGGAATGGTTCACGGCTTGGTTCAACCAAGTAGTTTAATGCTTTGTTTCACTTAGTTGGTTCATCCACTTTGTTTCAATGCTTTGGTTCATCCTTTGGTTCAATCAAATGGTTCATCAATTGGTTCAAAGGCTTCATTTAAACCATTGAACCAAAGCTTGGCTCAACGGTTGGTTTAATGCTTCAGTTCATTCCATTGGTCCATCAGCTTGAACCATCAGCTCAAACCATTAACTTGAACCATTTTGGTTCAAATCTTGGTTCATCAGCTTGGTTCAACCAAGCGGTTCAATGCTTTGGTTCGTTCGCTTGGTTTAAAGACTTGGTTCAACCAAGCAATTCAACATTTGGTTCAATCAAACAGTTTAATCAAATGGTTCAATAGTTGGTTCATCACCTTGGTTCATCGGCTTCATTCAAAGGAGCGGTTCAAAGCAAAAATTTAAGAGAGCTTCTTGAAGGACAAGTGCCCTTATGGAGGGCACTTGGTTGAAAAAAGTACACTTCGAAAGGGTCATTTTCAAAGAAGGCTGCAAAGGTAATTCTTTCAGGTTTTTGTTTAAGGAATTTAAAAAAAACTAAGGCAAGAAGCAATTCCTTTGGACTTTTTTTCCAAAGGAATTCCTTCGGACAAAAAGTCCAAAGGAATTTGAGAAAGTAGCTGGAGGTAGAAAGCACAAAAAAATTTCCAAAGAAGCAAAGACCAAGGAAAATAAAACAATTCCATCGACTTTTTTTTTTGTGGAAAATTTCCATGGCTTTTTTGTCTACAAGAAATGTCCATGAACTTTTTGTCCATGGGAATTTGTCTACGGAGAAAGCCCAGGGAAAATACCAATGGGAATTGTCTGCAAGAAATATCCACGAGAAATGTCCATGAAGACTCTAAGGAAAAGGCTGTCAAAGGACCCCGAAGGGTAGGTGCCCTTGTGGGGGACTCTCAACTGCCAACTTGAAGGATATTTCCCTAAAGCTGAAGGGTCACAAAGATGTAAAATTAGAAAATCTGAAGGACCAAGGGGTAACACGCCTGAAGATGTCAAATTCAAGACAACAAACTAGCCATTGAAAATGTAGTGACGGGCGCATGAATGTCAAAGTCAAAGCTCATAAAATAGCCATTGATCCTTGTAATCTACAGACCTAAATGTATTCATAGGCTTTAAGGCTAATACCAGCAGGAAGTGAGGAAGGAATAGAACAACAAATTGAATCCAGGACCTGATTCACTTAACCAAAAAAGGAGGAATAATGAAGAAGGATCAAATCACTAGGTGGACATTGAAAGATGTAAACTTTCAATAGTGTGACTTGTTTCTTTGCATTAACAAAAACAAATGGGTAGATGCCCCTAATTTCCAGCCTATCTTCCTAACAGCTTTCAATGCAACATGATGTGTTACTGTTCCTGAGTCCTTCTTGAAAAGGCTATATAAGGGACTATCTTTTATTGTAAATGGATCTCTTTTTGACAAATAGAACAAAACTCTGCCCACATTGAAAGGCATTTCTAAGACTTTGAGCTCAAATTGTTGATCATATTTTGCTATTGGAATAAGAAATCAAGTGACTTTTTAGACTTTGTGTTGTGATATATTTGTTGTTGGGGAAACTATTCTTATGTCTTTTTCCTTGATATATTTTCTATTCCTTTAATTCAACAAGAAGAATTAGTGAAAGTAGTCAGGAAGGTGTCTTGAAGAGTCAATTGTGGAGAGACTTTGTGCCCCCATAATTACCTTTAGTGCGTTTTCTTTTTATTTCTGTGTAAAGGACCTTGGGATGACTTTGTGCCCTCATTGTCCTTCCTATCTTACTCTCGAGCAATTCAGGTGGAGACTTTGTGTTGCATCTCAATTTTCTAGTTACTACATCCTTGGTTACATTTTGTTGTTACTACCAGGAGTATTCTCATGGTTTGATGAATAGTACTTCTAAAAGAAGAGGATTGCTTTCTGTCATTTCCCTTGAGTTTTTCCTTTGTTTTGCATGCATCATCTTTGAAGAAAGAGAGATGGATGGTTCATCCTACCCTTGAGTATTATATATATATATATATATATATATATATATATATATATATATATATATATATATATATATATATATATATATATATATATATATATATATATATATATATATATATATATATATATATATATATATATATATATATATATATATATATATATATATATATATATATAGCATATCTATAGGGAACCTCTCCTTGATGAGAGGAGAGATCAGTCCCTTTCTAATGTGGTGAACCTACACATTTGGATGACTAATCTTCCTACTTTGGCTAACTAGACCTATTTTGTTTATCAGTACACTGATCGACAAAATATTCAACCAACAAATATTATTATTATTGACTTTCTTTAGCTTCCATACCAATGTTTGACCCTTATCATGCACTATAAGAGCTTCATATACCTTGTTAAGTCTTGAGGGCCTCCTAACTCCATTAGGACATAATTTTGCAATGTGTCCCATATTGTGAAAATAGTATCAAATAACATTTCTATACATACCTCTTTATTTATCACTCCTTCTCACATGGTCCCATGCTAACTAATTCCATGGGACCATTCTACAATCACTTTCTCTATGACCAAAGTTATGACAAGAAAAATAATAACCATTGAAATAAATGAAATACCTTATTACATTGGGTTTCCTGATTTATCTCTTCATGTTAGTATTATTTACTTTTTAATGATCACTATGAGTCTCAGATTTTAGAGTTTTTACATAGGTCTTTAAGGTCTGACTCTTTTTTCTCCTTTTGGTGTTCTTTAAACCCAAAACCTATCTTTTCATGTATAAACCTTTTACTACTTAAAATATCACCAATAACTTTAGTACTCTTCTCAAATCTCTGATGTATCTTCAACTTGACTGATACCTCATCTTTTTCTACCTTCAAGGACTCCATTTCTATTTCAAACTTGATGCATTATTCTTCCTTGGTCTTAAGATTTGTAGTGACAATTTCAATACAAGTTTCTAACTATTTGATGATCTCCTCATGTTCATTGGTGTTGATGCTTAGTCTCTCTTCAAAAATATTGATTTTATCCTCATAAATCTTAACCAATGATCTTAGTTTTTTTATTCTTGCTTCTTTGGAACTTTAACTCTTTTAGATAACTCACCAATTCTACCTCAAGGTTCACTTCAGCCTCTTTTTCCTCATCCATAAGGTCTTTTTCCTTTTGAGTAACTCTTATTGTCTATTTTTATATCTATGAATAAGGTTTCACTATTATCATGCTTATTATTATGATAATCATTATCAGATGTACTTGTGTTGTTTACATTAAATGAACTATTATCTTCTTGTTAGGGATTAACTTTTATATGAGTATTTATAGTTTGATATTTATCGAGAGGTAAATATAATTAGTTAGTTTGTTAAAATATCAGAATATTATTATAAATAATATTAAAATAATAGATTAGAAGTTATTCATTGAGAGATTAAAAGGATAGGAATATCCCTATTTATAGGGTAGACATTCCCTATATATATGTTATTATGTCTAAATAAATTAATTAGAGTGTGAAAATAATATAGTGTGTATAAACTATCTTTGTTGTCTGTGTATTAGCTCCATTATTCAAATATGTTATTGATATAATTCTATGTTAGAATTTGATATACACCATCATTTGGTATCATAGTAGGTGATTGCCATTAGCTATGAGAGTCCTCTGATGAGTTTTATCCTTATCCAGTTCATGGATGCTTGCACTAGCATTATTAATATTTGATTGGTGTTGTTGTACTTATCCTAAGAGGGATGTATGAGGTAATATGCATAATGTTTTGGTAAATATATTTATGTTCTTGATTCCCTATCTTTTTATGAATCGATCCAATATCCAATAATGTAGATCACTGTCAATAACATTCAATGTGAATTGACCAACCTAAATTTACACTCACCTTTGTCCACATAAATTCCATATAATGGTGGATTTTAATGTAAAATAATAGTTTCTATGTTTTTACATTCACAATCGATAGAAGCAATTTATGTTGTCAAATTGTGAATAATATATTCTAGAATGTTTTGGTTAGATTCCATGGACATTCAATAATCTAGAAGAGATCCAAGCAGAGCTTTTAATAGCATGGAATATCCCATAATTAGTCAAATTTGAGGAGGCATTATTATTTCATTATGTTATGCACCATTAGTCACACTTTTGATATAACTATATATCTCTCCATGTAATATTCAATAGCTCTGATTAGCCAATTTTAAGTAATATTAATTATCTCCAACCTATCCTATAAAAATCCATGCCAAGCTCTAACCACTCCAACCATGTCTCTTCTTTGGTGTCTCTACTATAGGATCCATTCAACTATGACATCAAATTTTGGATCGATAGACTTTTATGACATCAAAACCTATAGAACTAATTTATGCAAGATGTGACTCTCTATCTTCAATGCATGTCATCAAGGTCAGTTGAGTCATGTCAATAGAATATAAATAGTTTCTTTATTCATGTTAATGTTTTGTTTTAGTCATGTCATCATTTTTTATATAGTTATTTTATATTTTATTCATGTAATAATATCTTAGTTTTTAATAAATATATCGCAATGGCATTATACATAATGAAAAGATCTCTTTTTAAAAAAAATTAGGAGTCAAGTCTTTACTCTTAATTTTGGTCTTTATTTTATAAAGAGCCTATAATATTTAATGTCAAAAGTTTAAGTTGTATTATATTAGTTGGTCAAAAATATTAAGTCATTTGGTTACTATAGTGTTAATTATTAGGTTTATTTAGGTGAGTCTCTTAGTGTTTTACTCATTAGTTTTTTGGTTGTTTATGTCAAAAATTAAAAAAAGAGTCAAGTCATAAAAAGTCAAAGTCATCAATGTCATTATCAAAAATTTTAAAAATAAAAGAATTCCTTATGGATGGATTTTTGGGTGACCCTGACATCATGAGTCAAAGTGTCAAAAATATCAATCTTGAGGGGGGGACTTTATTCCCTTCAAACTAATATGCACCTAAGTTTCATAGACATTCCTACTGAGTGAGTAGTTTCACCTATTGGAGGTCAAAAACATGGATAAAGGAGGTTTCTAGAGCATCTCATCAATCACCAATGATAGGGTCCATATGTTTTGGTGACATTTTGTGTGGTGTGTTTTTCATTTCCATTTTGTGTTTACAAAATAAGAACAAAATAAAATGCATGTTCATGTAATGTAATATGTGTGTAAATTCTAGACATAATCCCCTAATGTGAAAAAATGGTGAAAGGACATAAATCACCAATGTAAGTCAATTCATGGATCATGAAAAGGTTTGTGGTAGATCCATAAAACCATAGGAGGTGAACAGTTGATGGGTCATGTTCATGTCAAGGTTTGTGGTAAACTTTTGAAAACCATGGGAGGAGTAAGTCTTTCTTTTTATCAAGATCATGAGACAAATAGGGCATGCTAAAGGGGTGAGCATACTATAGATAAGAGTGTGAATGTTTTTGCACATGTAAAAACTAAGGGGGTGAATGTTAGGGAATAGCTTTTACATGAATATTTACAGTTTAAAATTTATCAAGAGGTAAATATAATTAGTTAGTTAGTTTGTTAAAATATCAAAATATTGTTAAAAATAATATTATGAGAATAAATTAAAGGTTATTAATTGAAATATTGAAGTGATATGTATCTTCCTATTTATAGGGTAGACATTCCCTATATCTATGTGTGTGTAATTATGTTTGAATGAATAATTAGAGTGTAGAAATAATACATGTTTAACATATCTTTGTTGTGTATGTATTATCTCCATTATTCAAATATTCTAGTGATATATTTATGTGTTAGAATTTGATATACACCATCACTTATTTGGTATAGAAACTTCTCTTGTTCTTGAATACCCCTTTTTTTATTTAATACTTCCTAAAATATTTCTTGCTTTTGTTAGGCTTATAGACATTCTTATCATCACCATGATGTTCATCATATTCTTAATCATGCTCAATATTATCCTTGTTAGGAAAACTAGATGCAAGGTGACCAATCTTACCACACTTAAAGAATTTTAAAGGTAATTTTCCCTTATACTTACCTAAACCTCTCCCTAGATTTTTGACAAACATGGCTTCTATTTTGTCATCATCAATATCTATGTCATCATCCTTAGATTTATTACCTTATGAATTATTCTCAACATTGAATTAAAATTCCTTCTTTTAGGGTCTTCCATCACTTTTTCTCATTTTATAGGTAGTCAACATGCCATGAAGATCATCCATTTGTAATGTGTTAAGATCTTTTATCCCTCTATTGCAGACACTTTTGAATCAAACTTAGAAATTAATGATCTTAGTACCTTTTGTAATAATATTAATATTTATAACTTATCTCTTAAACCTATAATGACATTTAACTCTCAGTAAATAAGATACAATGTTTTCATCCTCCTTCATTCTTAGAATTTTAAACTATCTGCAGTGAGTCTGTAACTTTTCCGAATTGACTTTGGTGTTTCTTGCATAAATGGTCTGCAATTTTTCCCAAATACCTTTGGATGAATCACAAGGCATGAATTTTACAAATTCAACCTCTAAAATACCACATAGAATGGCATTCATTTCCTTAGAGTTGTTCTCTTTTACCTTCTTTCCTATTGCATCAATTGGTAGTGTAGAAGGTGGAGTGAAACCATCAACAATAGATTGACATATGTAATAACCAGAGGAAATTATATAGGTTTTCATTTTTATGATCCAAAATTCATATTTAGTCCCATTTAAGAGAGGTGCCTTATTGGTTTAGAAACCTCCTTGTGCTTTTTGACTGAACATGCTTGTGTTTTCTAGGATCACCTTCAGGTTGTTAGGCTTACTTCAAAAGACCAATCTTTGAAACCAATTGTTGGATTAAAAATTAATGAGAGGGGTATTTAATTAGTATTTAAATATTTTTCATACAATTACACTAAGAAATCATGAACCATTTAAATAAACATATATATCTAGCAAGCATAAACAACTATCCACATAAGCATGAAACACAAGAATACATCACATATGTGGGAAATAATTAAGGGGAAGAAAACAAATTAATATATAAAAATTTAATATAGTCCTATAAGACAATTTTTTTTTTAATTCAATCACCAAATCCACATGGATCACTAACCTTAATTATCCAAGAACCCACTTGACTAGGCTTTAACAATCACCCACTTGCAAGGAAGAACCAACACCTTAGATGAATCAGCACCAACTTAGACATATAATTGATTTAATCACCTTCAGAACACATTTTTTTTCATACAATATATGATGATCACCTTATTTAAATCTTCACTCTCTTATCCCTCTCAAACTGTCTTCTAGGCTTCTTTGCTTGACTAGGTCTCTTCAAGATTGATTAGGTCATATGACATTGATTTTCATACATATAACTACTATTATATATTCATGATAATTTATCTACACCAATATTATGGTATAAAATAACTCCTTATATTCTTAAATCTTATATTTCATTCACTTCTTCTTTTCTTGTGTAAATAGGCCTAAAACTATCTTGTATATATACCATTACTCTTTCATATACCACTTAGTCAGGCACACAACATTAAAATCTTAGGTCATACATAACATAGATATTATTACATATTTTTGACATGAATAAAATTATATTTTAGTCCCTTTTGGTATGACATGACTCATTTAGGCCTCATTTCACTTTTAGGTCTCATGGAGACCTATTGGGCCTTCTTAGACACACGTTACACTTTGCCTTCCTTGAAACACTTAAAAAATCCAAAAATAATAGGAAAATATCATATAAAAATAAAATATACACGTAATAATGTATTATAGGCTAAAAAATACATTTTATAACAAATCACTACTTGAAATCCCTCATTAGTACTCAATCCTATTAGGCTTGTGTATACACAAAATTTGCCTTACAATATTGAATCAAAAAATAACTTAAATGAAATATGATATATATATATATATATATATATATATATATATATATATATATATATAAAGAGTATAAATTATCTTATGTTAATTACCAAATTAATTAGACACCTATAATTAGAAGATAAGGCTTCATGAACACCTCTGCAACTCACTTACTCAGAACTACCAGATTATCTCAAAACACAATCATGTTGAATTAGATCTCCAACACCTATATAGATATTTTAAATGACTTATGATAAATGTATATGGTCCTATTATATATTTAAACAATCATTAAATATAAATATCATATGTTATAATGTAAAATATTGCTCTTTCAGACCAATCTCATGACCTTATATCTCACTATCTTATTTGAACCAAATATCTCAACTTATGAGAAAATTTTTCACCATATCTACCAACCTCCAAAAATTATAAAAATCATTACAATGTCTTAAAATTTTATAATAACATCTAAATTTACTTTTTTCATTATTATATATTGAAAACACACTCTAATTCATCTTCTCACTATTGCCTAGGTTTTTCACTATTTGTACCACAAGGCCTGTTAGCAACTAGCTAACTTGGATGACTAGTTTAACGCACTTGAGGGATATAACCTATAAAAAAAACTTCATGGAGAAGTAAAATGAGTCTCTATCTTCATCTTCTATCCATTTTATTATTATGTCCAATACAACTTTTGACTTCTACAACTTCTTTAAAAAAAACTATAACTCAACATTTTCTCTCTCCCCTCTCTAGACAATACCACTTAGAGGTACCTAGTAAAATATAATATATAATATGTTACCTATCCAATTAAATCCATCTTGAGCAGTTTTGATCAACATATTCAACATTGTGTCCTTATTAGGGTTTTAAGAAGGTTTAAACATGTTTCCACTCTTAACAATCATTCATAAATCTTGGCCCCTCAGTCCAAAAACTAATGCATGGAATTTTGAGATAGGACCCTTACCCATATACCATGAACTAATTATTTTCCCATAATTTTTTTTGATGATCTGATGATCACAATTAATTACTTCTCAAGTTGAGAACCCATCATTTTGAGCATTTGAGAGACCTCCAAATAACGTTTCATGTATTATCCTTCAAAATAGAACCTAAAAATTTGTGAAAAAACTTTAAAAATTATAAATCACCTATAAAAATGTTTACATGAGCTCAAAAACCTTGAAATATAATCATGACCCTTCTTTTGACCACACACACTCTCTCTCTTCATCATAGTCTTCATAACTTACTAAGCCTTGAACTAACCTTCATGCCTTTTTCCATGCTCTTAAAACCTCACTATCATGTTCATCATCTAAATCTAATTCCATAAAAACTCTCTCATGATTAAACACTCTATAAATCCTTCACATTCCTTAACAACAGATCATGATACCTCATTAGTCTAGGTAAGGACCAAGTATAGACCAAGATAGAATACCTTACTCTTAAATACCCACATTATAACACTTATGAAGGCTTCTAAACCTAAATCATAATCCCATACAATGCCAAAAAACTTCTCACTTGATTTATTTGACTCAACTCAACATATTACTGACACATAACTTATCACATAATCTAGACTAGGAGTTATAAGATGCCTTGACTATGTTCAAACATACTAGCCTCAATGATATCAGTTAAGCTAACATAAGAACACTAATAACACACTCATATAATTTATCTCATAATATTTATGATGATAATAATCTTCCATAGCCTCATATAGACCTAAAACCATATGACCAAGTTTCATATGACTTAACATCTTTCTTCCATGCACTTTAATACCTTCGACACCCTGACCTATGCCTTCATGAAACCATAAGACATTAGTTGCCTTTAAATTCTCTCTTTCATAAAAATTCTCTCTTTCATCTTGTCACATGGATTCATATGTAGACATTAGTTATCTTCAAACATCGTCCATGACCTATACCTTCCATTCTCACACTACTTATGAAAATTCTCATCAATGTAACACTCTTATGTGTGTTGACATACCACATACTACTATTTATCATTAGTCACATTTGACATAAACATTAACTATATAATCTTGACATGATAAATCTTTGACATCAATGACTATTATGGCTTTGCATGATGCATCCTTTTCATATTAATTATAACAACATGCCAACATATTAGAGGGGATTTGGATGATATAACTCTAAAAATGTTAAAACTAGCATGAGATCATATGTGAGGTCCCATCCAGGTGTGTCATGATGTAGATCTAAAAATCCAAATGGATCCATGAGGTTTTGGTAAGGGGGTACATATGGTACTAAGAAAACCCTATTAGGCTCAAGGACACTATAGGATACTAGAGATCTATAGTGGCTATCCAGTTTGGTAGCTTTCACCAAGATATAGATACACTTGTAAACTAAGTTAGGGCTGGCATGATCAAGTGCACAAAGGATACAGGTATCTATAATGGGTATAACTACATAATAAAAAGTAAAAAAGTGGGAGAAGGAATGAATTTTAAGTAAGATAACTATGTTATTTGAACAAATAAGCACTACCAAGTATCAAATGTGACTAATAAGAATGAAAATCTAGGAAATGAGATTGATTTTAAAGAAAAAAAAAATTTTAATGGAAGAGAATGAATAAACTTAAGAAATATAAGCTAATAAATGTTTAAATGAAGTTAAAATATCATGAAAACACTAAACCATAGCATATACACTACACTAATATAACTAAATGGTTTCACCTTAAATCAAGGTGCCCTCAGATTAAGCTCAAGATGATAATGCAAATGATCTACCAACTGGGAGTCTAAGTTTGATTCAGGTAGGGAATAAAATTAAGCTATAGTGGAGAGCCTTGTCCAAAACAATTCCCATAAACAAGGACAAGGTAATCAAGAGTGTGCATGAGTGTGAGACCCTAATCTAAGTGAAAAAATTAGGTGTAATTCTAGATTTAAAATCTAGGATCAAGACACAAGGAAGAATGAACAACTAGGAGCATCCTTGGAGTCACAAAATCAGTATGTTAATGCATAGGTAATCCTCTATCATAATGAAATATCAAGATCACTAGGAATGAACCAAGAGAGATTTAGAAATGTGTGAGTCTAAATAATGAATAAGAGATGGTGAAGAGGAAATATGTGTAGAGATATAGTGTACTTAAGACCCATAAATCACAAAAAAAATGTTTGTTTTTAGTTGTTAGGGACCCATAGGCCAAAAAAACAATCATTTTGGTCATGATGTGGCCTAGGTTATGGATTTTAAGGTCAAAATGTACAGCCTAGGCCATAGTTTAGCTCCATAAGCCATGGCCTAGGTAAACAACTCTTTTTGGGTGGTTAACAGATCTCCAAAAGGGTCTTGGGAAGCACTATAAGGGTTTGAAAATGAGTGGGAGGGCCAAGATAGTGTAGGTAATGGCTATAGGTGTGCAACATGGAATAGAGAGGTGTTTAAGCATGTAGATATCTCAAATAGGATTGATGAGGTTGGTAGTCTACATGTGAGATGATATGTAATCATCAAGAGGATCAAGGTCATAGGAAGTACAATTACAATAATTACAATCACTTTTATAAAATAGTTGGATGTTTATTTATTTTATTTCAAAAACTACAAATTTGTTTTTGACAAATGATTTTTGCCTTTATTTTCATCTTTTTCACTTTCCCTAGAAACTATGTACCTATAGTTTTAAAAATAATTGGCTATTGTCATAAAAAGATACTCGATATTATGTTTATAGTCTTTGTCTATCATTTAGAGATATCATGGCATAATGGGCTTACCAAAATACTATAGCCATAGTATAGAGCTATATATAGTCTTTAGTTTCCATGTACCTGATGGTATTTCAAAAATGCCTAAGATTTTCCTTTATATTTAACCTTAATAATCCAACCATCTATCTGATTATGTGGTGTATTAGTTATTGGTTAGCACTAAGAAGTTACTTATAGATTACCCTAGAAACTAAGTTTAGTGGGATATGGAAATGGTAATTTATCCACACTTATCACTCTTAAACATTAGGCCATCACTATCTAATGAATAAGCTAGCATCTTTATAAGCCTAAATTATCAAACATAACCCTTACTACAATATCTTATTCTTCTTTCTAGATTATTAGTTAACATTAGTAGGTATAAAATTAAAT
Organism: Torreya grandis; assembly: GCA_037957365.1. NCBI lineage: Eukaryota > Viridiplantae > Streptophyta > Pinopsida > Cupressales > Taxaceae > Torreya > Torreya grandis. The sequence continues at coordinate 362,002 of JARHVA010008563.1, read as the reverse complement.
TTTTTTTACTTGTTTTCCATTTTATATTATATTATAGACTATATTATCCATCATTGATATAAGTATGTGTTATGTGCTTTAACTAGATCAACCAATTTGATCTAGTTTTTATGTGTGCATATTTCACTTCCTTTTTTAAAACTAAATCATTTAATTTTAGACAATTCATATTTTTTCCCAAACTATATAACTAGATCAAATGGCTTGATCTAGTAGACTTATCTATTATCAACTATTAAAACTAGATTGACCAACTCAATCTAATTAATTTCTAGACTAATCTTTTATATTAATTAACCAACTAAATTGAATATCTCAATTATGTATTTATTAGATGACATAGTTCATTATTAAACTATTCTATTTTCCCTATTCAAAATCTAACTAGATTGATTATATCACTTGTGTATCTATTAGATGACATAATTCATTATCAGACTATTATATTTACTCTATTCATAATCAAACTATATCAGCCAGATCAGTTGTGGACCTCTCAATCAACATAGTTCACTTTTTGATTATTCTATTTTCAAGTTCATAATCTAAATTATTTTTTTAATTTAGTCCTATTAATGGTCAATTTAATTTTATTTATAAAACCTTTAACCCTAAACATATACACATAACTATTCTTTCCACATTTTTTAATGCTTTGAAATCACCTATTAACATTTTACTTGATAATATTAACCCATTTAGAATATATGGGTTGTTCTTTCTTACCCACCCGAGCCACCTGAGAGTATAATCCCTCATGGTGCACCTATTATCACTCTTTATCTAAGTATTTTGACTGTAACATGGTTTAAATTACCCAAAGTGATGACTTAGATAGATCTAAACCATTTCCCACTTCTCATAATAATACCCTATCCAAAATTTATTATTATACCATTAGAGTTATAGATACTAACATGGAAAATACTCCCATAGGTATTCCTCTTATAAGAAACATTCATAGCCCTAACCTTGGTATTGTTCTCCTTCCAACACTAATATTCAAACTCATACAATTCCTCTCATACCTAAAAACCAAAATACACCCTTCGATACCACTTAAATTCTTGCTTAAATGGTTTAAAAATCAATGTTATGCAAATAGCCAACAATTCCCAAATGATGCAAATGTAGCATCACATCTTACTAATGACTAATCAACCTCTTCTCATCATGCCTAAAAATAACTAAAATTTTGTTCCTCATCCTTTTAGAGATGTTAAAAGGGATATCATCCCTCAACCTCTTATGCATACCAAGATGTTTCAACATCTTCAAAATGAATCATTAGCTCCTTTCATAATATCCATTGATATTGTAAATATATATCCAACCATTAAATATAGTGTAACTAAAGACCCTAACACCTTTATTAAATCATTTAATAATATATACAAGGAATGGGTCCAAACCAATATTTATCTACCACTAGAATTTTAGTTAAAACATTCACACGAGTTGCTATAGAATGGTATAACTGACTCCTTTAACATTCCATATCACAACTAGAGGGTTTAGTCAATGCTTTAGTTAAATAATTTTAATAAAATGATAATCTATATAAAAAACTAATCATTTCATTAATGCTAGAGAATTATCTTCTGAATCAAGTCACACTTTTATTAAGTGTTGGAAATCATAAGATCATAAAATAGGCCATAACATGAAGGATGATAATATTTTTAAATTATTTATCACCACTTTAACACTGTCTCTCCAATACAAAGTTTGAAATTTTTCACACAAACTTTAAATTATGGATTTAATCAAGATAAAGACAAGATTTACTTATGAAATAATTTGAGATAGTTCATAGTTCAATCAAGGAATATTTCCAAACTTCCAATAATGCAATTATGAGTGCCAATCTGAAATATCACTCTTCTCCAATGAAAACAAGAGCATTTAAAATAGATAATCAAACTTCTTCCAACCTACTGTTAATGGTAACACAAATGAGGCAATTACTATCTCCATCTAAACCCTTCATTTATAATAATAACACCGCCTGATCATGGTATGATCATGAAAAATGTCATAGACTTATTAAATTTGTAGTTAATTTCATGTTAAGTGACACATTTTATCATGATGTTATGATCAAATTATGTCATCATGATTATATCAAAGTCTCTCAAAAGAAATAGGTTATTAAACCCATTCCCTTAAAATCTCAAAAATAATCTTCTAATACTAATACACAACATTCAACTAATAATATTTATGCAATTGATGTTGATTACGATCAATATTATACAAACTCTTAGTATGTGAATGAATATAATGTCAACTATAAACATAAACTTGCTCACAATAATACTATCACTAAACCTAAAAAATCCTCTACTAATGAATAATTTATTAAATATACTATAAATACCTTACCCATAACTTCAAAACTAAATTATGAACCTCTTCCAAAACCATAACCTCAACCTAGCTCTCCTATCCCTATGAAAAATTTCATTTCACACTAAAACTCATCTTCATTCTCTAAATCGCATTGGAATTTCTTGGAAGAACTTCATTTAATGCCTTATAAAATTCCCATTATAGAGTTAGTACAAAATTCTCCCTATCATCATAAATTCCTTATGAAAAAATTTAAAAAAATTAAAGAACCACAAACTCTTGATTTATAGGTCCCTTTTGATGGTCCTCAATTTATAAAAGTTCATACAATTGAAATAATGTCATCATACACAAAACCCTCCATAGAATTTCTTAAAGAAGATATGATTAATGATGAGATTATATTTGAATAGATGATCCACCTCTTTTTATAGAAATTGAAATCAACAATACCCTCATTCAAAAAAAATTGTTAGACAAATGATCTTGCATTAATATCACCTATATTTAGTTAATTCAATAAATCAGATACACCAAATAAAATCTAAATGTGCCTCACATGTAAAGGATTTAATAAAACCAATAAAAAATTATTTGTTTGCATTTGGTTCCTAGTCACCATTGGATCCAAGATAATTCACACTAATCTTTTGTTTCTTTATTTTACCTTATCTTAAAACATTCTCCTTCGTATCTCATGGACTAATCATATGCATGCCATCACATCTTCAGGTATTCAATACATCAAATTAATACATAGTGTAAACACTACAAACATGAAGCCAATCATAATCCATGTAATAATAAATTGTCAAATCCTAAATTTCAATATCAAATTCCTAATATTTCTCACACATCTATTTGAGTTTTTTAACATGCATTCTAATTTACATGTTACTCTTTTAGATTTATAAGATGATGAGCCAAATGAATTGAAAAATACTTATAATATCACTTCATTACATCCTTATATAGTGGAATGGATCCATCCCTATCTACTCCCATTTGATTGAACCATTCCCTTACTTGATGATACTATTAATACTCCTCCCCCAAGCAATGCATATGAAGCCTCTTACATAGAGGATGATCTCACTTGTAATGAATATTGTGTAGTTAAACTTTTTAAAAATCATTTAAATATATATCCTCACAAATTTAGTGACATGGGTGTTTCTACTAATGACTCTCCTATGGAAACTTAGGAATTCACTATCTCTCCCACTTATGATGATAATTATATCTTAGCCCAAGCTCAGTCATGAAATTTAGATGTATAACATTATCAAAAGACATTAGTAAAAGTGCACGCCTTAAACCATGATTCTTATTCATTCATATCTTATCTGATACTAAATAAGAACTCAAAGGTTAAGTTCCCTACTAATCCACCATTATCAAAATACTTGATGGTAATCTAGAAAATCCCTACTATTACAACTTTTAAATATCCTACACAACTTAATGCAATAAAACCCATTTTATCAACCATAAATATTATATTTCCTTATTATAGTTATATTGATAAATCTAAATCATTACCATCTAAATCTATCTGATCAAACTTGATTGAAACAAATCTTCGTAAATTATCACATGAAATCATATATATTGAACAAACTAATACAATTGTTGTAAACCTTATTGATTTTTCTCAACCTGATATCATAAACACAAAATATTTATCCTCTAATCTACCTAGAATTATGTTAGATGTTAAACCTACTATTTTGAGACAAAGACATTATTAATATGATAGAAAATTTAATGAAATCATTGATATTTAAGTGGATGTCAAATATCATGGACCTCATGAGGTCAACATACCCCCATTTTTTAGAAATGGGGACCCATGTGTCAAATTGTGCAAATTTTTACCTTGAAATTGAAAATTCACTTGATCAAAGTGTTATTCAGATGATTGCACATAATTTTTATCATCCACACCTTGAATTTATGGGTTTATTTGTTCATGGTTCTTGTTTAATCTTAATTCATATTACTAATGGTGGATCTTATTATTTCAAGTTGCAAGTTTAATGGAACCCTCATTAAATGGATTATGATTTGATCTTATAGTTTAATTCCTTTTTAATATTTTAATATAATTTGGTCTGAAGGAATTCAAGTTAATTCCATATTTAAAATTTCTTGGAACCCTTTTCTAGGAAACCCTATCATAGGTTATTTTGAACCAAATACAAAATTGGGGGGGGGGGGGGGTGGAACAATTTACATAGGAACACTTTAAAATGTCATGGACTTAGTTCAATTTTTATAAAAAGGCTTAGTCATGGTTTTCAACACAACCAATATTTAGTCTAAAAATTATATGCTTGGTATCCTTATGTGCCAAACCCCTCATTCCCCTTTTTATATTCAGCTTGGTCCAAATTTAATATAATACAAGGTCCTTTTTTATGTTATTAACTTATACTAATGTCTTTGTCTTAAAGCTTTGTTCATGTTTATAAACATAGATAAAACCTTAATCCTAAGAATTTATCCTAAGTTATTTATATATATGAATCCTAACTTAGACATTGTGGTTGTTTATAGGATCAATGACCCATGTCAAATTAGGCAAAGTTAATTAGATGTTGCAAGATAGGCCTAACAAGCCAAGGATCCTGATTTATGGGACTAATCTTTCTCAACCCCAGAGATCAAGATTAATGGTCCATATTGACAAGGATGTTAAGATCCAATGGTGTGAGATTGAAAGGGGTCCCTTCTATCATGACATAATCTTATCCTATGTTTTTACCCTAAGGAACCAGTCATGTTTAATAGCTCAGATCATAATCTCAGTCTTGTTTTCACTCAAGTAGGATCAATCTAATGAATCAAAATTGATGATTGAAAATTTAAGTAATGGACCCCATTTTAAACATTAAGTACTCATTAAATATTAATGGTATTTGTTCTAACATATATTTTTAGATCAATATAGCGTATCAAGTCAAGAATCTTCAATGAAGCTCTGAGTTAATGTGGGGCTACCACATGGTGAAAGTGTGTGAGCCAAGAGAATAAGTGATAGCTTAATAGAGAATCTTGAAAATGAGCTTAAAATTGAAGATCATATGTATGCCAAATATTTTTATGTGAACATCAAATGATGGTCAGGTGGATGTCAATTCTAAGCTTAGTAGAGAGTCTCAATAATGAGCTTAAAATTAACAGTCATGTAGATGTTAAATGATGGCCACATAGATGTCAATTTCAAGATATTTGTCTAGATCTAAAGATCTACATTTTGTGTTGATTTGTGTCATTGGATCCAATGATGAAAAATAAATGAAAACTCTTTCATACAACTCAAGAGGCTCATAGGCTTGTCAAGTGGCACAACTTTGGGGCCCAATGCATATTGCAGCCAATGGCATTCAAATCTCAAGATCAAGATCAAAGAAGAGAATTTATGAATGTAGAATAATCTAATGGTCTGTAATAAAAGTATATTTTCAAAGATTAATGATCATGTTTTTTAACATTAATGAATAATGTGTCATGAAAGTGCCACAAGGATGCCACATAAGCAAAGAATGACAAATATAAATATCTCATAGGTCTAGAAAAGCAAGTTAGAAAATCATGATATAGATGGAAATCTAAGGCATGAAGATCACTTAGTGCAAATATACACCACCATTAAAGTTTTATAAGATCCTTAATGACTATAAAATCCCTAATTCAATCCCAAATTAACCATAATTGAGCTTGAGAAAGTGAATTTTCATCAAAGTAAGTGCAATTTAACCTAGAGCTGAAGAATAGTCTACCAATAAGAAATTTGATCTATATCAGACCACGGTATCCTATAAAGGCACTTTAAGTTAAAATCCAAAGCCATATTTGATTTTAGATGCTAAGGGGAGAGTCTTCAAGGATATAGAATTTGATGCCATTGCCCTAAACATAGGGGACAACAACTAGTTTGAGCTATTTTGGAAAATCCAAGATCAACCAGTCATTTATTGAGAGGAGGAGAAGAATTTGTCCATGAAAAGGAGGTATTATGATATTATGTCCATCCAAATGACTGATATTCATTTTGGTACAACCAAACTAGAGGTATTGGATTGCATTGAAGTTATCTCTCCCATATTTATAGACTACAAAATTTATAAAGACATGATAGTTCATGAACATAGCTTTAGGAAGGTTGCATATATTTATCCTTTGGCTTTTAATAATTAATATAAACCTCCTAAACCCCAAATAGATGTGTCCACCATAAAAATTGGGCTAAGGAAAATGACCTAAAGACCATCCTTACCCTATGACTGTATTTTAAGAATCAAGTATTCTTAGACTTCAATAGTAATATCCCAATCAACCAAGTTAGGCTTGGAATTAAGATGATCATGACATTAATGAAAACATTATGTGGAAACACCTCCACCAAATATGTGGAAAAGCTATGGGTTACCCTAGTATATTTTATGGTTGAGAGAGAACTCACTTCTCCTCTTGGGGAATTTATTAGCACCTATTTGAGTAGACAATTCTTTGGAATAAAGAAAAAAGACCAAGAGTCAAATTTATATGGTTTAATACTTTCTAGATTCCATACTTACCACCACCAAGATTATTGGCATAAAATAATAGTCAATTGAGGGAACCTAAAAAATCACCCAATATTATTCCAAGCTATACATTTTTAGCTATAAAGATCACATACAATTCATATGTGATTATGTTTATCCAGCTTTAGTAGAGGCCATTATAGTAATATCGATGATAAGGATCAATCCTCTAATAAATAATATTAGTGAATCTATAGGAAATATATGGCTATATATAGACTACAGTATAATTAGGGTTGATGGAATACTATGCACGACACTTAGACTACCATTTCATGTGCCCAATAAATTAGTTGAACAAGAGGGTAGCATAGTAAATATACAATGACATAGATGGCATTTTTAGGACCAAGAGGAAAGGAATGCTTCACACCTTCCACATTACCATTGGTAGGACTATGTTTTAGTAATGGGACAATATTGAGGCTACCTATAAACATAGGGAATCTTTCAAATTACAACATGATGAACTAAGGTAATTGGATCCCCAAGGAAGAGTGTTTGGGTACTTGAAGGCAAGGGGAATAAATATGAATTATGAACACTAGCCTAGACCTTATGACATAATATACATAAAAGCTTCTTCATTCACTAGAGTTTAGCAAGATTGAAGAAGCACAACATCAATCGAGAAGCTAGATTATTAAGGGAACAAAAAACCAAGTGAAGACATCTAGTATCTAGGTCTAATGTAATACCATTTTATAAGAGGTACATCTTCTAGACCTCCTTAAATATAGAAAAAAATAAAGGAGATACGACTTGAGGAGATTACATCTTCCTCAACCTAGTCAGTAGAACCAAAATCACAAATTGAAAGAATTGACATAATAGCATTAGACACTGAAGAGATAGTGGAGGATGCTCTTAAGATGCTAGCTAGTGCCTATGAATCAGCTGAAGAAGAAGCTCAAACTAGATAAATGGGGGTAGATAGGGGGAAGGATTTAGCTTTGGAAATTTTACCTATTACAATGCAACTCAAAAGGAAAGTTGAGATAGCCTTGGTCCCATTAAGTGGAAAGAAGCCCAAGTTGACATTCACTCATCTTTTGATTGAGGTCAAAATTTTCAATAAGGATAATCTAGTTCGTTTCCCAACCATTCTTGAATGGTTTTTATATGGAAAATTTCAGAAAATTCCTACTCTATACCAACCTTAAGCAATAACAAAGACTGTTAATATAACTATGCATGATGAGCTTAAGGCATAAATTATGGATTTGCAAAAGCAAGAAGAACAAATAATGATGAATCCAAGAGAGCCAAGTGGAACATAGACTAAAACCCATGATCCTTAAGTAACATAATCATTAGTTTGAATTAGGTTTGACCCAACAATAGATAAATTTCAAAGAGTCACTAAAAATAAATCCTTGGTTAGAGGAGAAGAATTCAGTATTCAGAAAGTGGAACCATTTATTGGCATGACTCATATTAAAGGGTAGAGACTAAGTGAAAAACACATCTTTGAGGAAAATGTTTTTGAAGTGGTTCAAGCAAAATCATTTTAGCTATAGGTTACCATTAAATTCTTGCAATAACAAAGGGATAATCTACAATAGTCAAAATAGAATTTGGAAAGGCAAGTTGTTTTGTCAATTTTTGATGCTATGATGAAGATGTTTAAAGCATATTTATATTATATGTTTGAATCCAGAAAATCAAAATAGGCAATACAAAATGTATTGGGCTGATAGGATGTAATATCCAAAAGTTTAGTCACCCAATGGTAGAATTCAAAGGACAAAATAAAGGAATTGGTCAACATCTTGGTATAGGATCAAATCTTTGGTTTCAATACCATTAGCTTAGCTCAATTAACATAGCCATGAGATTTATTGTAAATAAGATCAAGGGTTTTATTACATGGTCCAAGATCTTGGAAAGAATTATTAAGGATGATAAATATATACTAGATAGGATGGAACAATTCCCTGGGACTATGATTTCCAAACCTACAACACTCAAATCCATGGGCATAATAATAGATGAATAATTCAAGCACATGACTACATTGGTCATGCAAGAAGTAAGGAGAAAGATCCATGGAAAGTTTGGGACTAACAATAGTAGGGTCATGGATACAATCCTAATAGCAAAAGAAAATATTACTAATGTAAGGATAATTAAAGAGACCTTGAAGAGAAATGACAGGGACCTTCAAGACCTAGTTGATCAAGAAGATGATATCTTCCTAGAAATTGTTGTTAATTTTAAGCTTATTGATGAACAACATTAGAAGACAGTAAGAATTATTCATCAAAAAGAGGGGACTTCATCATCATAAGGTCCAAAAAGTTAGTTAGGATTATTCCTTTGTAGAGCATTGTAATCTTTTGAAAATAAAATATTCTTTTGTAAAGGCATGTGTAACTTGTAAGCACATTTTCATATAGGTTAGTCCATTTTGGAAAGTCTAGTGTATTATATAACTTTGGTAGAAGGGATAGCTATCCTTACACTTGTACACTTGTAATTTGATGTGATTGACCAACATACATCCTTGCTTTCTATAAAATGAGTATTGTCATTTGTAAATAAGGGGTGAGAGTTTTCAAGCTAAAAAACTAGTGTAAACTTCGGGAAACCAATGCAAGTAGAGAATTATGAAAATATTGTCTCTTTTTGTTTATGTGAATTGTTATATGGATTCTATCTCATTTGTTTATTTTGAATTCTAGATTTTAATAGTTATTGTAGACTCTTAGTGTCTACCTTTGAATGTATAATTGTTACTTGTGCTTATACTAGGAGAACTGAAGGTGTTCTAGTTTAATTCATTTTGTTTGCTTTGCATTTGTATATGTTCATTAGCTATTTGATTATAGGGGTAAATATTTAAAGTAACATTGGTTCTTATTTGCATTATTTATCACTTTCCTTAGAATTTTTCTTGATGTGTGGTAATATTTGAGCTTAAGCTATTTCATATCATATATTGGTTTTAAGTACATGCCTAGATAATATTTGAACTTTTTCATGATGTAAGGAATGAATATCATTAAAAACATATTTTCTCTCTACCCTACCCTTCCTTTTGCTTATTTTTAACCAATTAACTTTAGATTAAATCTTCATTATATATGTTCTTCTTAGTTTAGCTTTACATTTAGGATTGAAAATAATTCACCTTAATTATCATAGATAATATTCTTAGTTTCAAATATTTATAGGCCACGGTGGCTCCCAACCACTAAACATTATAAATATTATGAAATAGTCACTTGTTCTACCTCTATTCCACCATAGATAATAGGATTATCACAAACTATAACTCATGCTCTGAATTATTTGAATTCAAAAATGAGAAGTCTTTCTTAAACACTTTGAGCAACTTGTGGTACATATTTAGGCATCAATAGGGTAGGCTTCACTAGCGCTAGAAGGAGGGCCATCCAAATTCTTTGTATATCTGTATAACCTTTAATGGTTTTTATGAATTCTATTTGAAGATCACTTTACTCTTTAAATATTTATGTTTGTTTTAGCATAATTATATAAGGTTGGTGATCTACATGGTTTTAGATCAGACTTTGTGCTTATTTAGACAAAGATTAACAATATTTGAAGACATATGTTAAATTATGGTAAAGATAGCTTTAGAACAATGAATTCAGTGGGTTTGATGTTAGTAATATCTCTTTCAATCAAAGATTCATAAATACTTTGTGATTTTGAGTTGATTTAGACTCTAGCATGTAAAGGTCATTCATACTGACGTATTTAGACACTTATTTGAGCTAATTTAGTTAAAGAGTGTTGTAATTTATTGTTATTTATATGAATATTTGAAAAATTTGCTTAATTTTAAAATATGATCATTATTATTTGTAAAGATTGATTTAACACATTGTATTTCAAATAGGATTCCTAGCTCCTAAGCTAGAATTACCAAAAGCAAGACTGAGGTGAGAAAATTCTCAAGCTCCTTACCTACTTCACCAATTTAAGGTTTTCATGTGTTTAAGGTATGGCTTGGCTATGTGGTTCTCCAATAAATGTACCAAGTATAGTGCATGATCTTCTTCAAAATCTTGCAAGGTATTTACTCTCTTTCAATCGTAATGTTGTCACTGCTGAAGAATATGTTAGATATTTCAAAGCTAATTTAAGACTCTTAAATTTTACTTATGAAGATGTAGCATGTGATTGTTCCCATTTAATTTCAAAGATGCTACATATGAATGGTTCATTAACCTTCAAAAAGATTATATTTCCAGCTAAGATGATTTTAACAAGATCTTCCTTGATCAATTTGGTAAAATCATTAGTCCATGCATTATGTATCAAAAATTCACCACTCTCAAAGAAAATCAAATGATCCCATTAAAGCCTTTAATGTTAGGTTTTAGAAGATGCTTAACATTACTATATCCCCTTATAGACCTAAAGAGGCTTTATCCTTACAGATTTATAAGGATGTTTTGCATCCCATGACTTCTATGTTATTTAAAAGGTCTATTAGAGTCATGAACACCTTTTTATTGGTTTATGCTAAAGTTGTAATAATAAATTATCAAATACAACCTCAAGGCCAGCTTGCATATGTTATCCAAAATATCAACCTCAATTTCCCATCACTAAATGTCTTTCATAATGCTAATTACATTGTGTTTTCCTTAAATCAAAAACAAGCATTGAACTAACTGCCCTTAAGCAATACCTATCTTAGAAAAAATTTGGGGTTCTTGAACAATGATAAAAATGGGATTTCACCCACAAGGACAAAGAGATTTGGTGCCCACTAGTAATGGTAATCAAATCCATAACTCAAAAACACTAGAGAGTGAGAATGAGTCCATACTTAAGATGGTTCAAAAGTTGAGCACTGATTTTCTTCATTTGTAAAAATAAGTGGGTAATTCTAGCGAAGGTTCTAACAAAAACTATGTTCCTTAAAGGTTTAATATATTTCATGATAATAGAAACAATAAGTCATCTAAAGACATGTATGAAATGAATCTATGTGATTTAGGTCTAAATGATCATTATAATATCCTTGAATAATATCAAAATGAAAATGCTATATCTAAACCTATGTTTTATCAAGATAGTATTTTAGGGACATCTAACTTTATAGGAATACTAAATATTTCATGCAGGCTTTTGATTTCCCATTTGAAGAATAAAGTAGACCTAAAAATTATCTATAAGAAGGAATGGTCACCCAAGATGAGTATCTCTATGAAAAAGAATAGATACAAGATGACCTCTCTTTATTAAATAACTTTGAAGACAATTCATATGAGGTCATTTATTAAATAATGTCTACAGATGAAGAAGAAGAGTTGCTAGAAATGGATATGGATCAAGATGATCTATATTTAGAAGGTAGCTATAAAGACAACCCATGTATATTTATTTTTGAAATGGAGAATAGTATTAAAGAAGGTGGTCACTGGAAAAATTCATACCATTAATTCTTAAATGGAATTAAAGAGATAGAGATGGTGGATGATCGGATAAAATAACACATGGATGCTTCATCTAAAGATTTCACCAATGATCTAAAGTTCCTAAAAGATATTATTTTGTTTGGTCCTAAACCAAGATAAGATCGAGCTTGATTGGAAAGAATATATGCATGTCTTCAATGAGGATGAAGATGAAGTAGGTGAAATAGATCAAGAATTATCATATGAATTCATCAAGAGGTCATGAGTATGAGACCAACATGTTTTTGATGAGAGTCTAGATGAACATCACTTAGCTAACCAAGATGAATAAGCCTTTCAAGATGACTTGGAAGATTTTTTTACAAATATTGGTAGTATTTTTCCACCTCAAAAAAAACCTGATGAAGACACCAGTCTAAACATACTACATGATCTACCGTTATTGAGTGAAGATGATGTAAGCCACTATCTATTTATGGATGAAGTAGAAATAGTACTCTTGCTATAAAATTAAATAATTCAAAAAGAAGAAAAATTGGGTCTTACATTCATATCTTCAATCCATGCATATGAGAATAGTTATAGGAGACAAAGAAACATCACCTAGAAGACACAAGAATACAAGTGCTCCTATCCATAAGAGGAGGCCATTAAATGGAAGTAATCATGGTTCAAGGGTCTATAGTAGACTACATAATTTTTCCATTTGATTTGGGAGGTAAATACTTTATGAAGTTAGTGTAGATCTTAGTTTAGTTTCTTTCTTGTTCTTTATTTCTTATTTTTTTCTTTCTTGTCCCTTGTTTATATATAGTGCATATTTATATTTGTTTGTTTTCTCTTGATTTGTTATTTTATATTAAATAAGTCCTTTTGGATAATTCTTAGCTCAATTTTATCTAGGTACTCAAGAAACTTCACAATTCATAAATGTAGGTATGAATTCTCAACTTTGGTTGATCATGGATTGTTGAAATAGGAGATTGATGTTGTAGTTTAGAGAAACTAGTAAGGAATAGTGAATAAGTTAACTATTCTATATGATCTTAAACATTATTTTGATCTAAGCTTGGTTTTAAGAATAATTACACATGTGAGATGAAATATTGAACCATAAGGACACAATCATGCTTGTATTTAACAAACATCCTTACCTGAGACAAAGGGTGCAACCATAGGTGATTGTCTGAGGATCAAACACTCAACCAAATTCCTAAACTTGGTTAAACTGGTTCCCAACCTTTGCTATGAAGCCTAAAAGACCTAAATTTACAAAAATAAAATATTCCTATAAAAATCAAAAGTTTTCCAAGCAAATGTGATTCTTGTAACCTCCATCGAGGCTATAGATGCCTAGTTGTAAGCAGACCAAGGCCTTGAATGGATCTAAAGGCATCTCTATTAGGCTATAGACACCTGGCTAGTAGTAGAGCAATACCCAAGCCTTCCATAAACTAAATCATGGTTCATAATAAATACCCAAACATGTCATAAGCCAATGTTAATGGTTAAAGGCATGACATATAGAAGTTATTCCTTGAATCCCATGACAAATAAGTGAAATCAAATCACACACACAACATGACTAGGTTTTGATGTTTGATCCTAATTCTACATGGGAAAGGATTTTTCTAACCATGAACTAATCTTAATTATGGAATTAATCAAGTGGAATAGGTAATATAGTTATTTTTCTAAACTAGAGTCCCTAAATTCTAACATATTTCTATGTTTCACCCAAAGGTCACCATTTTTTGAGGTCAACATACCCCCATTTTTCAAAAATGGGGACCCATGTGTCAAATTAGGCAAGTTTTTACCTTGAAATTGAATATTAACTTAATTAGAGTGCCACTTAGATGATTGCAAATTATTTTTTATCATCCACACTTTGAATTGATGGGTTTATTTATTTGCAGTTCTAGCTTAATCCTACCTAATATTGCTAATGATGGATCTTCTTATTTTAATTTTCAAGTCTAATGGAACCCTCATTAAATGGATTATGCTTTGATATTATATTTTAATCCTTGTTTAGGATTTTAATAGCCTTTGGTTTGAAGGAATTAAATTTAAATCCATATTTAAAACTTATTGAAACCCTTATTCATAAAACCCTAAAACAGGTTCTTTTGAACCAAATTTAATATTAGTGAGAACAATTTACGTGAGAATACTTTTAAATTTCATGTACTTAGTTTAATTTGTATACTAAGGCTTAGTCGTCTTTTCAACACAACCAAACGTTAGTCTAAAAATGATATGCTTGGTCCCTTTATGTCCTAAACCCCTTATTTCCCTTTTTATCTTTAGCATGGTCCAACTTTAATATACACATGGTATTTTTTTATGATATTAACTTAAACTAATGTCTTATTCCTAAAGATTTGTTCATGTTTATAAACATAGATAAGACCTTAGTATAAAGATCTTATCCTAAGTTATTTATATCTCTAAATCCTAACTTAGACATTATGCTTTTTCATAGGATGAATGACCCATATTTCATTAGGTGAAGTTAATCAGATGATGCAAGATGGGCCAAATGAAACAAGGATCATGATATATAAGACCAATCTTTCTCAACCCCATAAATCAAGATCAATGGTCCTCATTCATGTAGATGCCAAGATCCAATGGTGTGAGATCAAAATGGGTCCTTTTTATCATGACATAGTTTGAGCCTAAGTTTTTACCCTAAAGAACCAATCACATTCAATATCTTGGATCATAATCTCAAGACTAAATTCACTTGGGTAGGATTAATCTAATAGATTGAAATCAATGGTTGAAAAGTCAAGCAATGGATCCCAATTTAAAGATTAAACACTTGTTGAAGATAATGGTACACATTATAGCATATATTTATATCAAGTTAGGACACTTAAATAATGATTTGAGTTAATTTGAGGCTACCACATGATGAAATTTCATGATCCAAGAGAACAAAATGGGCCAGCTTAGCAGATAATATTGAAGATGAACTTAAACTTGATGGTCATGCAAATGTCAAAGACATTCATGTGGACATTAAAATATGGCTATTTGGATGTATTATTTAAGCTTAGTTGAGAGTATTTATAATGAACTTAAAATTAAATGTAGCATGGATGTCATATATGTCTACATAGACATCAAATGATGACCACATAGATGTTAATTTTAAGATAGTTATCTAGATTAAAATATCTATGATTTCCATTGATTCATACCACTATATCCAATGGTAAAAAATTAATGAAGACTCTTAAATGGAGATCAAGAGGCTTATAGGACTGACAAGTGGCACAATCTCAAGGTCAAATTCATATTGTGGCCAATGGTGTTCAAATCTCATGATCAAGATCAATGAAGAACATTGATTTGTGAAGAATAATTTGAGGGTGAATAATAAAATAATATTCTCAAAAAACAATGGTCATGATTTTTAACATTAAGGAATAATTTGATATGAAAGTGCCACAAATATGCCATATAAATAAAAAATTATAAATATAAAGATCTCATGGGTCTATAAAAGCAAAGGTATAAATACATGATTTAGATGGAAATCCAAGGCACAAAACTCACTTAAGTGAAAATAGACATCACTATTAAATTTTTAAAAGATCCCTAATGACTATAAATACCTAATTCAATCCCAAATTGACCATAATAAATCCTAAGAAAGTGAATTATCATTGAAGTAAGTAAAATTTAACCCAGAGCCAAAGAATAATCCACTAACTAGAAATTTGATCTATATGAGACCATGTAAGCCTAGAAAGAAACTTAAAGGGAAAATATAGAGATATATTTAACTTTAGATGCCAAGTGGAGAGTATTCAAAGATACAAAATTTTATGCCACCATGCTAAACATAGGGGACAATAATTGGTCCCAACTATTTTAGAAAATCCAAGAGCAACTAGTCATTTCCAGAGAGGAGGAGAAGAATTTGTCCATGAAAAGGAGGTATTATGGAATTGTGGCCATCCAAATGACTGATATTTATTTAAATACAACCAAAATAGAGGTACTACATTGCATTAAAGTTATCTCTCCCATATTTATAGACTAAAAATTTGATAAAGGCATGATAGTTCATGAATGTAGCTTTAGGAAGGTTGCATATATTTATCCTTTGGATTTTGAGAATTAATACAAAATTATTAAACCCCAAATAAATGTTTCCACAATAAATAATTGGGATAATTAAAATTACTTAAAAACCATCCTTACCTTGTGGTTGTATTCTATGAATCAAGTATTCTTAGACTTTAATGGTAATATCCCAATCAGCCAATTTAGGCCTAGAATTAGGATGGTCATGACATTAATGAATAGATTATGTAAAAACACTTCCACTACATATTTGGATAATATATTTGTCCCCTTGGTCTATTTTATGATTGAGAGAAAAATCACTCCTCTTCTTGGAGAAGTTATTAGGACCTATCAGAGCAAACAATTCTTGGGAATAAAGAAAAATACCAAGAGTATGTTTTATATGATGGCATAATTTCTAGATGCCCTACTTGGCACCACCAAGATTCTCAAAATAAAATAATGGTTAGCTAAGGGAACTAAGAAAATCACCCAATATTATTCTAAAATGCACATTTTCAATTATAGAGATCACATATAATTCATATGTGATTGTGTCTATCTAGCTTTAGTAGAAGCCATTATAGGAATATCAATGATGAGGATTAATATGATAATAAATAAGATTATTAAATCCATAGATGATATATGGCTATATCCAAATAACACTATAATTAGGATTAAGGTAATACTATGTACCCCACTCACACTACCAATTTATGTGCCTAATAAACTAGTTGAACAAGAGGTAGCATAACAAATATGTAATGTCATAAATAGTATTTACAAGACCAAGAGGAAAGGAATGCTCCACACCTTCCCCATTACCATTTAATGGACTGTATTTCAACAATGGGACAATATTGAGGTTACCTCTAAACATAAGGACTCCTTCAAATTATAACATAATGAACTAAGGTAATGGGATCCCCAAGTAAGAGTTATGGGGTAATTGAAGGAAAAGGGAATACATATGAATTATGAACTCTAGATTGAACCTTATGACCTAAAATACACCAAATATTCTTCATTAATTGAATTATTAATGATATTGAAGGAACACAACATCAAGACAAAAGATAGATTTTTTAGGGAATAAAAGCCAAGTTAAGACATATGGTAGCTAAGGCCAAGACAATACCATTTTTAGGAGGTCTATATTCTATAACTCCTCCAACATGGCCAAACATAGAGGAGAGAAGACCTAATGAGATTAAATCTTCCTCAGCCTAGGTAGTAGAACCAAAATCATAGATTGAAGGAATTGACATAATAGTGTTGGACCCTAAATAAATAGTGGAGGATGCTCTAAAAATGTTATCCGGTGCCTATGAATTTGATGAAGAATAAACTAAAATTAAATAAATAGAGGGATATAGAGGGAAAGAAGTAAATTTTTACTTGGTCCCTATTACAACCCAACCCAAAAGGAAAGTTGAGCTAGCCTTGGTCCAATTAAGTGGAAAGAAGCCCATGTTGATATTTACTCATCCTTTGAATGAGGTCAAACTTTTTAGTGAGGATAATCCAATTCATGGCCCAACCATTCCTGAATGGTTTTTATATGTAAAATTATAGAAAATTCCTACTCTACACCATCCTTAGGAAATAATAAAGACTATCAATATAACTATGAGTGATGAGCTTAAGGCATGGATTATGGCTTTGCAATAGGAATAAGAATAAATAATGATGGATTCAAGAGATCCAAGTGGAACATAGATTGAAACCTCTACTCCTTAAGTGATATAATCATCAGTTGGAATTAGGTTTGAACCTATAACAACTGGATTACAAAGAGTCAATGAGAAGAAAGCCTTGGTTAGAGGACAAGAATTCACTTTTTAGAAAGTGGAGCCATTTTTTGGCTTGACTCCTATTGAAGGGTAGAGAACAGGTCAAAACCATATCTTTGAGGAAAATGTGCTTAAATTAGCTCAAGCACAATCATCTTAGTTATAGGCTACCATCAAAGGCTTGCAACAATAGAGGGAGAATTGTAATAGTATAAGGATAATTTGGAAAGGCAAAATATTTTTATCAATTCTTGATGCTATGATGAAGATTTTTGAAGCATATTTCTATGATATGTTTGACTTCCTAAAATTAAAAAAGGAAAGAAAAAATTTATTGGTATAATAGGATATAATAGCCAAAGGTTTAGTCACCCAATGGTGGGATTCAAAGGACAAAATAAAGGAATTGGTCAACATCTTGGTACAAGATCAAATCCCTAGTTTCAGGACCATTAGCTTAGCTCACTTGAGCATAGCCATGGGATTGATAAGATACAAGATAAAGGGTTTGAGTATATGGTCCAAGATATTGAAAAGACTCATTAAGGATGATAAAGATCTACTAGATAGTATGGAACAATTCCTTGGGACCATGATTTCCAAACCTATAACACTTGTCTCCATGGGCATCATAACATATGAGGAATTCAATCATAGAACCACTTTGGTCATGCAAGAAGTAAGGAGCAAAAGACAAGGTATGTTTGGGTCTAATAATAATAGGGTCATGGATATGATCTTAACTATAGTTTAAAATATTTTTGAGGCAAGGAGCATTAAAGAGACCTTGAAAAGAAATGATAGGGACCCTGGTGACCTGGTTGATAAAAGTATGAGCTCTTCTTAGAACATGTAGTTTATTTGAAGCTTATTGATGAACAGCATTAGAAGATAGTAAGACTTATTCAATAGAAATAGGGGACTTCATAATCACAAGATACAAAAATATAGTTAGGAATATTCCTTTGTATATCTTTGTAATATTTTGAAAATAGAATATTCTTTTGTAAGGACATGTGCAACTTTTAAGCACATTTGCCTATAGGTTAGTCCATTTTGGAAAGTCTAGTGTATTCTAGAACTTTGGTAGAAGGGATAGTTTTCCTTAAACTTTTACACTTGTAATTTTATATGACTGACTAATATAATTCCTTACTTTCTATAAAAGGATTATTGTCATTTTAAAGATTGGGAGAGAGTTTTTGAGCTAAAAAACTAGTGTAAACTTTGAGCAACTAATGTAAGTACAAAATTCTAAAAATTTTATGTCATTTTGTTTGTGTGAACTATTATATGTCTTCTCTCTCATTTATCTATTTTGAATTATAGATTTGAATAGTTCTTGTAGACTCTTGGTGTGTACCTTTGAATCTAGGATTGTTAACTCATGCTTATGCTAGGATAACTAAAATTTTTCTAGTTTACTTAATTTTGTTTGCTCTACATTTGTATGTGTGTATTAGCTATTTTATTATAGGGGTAAATATTTAAATTAATATTGGTTCTTATTTGCATTATTTTTTACTTTCCTTAGAAGTTTTCCTAATGTGTGGTAAGATTCGAGCTTAAGCTATTTTTTATCATATATTGGTTTTAAGTACATGCCTAGATAATATTTGAACTTTGTAATGATGTTTGGAATGAAGATTAGTAACAACGTATTTTCTCTCTACCCTACCCTTTTGATTATTTTTAACCAATTCACTTTAGATTAAATATTCATTATATATGTCCATCTTAGTTTATATTTAGACTTGGGATCAAGCAAAATCCACCATAATTAGCATAAATCATCTTTTTATTTGTAAATATTTGCAATCCACGATGGCTCCTAACCACCAAACATTATAAATATTGTGAAACAATCATTTGTTCTACCTTTATTCTACCATAGATAACATTACTATCACAAAAAGAAACTCATTGTCTAAATTATTTGAATTCTAAAATGAGAAGTGTTTATTAAACACTCTAAGCACCTTGTGGTACATATTTAAGCATCAAAATTACTTTTACCCATGCTTTCCACTAATGAAGCTATATTATAAATAATCCATGCTAGATAATCTCAACATCCATGCTAACATCATCAACTTGGACACTTTTAGTATAAGTTTTCTTATTTAAATAATTTCATTACTAGTGTGGACCCTAAAACACATCCTATTTCTTCCCTCCAACCCATGCCATATCATTTCCAAGACAAAAAATTATATGCTCATTAAAGAAAGTAAAAATAATAATACAATATACCTACATGTCCTTGACATATTACTATCTCCAAATATCTCACCCCCAAAGAACTCAATAAGTTTAGTTTCTTATTTGACAAATATCATGAATATTTCACTTGGTCATATGAAGACATGCCCAAATTTATCCTAACATCATCCTCCATAATATCATCACCTACCCATATGCCAAAGCTATATGGTAAAAGTAATGAAAATTTCCTCTTGATATTTCTAATTCATGTAATAAATAAATTATCAAACTTTTGTATTATAAATTCATTAAACATATAAATTATTTATAATGGGTCTCAAACATTGTCCTTGTTAGTAAAAAATCACCATGGTTATCTCATATACATTAGCTTTCATAACTTAAATTTATATTATCCAGCATATAATTTACCCTACCATTAATTAATGACATTATTGATTCTATTTTAGGTTACAAAATTTTATGACTCATGGATAGTTTATCACAATATAATCAATTTCACATAGCTCTTAAGGATCAAAATAAAAAAACATTTACCACATAATGGGGTACATATTACTATGTCAAAATTCCTTTTGGTCTCAAAAATATCTGAGTTAACTATCAATGTGTAATTACCCATATTTTTCATTATCTCATTCATTAAATCATCAAAGCCTATGTGGATGATCTTACTTCCAAATATAATCATCATAATAATCATCTTCATGATTTAGATAGAATTTTTTATCAACTCATTAAATACAAAGTTATAATTAATCCCTTCATAAATATGTTTAGTGTTACTTCTGGTAAACTATTAGGTTTTCTAGTCTCCCATTGAGTCATTGATGTCGATATAACTAAAATTAAATCTATAATCAACATGCATATCCATCATTCCATTCCAAACATATGAATATATCTTGGGAAACTTGGGTCGATTCACTATTTTGGTCTAGAAATGGCTTATAGAATATACTCCATTAATTCCCTTCTTAAAAAAGGTAATGCTCTAGAATGGATGGATTCATGCCAATTTTTTTTGATAAAATGAAATAATCTTTTCTTCATCCTCTTACCCTTGGACCACCTCCAAATAATCACCCAATATTACTTTATACATAATCTACCCCCTATTAGTTGCGGAAATACTTGATCAAAAGGATGGCACTAGTAAGGAATATGCCATCTACTATATCATAAGCCCAAATATATCACAACAAATATTATACAAAATTAGAATGTGACTATATAGCCATCTATTTTATATCTAAAAACCTATGTCATTACATGCTATATCAAACTACTTATGTCATTGGTCATTTTGATCCACTCCATTTTTCTCCAAATATTTATTGTGGAGACATAATTGGAAACTGTACGGTCCTATTGATGTAATTTTATCTCTAAATTATTTTTAAAAATATATAAAACTACATGTAATTATAGATAAAATTATGGCTACATCCTTTCAAACTACTAATAACCTTTAGGATATTCTTCTCGGTGAAGAGATTATTTATATTAAAGGTCTTAACCAATCAATTTCACTCTAGAACTATTTTCACAACTTCACTACTTATTTGGAGTAAAATAACCATGAATAAAATTACCCTCCTCCTACCACTAAATCTAAAGTGTCCATTAAATAATTACCAAAAGTTACTATTGACTTGCATGAATAAACTTGGATAATTCACTTTGATGGTGAAAAATAAATTCAAGGAGTTGGGGTAAGCTACATTTTAACCAACCCACATGGTAAAATCATACCTATAGAATTTAAATTAACTTTTTATGTCACAAAAATATGTTTGAATATGAAGCCCTTATATTAAACATGCAAGTTGTGATCAATTTAGATATCCCATATTTACATGTTTTAGAATGTTCACAACTTATATATCCTCAAATTAGTGGATATTATTAATGTGAAATGGAAAATCTCATCACATATCATAAAATTTACACTACTCTTTCCAAGGAATTAACTTCATTTACCATTAAACCAAACCCATGTAAATAAAATGTTATAGTTGATTCTCTTCCTTCATCCACATTTCTATTTCATCCTCATCAAGTTATTCATGATTCCCAATTCCTTATCCAAATGAAGAAATCACCTTATAATATAAAAATTAAAAATTATTCTCCAATATTTCATATTGAATCTATCACTATTTAATGGAGTGTATGGTATAAAAATATCATTCAATTCATTAAGCATCATTCTTACCCTCCAGAATCAAATTCTCATGAAAATACATGAATTCACAAACAATGATACAAATATGTACTTAGATATAACACCATTTAATATAATAAAATTTAAGGTATATTACTTCATTATGTAATTCCATAATAATTTAATTCTCTTCTTGAACAAGCACATGGGTTAATTTGTGGTGGTCACTATAGTGGCCACGTCATAACCTACAAATGCCTACACATGGGTTACGTTTGGCTTGCCATTGAAATAGATGTCATTAATTTTTCTAAAATAAGTAATCCATGTCAACTTAATGATGATATCATATACTCTCCTCTAGCTAAACTCCAAACCTTTAAATATCATTATCCATTTTCTATGTGGGGATTATATCTCATCAAAAAATTACCTGGATCACAAGATGGTCATGTATTCATTATCACCACCACTCAATACTTTACCAAATGGGTGAAAGCTATGAATATTGTTAATTTTATAGGAATTACCATTTTCAAATTAATTCTCAATCAAATAATATGTCATTTTTAAATACTTAATACCATCATTTCCAACAATCATGGAAATTTCAAAATCAAAGACATGAAATAACTATGTGAATAATTCAAAATTATGTATAAATTTTCAATGCCTTATCATCCTCAATAAAATTTTCAAGAAAAAGACACTAGAAAATTTATTAATAAAATATTGAAAATTAATATTAGATAATCTCACACTGATTGGCACCTATAACTCTATCTCATACTCTAGGCTTATTGTACCAACATACGTACTACTACTAGAGTAACACCATTTTCATTAGTATATGGGTCTAAATCAATAGTACCTATACAATTTGAAATGCCATCCTTACCCATTTATCTTTTCCATATTATTATTTATGAATAATTACATGAATCCCATCTTCATGCCTTGAATATCATTGATGAGTGACATATGGTTGCTTTACAACATAATCTCCAATACAAAGCTCAATTGTTAAATAACATAACAAGAAATTCAAAGTACATACTTTTAATATTGTTGACCTAGTCCTAAAATTATATTATACCCATGATAAGGAAGCCAAGTACACATATAAATGGTAGTATTCTTACCTTATCAAAGATATTCTTAAACCTGACACTTACAAATTACAAACTAATGAAAGACATATTTTCAAAGAATCCACTAATGATCAATTTTTATGTAAATGTTTTTACTAAATGTTTATTATTCTACATGTTTATAAAATATTTACATATATTATAAATACAAACACTTTTTGTAGGTTTTCTACAAGATCCCTAATAAGTTGAAATGTCAAACTGTGGCTAGGACCCGACATCCCCATGAATATCTTTTATTTTCATTTTTCCTAGTCAATCTTGAAGTTTATTTTCAATCATTGGTTTGACATTTTAAAAACCATTTTTACACCCATTTAATTTATATTTTTTGAGTTTTACTATAATATTTTGGTAGGACTAGGCCTTATGTTAGGTTGTGGAGCTAAAAGCTTCACTGATGCAAACAGGGGAGGAGGTTGCTAAAGGATGCTGAGTTGCAGAGAAACCAGCATCGGTCTGATTAGCTGACATCAGTCAAGTTAGTGAGGAGAAGCAACCGACATCAGTCAGGGATCAGCCAATGTCGGTCACCTTCAGGCAGACAGGGACTGATGTCTGTCGCCTGTGCGGTTCAGAATTGCAAGTTTTATGGGCAGTTAGTTAACGAACCAAGTGTTTGCATGTCTAGAGCCAAATTTAGACTAGAAGCTGTGGATCTAATTATTGTAATTAGATGTCTAATTATTGTATGCATGATATCTATATAATAGACTCATGAGTTGTATTGTAAAAGTGTGCTAGAGAGTAAGAGAGCAAAAATTAGCTCCTTCAGAGAGAAGAGAGAATGGTGTGTTCCTCCTAGTTCCAAAGGGGTGCTGAGTGTGTATGATCTTGGAGAGTTGCAGGTGTGCAAGTTCAGGTAGAAGATCCACCGGGGTACTGGTTGAAGAATCATAAGGACTTGGTGAGGCAAGGACAAGGGTTCTTCAGGGTGTAGAGACATCTACATGGTAAGTAAGGTTTGTTGATTTGTAGCTGGAAGCAAGGAAAGGGAGATCTACTTGGAGTACGGTTGTGTACTTGGTGTATTGGCAGCGTTGTTACTAACTGGTGGAGGTAAACATCAATTCTATATTGGAGTTGATTGTTGGGACCGTGAGAGAGAGGGAAGAAGTCCTTGAGGTGTGGCAAGCCTTAGAGGTGGAAGAAGAAGTGGCGTCTTCTTTATTGTATTTTCTTTTGAGTGATTATTAATACAATTGTGTATTGTCTCTCATATCCTGTGTTGTTTCATATTTCTAGTTACTTATCATTCTGGTTAAATTTTGTGTTTAGTTGCTAATACAAGAGGTAATCATATATACTCTTATTGGTGGAGTAGGATCCTGACAGTTGGTATCAGAGCTTTTAGTTGGGTTGACTAACAGGTGGTTCAGATTTGGTTAGTATTTGTTGATTATAGGTTACTCACAGGGGTTTCTGATTGAGTGGGAGTATAGCAATAGCAGAAGAAAGTAAGCTACGAATGGAGAAACTCAAAAGCACGAATGGTCTGATTGATGGAAAGAAAGAGTAGGGAAAAGAAGATTGTTGGTCAGTAGAAGATCAGTGTGTAGAAGCAAATGTTGTAGGGGTTGTTGCACAGGTTGCTCTGGATAAAGTAGAATCTTGGTTTATATATTCTTTTGCCTCTTTCCATGCAACCTGAAATAGAGCATCTTTTCATGGGTATGTCTTTGGAGAGATTTATTTAGGGGTTAGTGAGCCTTGTCAGATTGTTGGCAAAGGGGAAGTGAAGCTGAAATTGTAGATAGATAACACACAGGTGTTGAAGGAGGTCATGTAGGTACCAGTCTTGGAGATGAGTCTAATTTCTTCAAAAAAGTTAGGTGATGAGAGATGCACAGTAACTCTCACAGTGGATGCACTTGAATTAGACGATGGTAAGAAAGTAGGTATCCTTTATCTATCTAATTATAATATTGATTCACCTTCTATTACAGAGATGTGGCTTTGTAGGCTTCATTACATATGTAATAAGGGAATGCATGTTCTTAAGCATAAGATAGATATCTTTGACAAACTTAAGAACTGGAAAGCCTTGGTGTTCATGGAGGAGATGACAGACAGAGATCAGCTAAGGGGATTGAATTATTCTTTGTAGGGCCATGTTTATATGGATAAGGGTTTGATCCAAAAGGAGCTCATGGGTAAAAAATCATCACTCATAGGTGAACACAGGTACCGGCATCAGTCAGGAGGAACCGACATCAAATAGATAGGAACTGACATCGGTCATGTGCAAATTAGTAGAGTCGATGGTGTCAAGAAGCAGGAATCAATGTCGGTCATAAAGGAACTGACATTGGCAGAGGGTACACTGGCATCGATCAAGAAATTGACATTGACAAACAAGGTTAGTCGCAAGGAACCGACGTCAGTTGGGTGCAGATTGGGAGATGGCCGAGATCGGTCACTGGAATGGATGTTAGGTGGACAAAAAGCTATCAAGGAGTCTCAAATTCCCATATGGAGGTCAGAAATGGTAAGTGAACCTCATATTCATTATTCACCTTCTTTATATTACTTTTTGCTTACTGATGGTCAAGAACCAGGAAGATGTAAAGAGGCAATGCAGGTAGAATCTAGGAAACAGTGGGAGTATGGTATGAATTTTTCAAAAGAGAACCAAGCAGGGGATTTGGTAGAGTTTCCAGCACTGATAGATGGATGAATTCCTAGGTTAGAGAAGAGAGTGGATGGACACGTGAGATGGAAGGCCAAGGTATATGGTCTTGAGGAAGCTGCAGGATAGTGGTATAGGTTTTGACAGGTGGATGACAAAGCAGGGCTTTCGTCAATGTCAGTGTAATCATTGTGTTTGTCTTACCAGGTGGATGATGGTCACAACATTATCCTGTTACTGTATGTGGATGGTATACTTGGAGCATGTACATATAGGGAGTTGCTGAGCTAAGGGTAAGGTTAGTTCAGAGGTATATCAAGAAGAATTTGAGAGCAATGAAATTCTTTGGCATAAGAGACATGGAAGATCACAGGTTCATCTCTTGTGGGAACTGATGTGAAGAAGGTGTAGGCGAGGTTCAAGATGTAGGATGTAGAATTGGTAAGCACACCAAGGGCTAGACAGTTTAAGTTGAGCTTAGAACAGGGTTTAAAATCACATAAGGTCTGGTGTAGACCTAAGTTTTCCCAAGAAGTGGGAGTTGTTAGAGAGTTTGGAGCCAATTTGGGGAAGGTATATTCTCAGGTATCTGAGAGGGACTAGCAACAAGTTAACATGTTATGTAGGGTCAAGGTCTTCACTACATGGAGTTGTAGGTTCGAATGTGATAGATTACTTGGATGACAGGTTATGCACCATAGGTTGTGTGGTGGGTGGTCTTTAGGATTGATCTTGAAGAGGGATACAAGCCAAGAAATAGATTAGATAGGGTACAGGTATAGGTACAGTGCAGCTGTTTATCTCCAAGTGGGAGATTGTTAGGTTGTGGAGCTAAAAGCTTCACTGATACAAATATGGGAGGAGGTTGCTGAAGGTTGTTGAGTTGCAGAGAAACTGGCATCGGTCTGATCAGTCGACGTCAGTCAGGTTAGTGAAGAGAAGAAACTGACGTTGGTTAGGGATCTGTCAATGTTGGTCACCTCTAGGTAGATAGGGACCGATGTCAGTCACCTATGTAGTTCAGAACTGTAAGTTTTATGAGTAGTTAGTTAATGAACCAAGTGTTTTCATGTCAAGAGCCAAATTTAGACTAGAAGCTGTGGATCTAATTATTGTAATTAGATGTCTAATTATTGTATGCATGAGATCTATATAATAGACTCATGAGCTATATTGTAAAAGTGTGCTAGAGAGTAAGAGAGCAAAAATTAGCTCCTTCAGAGAGAAGAGAGCATGGTGTGTTCCTCCTAGTTCTAAAGGGGTGCTGAGTGTGTATGATCTTGGAGAGTTGCAGGTGTGCAAGTTCAGGTAGAAGATCCACTGAGGTACTGGTTGAAGAATCATAAGGACTTAGTGAGGCAAGGACAAGGGTTCTTCAGGGTGTAGAGACATCTACATGGTAAGTAAGGTCTGTTTATTTGCAGGTGGCAGCAAGGAAAGGGAGATCTACTTAGGGTACGGTTGTGTACTTGGTGTATTGGCAGCATTGTTACTGACTGGTGGAGGTGAACATCAATTATGTATTGGATTTTATTGATGGGACCGTGAGAGAGAGGGAAGAAGTCCTTGAGGTGTGTCAAGCCTTAGAGGTGGAAGAAGAAGTGGCGTCTTCTTTATTGTATTTTATTCTGAGTGATTATTAATACAATTGTGTATTGTCTCTCATATCCTGTGTTGTTTCATATTTCTAGTTACTTATAATTTTGGTTAAATTTCGTGTTTAGTTGTTAATACAAGAGGTAATCATATATACTCTTATTGGTGGAGTAGGATCCTGACACCTTCCTCATAGAATACTCTTATACTAATCTCTATTTTTACACCTATCTAGTTTTACTTTTTTTAGTTACAAGGTAAGACCTTGGATAGGACATGGCTTCCTCATAAATTTACATATCATAATTTTTTTTAAACATAAGTGCTTTCCTACAAAAATAGGGAAACATTTAAAAATTATGATTTTAAAATCTTTCTATTAATTATGTTCTTTTGTGGTAATAATTTTAACAATATATTTCACATGTCTCCCTTTGCTCAAAGAATTTATAATGATATGGAGTTGTGCTTACTTGTCATTATACCATTATCAAATTTTACATATTTTGTGAGTTGAGGTCACACAATAATTCCATGTTCATTTTCATCTTCTCCCATATTTCATTCCACTTTGGTCACACTAAGGTTAGTTTCAAGATTAAACTCTTATTTAACATGTAATCATAAGATTCTTACACACCATAAGTTATTTAGTGATAGTAATTTTTAACACCCATGTTTGATTTTATAAATACATATGGAGGAGGAATATAAAAATCCATCAAAATGTTAAAATCCAAATCATTTAAAATAGAAGTAGTTTATAAAATAAAAAATCAAAATCACACCAAAAGATGTGGTTATTAGGAACCTCTCATATTTTAGTCAAAGATTAAACTCCAAGGTTTGCCTCATGATATATTTAAGGTTCATTGGGGTGTTTGAGGTCAATAGACTAAAATATAAGGTCTAAAAATTATCTATAGTACTAACACTTTCTCACATAAATACCCAATCTTCATAATAGATCAATAACTTTGTAAGCGGTCTTGAGTAATGGGGAACACATTGTGGGAAGGTAGGTCCATTTTAATTTTCATGCACACATCCTTCATGCGATGATATTTATACTTCACTAGATAACCCAAATTTGTATGGCTAGGGAAAGTTATTTGAGTCCTTAATGTCAAAATTCTTCTTGGTTTACCAACTTAATTTGATTGTCTTTTTTATGATAAAAACTATTTATCTTGGTACCCCCTACATTCCCCCCACCACCCATTCAAAATTTCACCTTGACAAGAAAGTATATTTATAAAATATTTCTTCAAATTCTATATTCCTTATTCTTCATCTCTTTTTAGTCATGTTCATAATAAGTTTGTTTTAGTTTATCTATCTTAAGAATGAAAACTTTATCTTTGAGTGATTATGCATTAATTTATTAAACATTGACTTATTATTCTTGGATTTTCTTAGTTATATTTAAATATTTTGATTTTTTTTCACCCTTTTTTAGACCATTTTGTTCCATTTTATATTTAGTTTTTTTTCCATTATTGACTGAGGTTGGATTGTTACTTCTCTTTTATCAATGTTGTTTACATTTTATATTTTTATCATATTTGTTTTAGGATGGTTTGTTACTTATTTTAATTTGATGTTCAATATATTATTTCAATTTCATGTGTCCTTGGTTTGATTTGGTTTATTATTTTTCTTACTTTAGGTACATTTGTTTGGGTTTGTCAGTCATTTATTAGCCTTGGATTTTTAGTTACCCAATTTACTCTCTTTTTATCTATTTTTCTTAGACTTTTGGTTATAAATTAGCATTTTTCATTCCATCTTACCAATTTTCCAAGTGACTTATTTAGTTATGTAAATTTCATTTACTTTGATTTTCCTATGACTATTTACTTTTTCCCTTTAGTTTTATATCCTTAGGGTTTATCCAAAGTAGTTAATGCACCCCCCATGATCAAGACTATAAATACAAAAAAAACCCATTAAACTATAAAGTTAAGTTAGGTTATGTATATGACACTTTCAATCATTTCCACAAATTCCCAACTACCATTTAAGTTTCAAAATTTTAATTTCAAATTTTTTTTACAATTTATTAGCTTTGCATTATGTGTTGTTATTTTCTTTCTCAAAGCACCATCCCATATTACAATTGTGTGACACATGATGAATTTTGAGTGGGGATATGTATACATATAATATTTAACTTTATCATTTAATGACTCTTTTTCTCTTTTAGGAACATGTTGACGTTCAATTTCTCTGAGTGCACACCCTAAAATGTGCATTGGGAAAGGGGTGGGTAGATGTTTGGTGCTTCACAAGATTTTTGGTCCCTACACCATTACCTAGAACCATTACAAGTCACTTTTATCTAACTCCCTAAGAAATTAAAACCCATTTATCCACTCCTCTAATTAATTCACCTTTGAAAATAATCCTTAAATCAACAAACACCCTTTTTATTCATTTTCCTACTATGTCATCTAGGTAGATATTATTAGGGATCAAGTGAACATTATAAATATAAATCAACCCGACCAACCTAGCTCAAGACCTAATGGTATATTTTATGCCTAATAAAATCAAGTCAGTTTATTTTTCTTAGAAAAATTCCTAAGAAGGTTTAAGGTCAATTCGTAGCTATAAATACCACCTTCACTTGAATGCAATAGAGAGGAACATCCATTTTCACATTATTACAACTTTTAATTATGTTATTTCTACACTTGAAGAGTCATTTCTTAGGGTCCTTCCTTAGAAGGAAATATGATTTTATTTTTGGAAACTCTTAGTTGAAATATAGGAATGTTTTAGTCTAGAGATAATTTTTATATTCTAATTCTTATAAAGCCACCACATCTTGTAAAGAACCATTAACCAAGGGAGAAATTGAGGCATGACAGGTTCATCCAAAGGTAAGTATTCCTCACTTTTAATATTTCATTTGGTAGATAAATATTGCACAAAGTAATAGGATGAATGTTTTAGTCCTTGATTAGTTTACCTCTACATTGACTTGAGTAGAGTTCTCTTTACATATTTTATTTTGTTTGTTTAACTATCCCCCTTTGTGACACAAGATTTAATGAACACTATAATATATTTATTTTATGTATTGTAGGCCTAGCTATAGTTATTAATTAGTACCATTTGAATAGATTCTTTTGAACCCTATACTATGGTGTTGCGTAGTAAGAGATCCCTTGTTTAGGTTTAGTAGATCTAAATTTATCATGTCCTAATATAAATAGATATGCAATGAGTTGTGTATGATTGTATTTTTGAGCTATGAATAAAAACTATTATAAATATATATTTTAACCTAAAATCAAAATAACATCAAGAAAATAAAAATGTAGGAACAATCAATAATTTAAGAATAAATCCTTACCATCACCTTGCTCCTAGTATATTCCCTCCAAGATTTTCCAACTAATTCCAATATTATTTCACTTGTATGTGGATTGATTAATAATGGCTTCAAGATGTATTTAATGGATTATTTAGATTCTTGAGTGGATTTAAAGAGAGTGTGGATGCTTTATATATATGGTATAAGGATATAAGTAAGTCTTATGGATTTTGTCATTAGCTTAGCCATGATCTAAGCATAGTTATTTATTAGTTGATGGAGGGAATTTTGAATTACTTAGAACCTCTATTTTGGAGAGATATAAAATTTTAGAGAGGGTTATATAGATATAGAGACTTATGGTTTAGATTAAGGGATAATGGGGATTAGGGCTCATAGGAATGTAGTAAAGGCTAGGGTGGTAGGTTGGCTAGGGTTTTAATTAGAATATATGAATTTTTAATTGGTAAGTGTGATAATGGATAGCTAATGAAGTAGGATTAGTAGTTAAGTGGGATGTTATTAGGATAATGAGGTGATTAATTAGTCATCGGTGTGTAGGAAGGTTTGTGGGATATAAGAAATATTTAATAGGAAATAAGATTTTAATTAATTGACTAGAATTATGCTTATGGAATAAATTAGCAAGATTAATAGAATAATTAGATTGAGATAATTTAGGTGCATACATTTTTATCCTATTTTAAATGTCATTATGATTGGATGAATTATAATTAGTAATGGTCTTTAAAATAAGAACCATTTTATGGATAAGTTAGCAAATGGTGTTAGTGGACATGATACCCCTTCGAGGGGATATGCAAAGAGGAATGAGCTAGATATCTAGTTGAAAATAAATTATTAGGGTGGGATAATACAAAATAAATGAGGGGGTTGGGATGCCCCAATAATAATTGAGATACAATAAAACTCCCCAAACATAATTATAATGGGACAAGGTTGTTTAGTCTCAAAAGATCAATCCTACACAACTACCAATGCTAAAGAAGGAGGCAATCTAATTAAGATGATAAGACTAAAATTTTATAGATGTAAAAAAATGGTCAAGAAATGGAGAGATATGATAAGCCATGAGCTGGTGATAATTCACTAGAAACAACATATGCAAGGGATATGTATAGGCTAATAAAATACATTAATGATAATATACAATTCTAATATGAAGATCGTAACTCAAATTAATGTAATAGATTTAAGTGACCCATAGGGGACAAGATAGGATTGGACAATAGTAGTGGCCAATATATCCTTGGGCACTTAAAAAGTAGCTAAGTGTTGCCTACATAGTCTACAAAGACCTTAGATTAATGTAGTTCTAACATGAGATGTTTGGACAAGGAGCTAGGAATTAAAGACTATGCCCTAGAAAATGATTTAGAACAAATTGGTGATGACTATAATGTGAATAAGTGTGATAATAGGATATAGAAAGGGGTTTGAGGGCCAAAATTAGTTGATTTTGATGGAATATATAGTTAGCAAGGGTTACATGAGATGAAGGGGGTAAATAATGTGGCAAATTGGGGGTAAAATAGAAGAGGATGGGGTAGAAAGAGTCATTTTGACTTTTGGTTATAGTGCATTTGAGCTCAAGAGAGAAAAATATGGACTTCCTTCCTCACTCATCACACCATGAAGATAGATTATGTGAGTACCAGAGGGCAGTTAGCATAGGACCACCAGTGAGTATTTGAAGCCTATTTAGTCATTTTTATCATTTTTTCATTTATTATGTGTATTTATTATAAGTAAGATTGGGGAAGGTAATACTACCTTTGGGGGCATACCCCTAGTTATGAAATTTCCACTGTAATGTGTGATATTGTAGCTACAAACTATAATCTTGCAAAAATATAGGTAGTAATCTATGGTTTTACAATACTAGGTCAAGTGATATGTGGGATTACAATACTACAGGAGGGGAGAAGTAGTTTTGTAAAACTATAAGTAGTAACTTACGGTTTTGAAAAACTAAAATTTGTGAGCTATAGTTTTGTCAAAGTCATAAGTGAGGGTAAAAAAGAAGAAGTGGTATTGAAAAAAATGGATGTTAAAGTTGGTTAATGGGTTAGGGAGAGGATAGTTGGGTGGATAGGTTAGATAAATGTGTGAAGTAGATGATGGAATGGGTGATAGGGGACTAGGTTGGTTTGGGTAGTAGAATTGTAAATAGGGATGGTTAAGTGGTTGTTTAGGTTAGTTAGATAAGAGAAATTTTTTGTGAGGATTAATAAGATGGGTGATTAGGTGTAGATAGATAACAATATAAGAGATGATTAGATAGATTGGGATAGGTTATTAGAGTAGATAAATTAGATGGTTGGTATAGTTAAGGAGAGTAGAGTTAACTGGTTGGATAGGAATGGGTAGTAAATAGTAAGTATGTATTGATAGGTTATTTATTGGTGTAGGAGGACTTAGGAGTACTGGTGTCCAAAATAAGATGACCCTTAGTGCTTCATGAGATGCAAAAATTGACTCTCACAAACTATGGAGTGTTAGAGATTATTAGCCTTTATTATATTATGATGATGTCAATGGTTCAAATTGATAGGGCATTGATTATATCACTAGTGGAATGGTGGAATTCATAGACTAGTACATTTCACTTTGTGACTAGAGAGATGACTATGACCTTTCACAACATGTTATAGATTTTTTGACTATTTATGAGATGTGATTAGATCTACTAGTGATCTCAAATCCTTAGTGTGACTATGAATAAACTATGTGGGAATTTGTAGATCAGTATATGGAATGCACACACACACACACACACACACACACACACACACACACACACACACACACACACACACACACACACACACACACACACACACACACACACACACACACACACACACACACACACACACACACACACACACACACACACACACACACACACACACACAAATATTTATAGAGGATTTAAAGAAAGGATAATTGATAGATTAAATTTAATTGTGATATCCCTTTTCATTGACATACTTTTACCAGACAAGAGTGGTCAATGGTTTTAGCTTATGCTAGGAGATGTAGTAATTGAGATGGTTTAGTATTATCATGTTTTTGCTTGGGATTTTTTAGTACTGGCCCATTTATATAGGGAATTACATATGGGTTCATATAGAGTGGTAGATAACTTCGGTCCATCATTTATATTGTAGATTTAGAGTTGGAATAATTTTACTATTGAGAGACCATTATGTACTCAAGGGGATAGGGAGCCAAAATAGCCTTTGGTTTTTGGTTGGTATATCATTCTAGGAGTCCATGAAGTTAATGTTGGAGATATGTAGTTTTATAGGCAAATATTTCATAGTTTGAGGGATGATTAGATTACATGTATACCCTATCTATAGGTGTAGTGGGGATGGTCGAAGGATGT
Source organism: Torreya grandis (assembly GCA_037957365.1). Classification (NCBI taxonomy): domain Eukaryota; kingdom Viridiplantae; phylum Streptophyta; class Pinopsida; order Cupressales; family Taxaceae; genus Torreya; species Torreya grandis. The sequence continues at coordinate 327,271 of JARHVA010008563.1, read as the reverse complement.
AGAGGTGACATGATTTATGCTTATATAGTGTTACTTGACTAGATGTCATGACTATATTATTGAGAGATATAGGTCGAATCATGTTTAGAGGTAGTTTAGTCAGCAAAAGGATGTACCAAGAGAGGAGCACCTATTTTCACATAGTGATAGAGAGAGGCCTTAGTAAGGACCTACAACAAATAGAGTTTTAGAAAGGGTGGACTATGTGAACATTTCCCCAGTGGTATGGGATTATCATCAACCCATAGCACATCTTAGAGTATTAGTTGCATATACAATATGGTGGGCATAGAGATGGCCTTAGAGATTATTGAGATCGATGTCAAGAGTAAGGAGGAGAGGGGAGGTATGTAGGTTTCTACAAGCACAATCCCATTTGGGGAGGAGGTGAGTTAAAAGGCCATAACCCAAAGCATAGGATGGGCATGATAGATAAGATGAGTAGATGGGAATAGATGGGTAAGATGGGTTTGGTCTAGTAGTTATGGTTATTAATAATGGATATCAAGGTGTTAGGGGATAAGATTAGGCCATAGGTGGAGATTAGGTAGGTAGGAGAGTGGGTTCATATAATACAAGGCCATTTATGCCACCTTTGAGTGCATATTACTAGGTATTGTTAGATAGACTAATGTGAGAGGTATATGCTCAAGTAAAAGAGGTGGAAAGTATTACCATTAAGAGGGATAAGATGGTATAAAACCTACAATGCCAAATCATAAAGTTTAATAATTAGATGGGGGATGTACTAGGACAACTTACATGTTTATTAGGATAGGTTAGAGCTTGAGATGTATAAATTGCATCCTTGTGGGGATAGGTTACATCACTATAGGGAATGTTGAGCTAGATATAGGCTTAAGATGGCTAGATTACTATATTAAAGAGGAAAATTCAATCCCAATACACACACACACACACACACACACACACACACACACACACACACACACACACACACACACACACACACACACACACACACATTGAAATTGAAGGGGTGGATCTTGTAACTTCAATTGAGACTGAGGCAAAGAGAGTTAGAGTTGTAGGTGGTTGAGAAGGCCAAGGAGGAAGAGGATGTTGTATCACAACATCAGGGTATGGGGGTTATGATGAGGTAGATATCTTGATTGACATGTGAGGCCCATTATTATATGGATTTATATGAGGAAACATTTCCACTAGATTAGTGTTCCCCATCCTTTAGAGCTAGTATGTCTTCCCAGTCTATGCATTAACCTACTACAAGGCCACATGGACAACATTAATCTGTACTTGTATTATGAGATATTGTATATTATTTATATGTATTATTTTAGTACATGGATGCCCATGGGGCCCATTTTATACTTATATTTTTATGATATGGACTCTTATGGACATTATAGGACTATTTATATGATATATGCTATTATAATTATGTTTTGTATGATGATGTATGGACTAGTTTATATACATGTGATGATTAGTCATGGATGTATGATTATATATTAGAGTTATATGATGTACATGTATGGATTTAGATTATATCATTGGATGTTTATGATTATATAGTATATTTAGATTATATTATGAAGATGTGTGGATTTATATTAGATGTGATTATGGATGTTATATAGTTATAATAATGCAGATTATTATTATTATTATTATTATTATTATTATTATTATTATGTGATATATAGATAGATAGATGATGTATGATGTTTATTTATGATGTGATAACGTGATGGTATAATGAAATGTAAAATGTGATAACTATTGTCATGTGCTAGGATATATATAAATAATGCATTGATATAATCATATGTCTCACAAATTGATTTTGGGTGAACTAATCATACACCAAGGAGATAGGGGGTTAATTAGTAGTGTAGACACCAAAATTACATCACACACATGTGTGTAACTCCTTGTGCTATAACCCCTTTTTAACCCATTTTTTAATAATAACAATTAACCTTCCTAACCCATAATTTTACCCCTCACACATTTAATTATTTTAAAATACTTAATTAACTCAATTAAAAACCCCCTTTTCCACCTACTTGGGTACCTCGCCCTATGACTAATTCTCATCTGACGAGTCACCTCAAGACCTAGTCACCTCATCCTAACTAACCAAGACTCATTCTCACTTCTAAATGAAATTCCTAATCAAATACCTCCTTCCTAAACTATTATTTTTACCATTTTATAATGGGTGTCACACTTGGCATGAAAAATAATAGAAAACAGGCCAAAAATATTAAGGTCTACCTATTCTGGGGCCACCGACATCAGTCAAACCATGGATGGCATCGATGGGATCACTGATGTCAATAATATAAGCCAAAATCCAACCTAAAGTTTAGGTCAACAAAAATTAAGAAAATTCATTCTTACTCGCATTCAATCTCAAGGCATTCTATTTTTGACATCTTGGCTTACAGTCATCTTATGTAAGTCAATCATGATTAACAATTGAGATCTTGAAGACCAATAACATTTACTTATTCTCTCTATTTAGGCATTTATATTTGAACTCCCTAATAGGTACCATCAATCTAGAACTTATCATTTAGTGACCACTATAGCTATGTACATCACTTATTTTGTAGGTCTTTCAAATATTTATTCTGCTATCACTATATTTCTATTGGGTATTGATTTACACCCTTCTGACCAAACCCTCATGAGGGAGCTACAAATTTTCCTCACTTGTTTCCTCTTTACCTGACACACCAAACCTATTGCTATATCTAACCAAACCACAATCTCTCTCTCATAACTCTCCCAACCTCCCAGACCTGATCCAAACCATTTCTCAGACCCAAAACATTATTATGTTTCTCTAAATTTTGTCTATTTTAAGTCTAAAGTAAAATAGAAAGAAGGATGGGTATAAGTGATTAGAATGAACCTAAATTTATTTTATGAATCATATCCAAATGTTATGAATAATATTCTTTGGCTAGGGAGGACTACTTGTAAGTAAGAAAGCACTACCACAAGATGTTTATTAGTTGTTAAATGAGTGGGCTGCCAAGCTACGCACTTGTTCTAGGAAGTGTGAAACTTCCTTAGAGATGATAGTCCACTTTTGAGAGACAATGGAATAGTAAATAACTAAAAGAGAGGTAAAGAGAGAGTGAAAGAGAGATAAGAATACCATTATTAATAACATGTATGTAGCAAAGAGTGACAAGGTGTAGCTGATGTACTCTATTTGTATTTTAAAAGTTGTTTGGGTATGTTTTAAAGAGGTTAGGGAATCCATAGTCACTGAAGTCGATAGGGGAGTGACCAATATCAGTTATTCTACTGAGGTTGGTAATGAGGTGACCAATGTTGATTAGGCTACCAAGGTTGGTATGGATAATAATTGTCATGAAGCTTACATAAAGTTATTTAGGGTCTAGGAAATGGTTTGGATCAGGTCTGGGAGTTGGGAGAATTATGAGAGAGAGATTATGGTTTGGGTAGATCTAGTAAGAGGTTTGGTGTGTCAAGTAAAGGGGAAACAAGTGAGGAAACTTTGTAACTCCCTCACAGGGGTTTGATCAGAAGGGTGTAAAGCAATGCCCAATAGATATAAAGTTATAGTAGAATAAATATTTGAAAGACCTAAAAATAAGTGATGTACTTAGTTATAGTGGTCATTGAACTATAAGTGCTAGATTGATGGTCCCTATCAGGGAGTCTAAATCTGAATGCCTAAATAGAGAGAATAAGCATATGTTGTTGGTCCTCAAGAGTTCAATAGCTGATCATGATTGACTTATGCAAGATGATTGTAAGACAAGATGTTAAAAATAAAATTTATAGAGCTTGAATGTGAGTAAGAATTAATTTTCTTAATTTTTGTTGACTTAAACTTTAGGTTAGATTCTAGCTTATATTGCTGACATTAATGATCCCATCGATGTCAACCATGGGTTGACCAATGTTGATGACCCTAGAATAGGTAAGCCTTAATATTTTTGCACTATTTTATATTTTTGTTCATGTTAAGTGTGACACCCATTATAAAATGGTAAAAATAAGAGGTTAGGAAGGAGGTAGTTGATTAGAAATTTTGTTTGGAAATGGGAATAAGTATTAGGTAGTTAAGATGAGGTGACCAAGTCTTGAGATGACTCATCAGGTGAGAATTAGTCATAGGGTGAGGTGGCTAGGTAAGGTGGCAAAGGGGGTTTTTAATTAATTACTTTAAATTAATTAAATGTGTGAGGGGTAAAAGTATGGGTTCTGGAGGTTAATTGTTATTATTAAAAAATGGGTTAAAAAGGGCTTTCAACATAGGGAGTTATGAACATGTGTGTGACATAATTTTGGTGTCTAAATTTTTCCATTTTTATCTTGTAATTTGTACTAACAAGTTTTCAATACAAAAATAGGATTTAGATGCTCCAAGTATTGGATGAGGTATCCCCCCTCAAAATAAGAATCAATGGAGGAGAAACTAGAATTAGGTACCAAGTTGATAAAAAGGTAATTGGGTGAATGGTAGAGAATTAAGTATCAATCTATATTCATATACTACAATGAGATATAGTCAAAAAAGTTAAGAATAGGAAATGTTAAGGAAGACTTGGATAGAAGTAACTAAAGCATAGCTTGTAGGTGATAGCTGATAGGTCAAAATAATCAAAGTTATAGCTTCAGTGGTCAATGTGTCCCAGGTATCCAAGGTAGGAAGTTCCCTTGGAAAACACAAAAGGGTTGAAGGTGACATGATTAACTTAGTTTCCATCCACAACACTTAATATACATGCATGTACATAATAGCTAATTATAATAGAATAGCATAAGCAATCAAGACAAGCAATACAAGATTGGTGTAAAAGGGTCAATGAGCAAGGAGATATTCATGATCTCCAAGAAAAGTACTTATGGGTGAAGATTTAAGTGATCTCCAATGGCATTTTTCATGGTTAGGGAGATATATGGGATCTCTAGTTGCCTAAATGTATGGGTAAAGTCCAAAAAGTTGGGGGTTGCTTTGTTGGGGAAAACATTATGGAATGGTGTTGAAATTGGTGAAATTGTCAATATCAGTAATATAAAGTGCCAACATCAAAAAAGTAGGGCAATGTTGATGATGTTGATAGGAGTAATCACTGAAATCAACATACTAGGTCAAGAATGTTAGCATCAACAGCTAACCAAACCTGACAAAAGGGGGTTTGGCATCTAACCAAACTCATTTGAAACTTTGTGATTGGAGAGACAAAATAGGTTTTAAGAGTGATTGAGATGGAAAAGTAAGGAGTGGACCCATTAGGAGGTATACCACTATAGGAGCTAGTTGTGCCAGCCAAGAGGAGATGAAGAGATGAGGTAAGAGTCTCTATTAGTTATTTTGAAAGTTGATTTGGGTATTTGTAGTTATTAGGATAATTTAGAGGTGGGGTGTATAAAACATTAGTAGAGGTGTAGAAAATAGTGTAGGTTAGTGTTAGGATAAGTTGGGGGGTTATTTGGGTATTTTTTAGGTGAACTTTTATAATTTGGGGTTTGGGTCATTTGACCCTAGGACCAAACCAGTCATCGACATCAATGAGGTCCATCGACATCAACTAACATGACACTGAGGTCAATAGGTGCCCACTAATGTTAGCTAATACTTAGGCCTATAAAGTGCTAACATTGGCATTAATGCAGATGTTGGTATCTATAAAAATGTAAGAAAATATGAGAAAGGGTTAGTTTGGATCCCCAGTGGTAGTTAACTAACCTATTAGTCAAGATAACCTTAGGAGACCTCATGTTAATTGAGTGCTACCTACATACCTCAATTTAGGGCCTCAGGCCAATGTAGTTCTCCCAGAGCCTAGGAAAAATATCTAAAAATGTGTGATAAGGGAAATTTTTAAAAAGGTAAGTTGACATAGGTTAAGAGCTCTATGGCTTAAAAGATAGGTCATAATGTCAAGAGTCAAGGATATAGGCTATGAGGCCTAGAGTTGTGATAACCAGGTAGCCCTAGGGTGGATAGAGAGGAGAGATAGTGAATCCTAGGGTAGAGAGAGAAGGAGAGGTAGTGAAGTCTAGGGTAGAGAGAAAAGAGTAGGGTAGTTAGTGACGTGGCTATATGGAAAAGCTAACCTTAGAAGACCCTGTGTCAATTGAGTACTACTTACATAGCCTAGTTTAGGGCCTCAAACCAATGTAGTTATCCCAAAGAGAAGGGAGAAGGTGGCGATATAGTATATTATAAGGTATATGACTTGAGTTATGTGTGTATGGATGTAGGTGATGATGGAGCTGACATTATGAGATCATCTACCAAGACTATTGACATGTATGAGGAGGGATATCACTCTAGATGAATGGGAAGACATGGTGGTTGTGGGGTTAGGAGGACTGATATGGTACTATCAAGTCACCTAGGATTTATCCCTAATGATAACATTGATTGAGAGGTGGGATCATACCACCAACACCTTCCATCTACTGACCAAAGAGTTAATAGTGACTCAAGAGGATGTTTGTAGGATTTTATGGCTACCAATCTAAGGTGAGGACCTCTTCACATGATTGAGCGAGGAGCATGATATATACATGGTTGCATTATATGGAGATTATATTAGTGAGGTGACTTACCATTCTATAAAGTTTTGCATATGAGCCACTCTATATGGTTGATGAGGGGTAGCATCGTCTAAGCATCTTGATGATGATTGGGATCATGGTGTATGCATTACTAGATGTAGATGGTGGGAGATTTATAATTACATTGATAGGTGTGATTACACAAATGGTTTATAAGCAAACCATTTTCACCTAGGCCCTAGTATTTTTGGTGTAATTATATAAAGAGCTTTGGGGTTTGAGGCTGTGATGGAAATATAGTTTATGTGTCATTTATCTATTACACTATTCAGCATATGAGCACATAATGGTAACATGACCATTGGGGTTACATACCATGATCCAAGCTAGTTTTAGGGTTTAGTTTAGATAGTGGAGAGAGGGCATGGTACAGACTCGAGTGGATGGCATGGTGTGAGACATTACCTATTATAGGTTCATGATTGAGGGCTTGACCTTATAGATATTCTGTGGAGACTATATCTGACATACCTAATTTTTAGAGGATAGGCAAAATAGCTTATGGGTTTGTAGAGCTCACTATGGGTTAAGGTCAGATGAGCTAGTGAGATAGAGATGGTACCTGTGGCATGGGTCAGGGGTAGTTTGGTTTACTATATGATATTCCACCTACCTTCCCTTGATATAGAAGGGATGACATAGAGATACCCCTACCATTACTCTAAGAGATAGATGGGTAATATTTTGAGGATCCACTAGTAGGGCCAGGTGTTAGAGACCTAGGGTGTATAATGGGCTATATATCTTGGTGAGTAGGGTTACATTTGGTGGTGGAGGTTAGGAAGCCAAAAATAGATTTACAATAGTTGGTGAGAGAGAGGTATACAATGGTATAGGTCTAAGATGTAGCTTTACTTGCTCAAGATATAGCCTAATAATAGGTTTTAGCCTTACAAGGGTAGGTGGTGATGTTATAGGGTCAAATTGGGGCACTATAGGGCCAAGTTATAGTTTTACAGGGTCAAGTAATTGTAGTGAAGAGAGAGAGAGAGAGAGAGAGAGAGAGAGAGAGAGAGAGAGAGAGAGAGAGAGAGAGAGAGAGAGAGAATTTGAGCGTAGCAAGTCAAGTTGCTCCTCCTTCTCCACCACCATAGGTACCAGTACAGGTTGGGACATTATTAGGTGTTATGAGACCTCCATAGACTATATATTTGGTGAGATATTTGACTGCCCTCAATGAGATTACCTATTATGAGAGAGTGATTAGAGAGTTTCCGTAGATTCAAAGATATTTAGAGTTTAGAGAGTAGAAGAGGTTGATGTCACATGTCAGGGCTCTTAACTCACATAGATGTGGATGGGTGGAGTGTAGTGATGACATTACTTCCTCATGACCACATAGAAAGCCTTGAGGACCCTAAGTGTTAGATTTTTGCTAGTTTTGATTATATTTGTTATATGTATACCAGATATGAGCTGGGGATGTGAGATGTATATTTTGAGAGAGATATGATGTTATGATGATGTAGATGATGATTATTTTGATCACACACACACAAATACACACACACACACATGAGATGTTCATTTATTGCTATGTTGGGATGTGTTTTTGTGATTATGATGATGATATAGATGATGATTATTTTATGCTATATTAATTTGATGTTAATGATGATCATGTTAGTTGACTTAGAATAGACTTTCCCATATATGTGATGGTATATTCATAGTTGGTTGGTTAGTTTCATCTTAGCATTTTTACATATATCATGATGGTGTATGCTTAAAATGAAGAATTTGGTTATATTAGTTTATTTCAGCATTTTTCCATATTTGTGATGGTGTATTCATAAAATAAATTGAGTAGGCTTTGTTAGTGTTGGTATGACATTGTTTATTCATCTCAAATAGAGAGATTGACATGTGATGTAGATGGGAAAATAAAGAGGTAAAATTCTCATGCATTGGAAAAGACCATAATCAAAACATAAATAGGCTTAGAAAAATCAGCCTCTTTCATGCCTTATATCTTTGAACCATTATGTTTGTTAGATAATCATCATGTTTACCTTATATTAAGTGAGATTCACAGTCCTTGAAAAGATTATGAGGGTAAAAAGTGTAAAATGAGGGAAAATGTCTAGGTAGCATAACCTACAAAGTAGGGATGATATGCCCCTATTTGGGTGACCCAAGAGCTAATATAGGCAAGTCCATGACTTAAATCTTTTTTTTGTGTAATTTCATCAATGTGGGAAGCTTACAATGGGATTTTGTATGGGTTAAGGTCATATAAAGCTATGAGAAGCCTTTTTCAATTTTTACCCTTTGAGAACAAAGCTTGGCTTATCCATCCTTCAAGGGAGTGGTCTAAGCATTTGTTTTTAATTTTTAATAGATATCCTTCAACATGTAAACTATGATAGTTAAAAAAGATAGTTGGATAGTTAGGGGGAATTGATATGGATTTTTGGGGACTTAAATCCATTGAAAATGTAGGCAATACTATTTTTCTATTTCACTTTGATTATATGTGTACTTACAACATGAAGATAGTCAAGATAATGTTTGACTCAGAGTGCATGGGGATTTTAAGAGGGAAATCCATTAATGACATTCCTAATTTCCATATTGGGTAGTCACTTAAATCCATACTTGTTCCCATTATAAAAAAATTAACACTTATAAATCACAAGAAGAAAAACTTACACTTAAAAAGATGATACAAAAGGATTAAGACAATATAGCAAAATATTCACATGACACAATGATTATTAATAAGATAAACTAATAAAAATATTTACATGTGGATATATATATATATATATATATATATATATATATATATATATAAAGTATAATAAAAAATATGTACCAAGACTAATACAATATAACAATACTATGACAAAATTATGACACAATAGTATTAACAAAACAAACTTAATGAAGTTTGAATATATACATTGACTCTTATCAAGATAACCTAATAAAAATTGATTTAAATTATTTTATAACTTAATTTACAAGGATAACCAAAAATTATAAATAAAAATATAATTATGGTATTATTTACAAGATGTCCTAAACCCTAAAATGACCCATAAATGATTTTTTTGTTTCAACACACAACTTAAAAGGTAACTAAGCAATGTAAAATAAAAGGATAATAATGATAAGTATATATGATATGACCTAATTTATACTAAGAGTAAAATAAATTAATTTAAGGGTATGACTAGATGTATATTCATAATGGTAAATAATGCCCAATAGTCTTTATGACAATCAAGACAAGGATCAAAACTTAGTTATAATGACAATCTTAGGATTTAGAGTGAATGGTCAGAATTTGGTTATGTACAAAACATACTATAGATACTAGAGTGGAAATATTATATGACCCATTTTTAGTGATGAGGTTAATGGGTTCTTGAATATTTCTACTTAGGGGGTGAATGTCAATTGATGAATTGGGTGCAATTGAGGCTGATAATAAGAAGATTCATCTAGGGGGATGCAATTAGGGTTTTGATTTAAGATGTCAAAATAGACTAAGTAAGTTTGAAAGTGTATTATATGGTCCACTTAACTCTTAAACAATTATCCTAATCACACTTTTAGCAATGATCTACCCCATTTTGAAACTCATGTATCCTAATTTTCCCTAAGCATATATTTTATATCAACTATTAGGATCATGATCTTATTAAAAGTGAGAGGATGGATGGAAAAGTAGAGTGGAAATGGATGGGTGTGCCCCAATAGTGGGTAAATTTTTATAAAGGATACTTGGATTCTTCTAATCATTAAAATTATTTAGTTTCATAATATTCATGGGCTCATCAAGTTCGTCACCATATAATGTGGCCAATTTGTAGAATTCTGATCTAAATTTTACAATAATAACATAGGGTCAAAGCCAATTTGATTCAAATTTTCCTTTCTTTTATCATTCATCATTGGTGTTTTTTTAATTCTCTTTTAGGACAAGTTACCAAATTTGAATTCTCTAGACTAGATCTTTTTGCAATATTGGCTCTTAAGCTTGTTTTGATCTACCCTAAGATCATTTAGGGAATTTTGATGCTTTTCATCTAATAGATTGATATATTATTACCTTTCTTATCTATTATTTATCATACACCACAAATATATTCATAAATAAGGGATCTCAACTTCAATAGGAAAGATTACTTTTACTCCATAGACCATAGAATACATAGTAACCCTAGTAAGTGTTTTGAAGCTAGTTTTATAAGACCAAAGAATTATATATAATTGAAAGTTATAATTTTTACCATCATTATTAAAAAATTTCTTAAAAATATTTATAATCATATTATTGGTTAATTCTCCCTAACTATTACCCTAAGGATAGTAGGGTGTAGAGAAATTCTTCTCAATGTGATAATGATTGCACAAGTTTTATACTTATTAACTTTTTAAAGATTTATAATTATCTAATATGATTTTAGTTTGGATTCCAAAGCAAAAATAATCTGATTCAAAATGAGTTTTTATATGTTTATACCTATGGTATAAATTAGTATCATTTCTTCGACCCATTTTGTGAAATACTCTGTAGTTGTGATTATGAACTTATGTCTAGATGATGTAGGGTTGATCTTGATAATAAGATCTAGTACAAATTTTTAAAATGGTCATGGTCTCATTATAGGCTATATTTATTATTCAAGGTCATAGATTATATTTTCATGTTTATAACAAGCTACACATTTATGTACATATTGACAAACATCATGATCTATTATGGGACAATAGTATCCCGTCTAGAGTAATTTCATGGCCAAGACAATCCCACTGACATGGCCTCCAAAAATACCATTATAGACCTCCTTGATTATATCCTCCTCTAATGTCAGACATCTCAACAAGGTCCCATCATAACCTTGCCTATAGAGTATGTTTCTAAGGATAGTATAATAGTATGTGTGATGGAAGAATGCTCTACATTGGTGGAAATTTAGGTCTAGTGATAGGATATTATCATGGAGGTAGGTAAAAATGTTGGGGTACCAAGTTTGAGTGGGATCAAGTATGACATAAATTTGATATTGATCCATTATTTTATGATAAGGAAATAATAATTATTCAACTATAAATTTTCCTTAAATTACATCTTCTATAATATCTATCAAAGAACCAATAGCCACCATTAAGTTGGCAGCTTTGTTACTTCTTCAGGAACTTTCTCAAAAGTTATTGTCTAAAACATTTTATTCAATTGATTAACTATTTGTTTATAAGGAATTAACTTTCATATTTTTTCTATAATTCTTCATTCACATGTTTTATAGTCAAATAAGAAATTCCAAAGACTTGGAGATGCTAGATATTTCAATGGATTAAGATTTGTAATCCAACAACTAATGCCTCATACTAAAAAATGTTATTTATGCATGGAAAAGTGAATTAAAAGGATTTGTGGATTAGGTTACCTTGCGGGGTCACCCAAATGATTCTTACTCCCAACCCATGCATGGTAAAAGATCAATCAAAATATAATTTCCATCCAATTGATTCCACATTTGTTAGTATAGATTCATTTGGAAATGCCATGATTAATGGTTTAGTATATATGATGGGTGATGTTGCAAGTTAATACACATTGAATTACCCCTTATGGCCTTTTGATTTACTTACTATATACCAAATTATCCTAGTAACATGATCCATTTCACCATTATATTGGTTATGTATGATTTAGATAACATATATTTGATCAGGTCAACTTTAGCTATGAGTTTAACTTAATTATTCAACATACAATGCCTAACTTTTTATGAGGTGAAGACTATAGACAAGAAAGATTAATTAATAGGGGTATAATTGAGATCATATGAAATTAAAGTTATGCTTAGATAATAAATAACTCTTTCTTTACCTTCATCATTATTTTAAGCTAGTATAGCCCCTATAGTATAAGGCATAACAGAGATATATAAAATCAATCACCTTCCTTCGTAGGTGGTGATAAAGTCGAAGACTTCACTAGATACTTATATTATCAAATGATTTTTGATATTCTAAGTTACATTTGAAGTGATCCCATTTATTCAATAAATGAGTGAATGGATGACACTTATCTACCAATTATGATATGAAATAATGTATGGCCTATAATTTACATTAAATGCTTCTTAATTACTTCAGGTTCTTAGGAGGACGCATTTAAATAATAGATTATAATTTAGTAGGGTATACTTCAATGCCTCATATAGAGACTATGAACCCTAATATATTACTTAAATTAACTCTAAATACACATTTATTAGGGTTTAATATGATTTTGTATCCCTAAGCCTCTCAAAAATTCTTCTTTAAACCATTGGGTGTTTTAATCAGAACTTAGACTTTCCTAGTATGCCATCCATGTAATCTTCTATAATATCATACATCATATCATGTAATATGACTATCATGGCTTTTTAGTAAGTAGATCCCATAGTTTTTAGAATATAATTCATTACCTATTAGTATAATGTCCCCCATGGAGTGATAAATGTAGTTTTGTGTTGATCTTTGGGAATAATTTTAAGCTGAGTATATCCATAAAAACCATCCATGATGGAGAACATCTCATACCCTTTAGTAGAATCCATAAGCATGTTGATATTAGGTAAGGGAAATTCATCTCTTATATATGCCTTATTTATGTCTTAGAAGTCAGTATAGATTATGATACCTCATTATGGTTCAACAATATGAACGATATTAAATATCCACTTAGAGTAATTAATTGGTCAAATAAAGTTGGCTTCCAAAAATTTCTATAGTTATTTGACTAATAGTGATACCTTGGGGTGAAATTTTTGGAGTTTATATTTAAATGTTTTATAATTTGTATGAACCACTAAGTGATGTATAACCAATTTAGGTTCCAACCTAGGCATGTCAGAATATATCCATGCAAATACATATATATTCCTTGTGAAGCTCAATGATAATGTGTTGCTCTTTAGTTGTGAAAATTTCCACCAGTTTAAAATTTTTAGGATGTTCATCTATTTCAATATTTAATTTTACGACATCCTCAATAAGATAAGGTGATTGATACTAAAGATATATTGGGGGTGGTGGTAATTCTTCTCCTAATATAGATTCTCATGGAATCTCTACATCTAATTTTGGATAAGATTCTTGTTCATCAAGAGTTGACTAGATTTATTATATGTTTGAAGATGGGTCATTTTCTTCATATGCTTATTTTTTTATTCGATTTAATGGCTCTTTTTTCTCTAAAAAATATGTGGATTCATTTAGATTGATAGAGAATCCATTCTTGTGGTCTCTCAATGACATAAAATCTCTAACTCTCAGATATTCAATGATGGCCTCATCATTTTGGAATACATCAAAATATGGATCATTATTTTGATCCTAATTTATGATTGTGGGGTAGTGGAGAGAAACATTTATTTTGGAGATGTTAATATTATAAAAGAGATTTATGGTAGCCAATTCTTAATAGAGACCATAAACAGAAGCCATTTTGACATTTTCATCAGAAGTAGAATCTTTAATTATTTAATAAGTATATATAATGATAGTGTTTAGGTCAATTCCTAGTGGTTATTACCCTATGCCAATATGTTTTGTATTTTCTTGAACCCTGATAGGTTTTCACCCAGCCTATTCTTCTCTACCTAGTCTTTTGCCCTTATAGTTCATGTTCTAAATCATTTTTTGAAGATATGGATATTTATTCTTATGAAATTATAGGGCCTTATCTTTAGAAATAATCCATGAATTATTAGGTTATTTAAAATATTCATATAATAACATACCTACACTGATGAAGGACATGGACCTAAATTTATAGGTAATGGGTTTATCTTGCCTCATAATAGGGGACCCATAGCTATGTAGGGATAGTGGTAAATTTATGACACAAAGGATTTTGTGTTCATACTCCATAGAGACCTTAGAAGTTATTTTGAGGTGAGTGATATCTAGGTATTAAAATGAATCAGGTGATATATCATCAAGGTGGATATATTTCATAGGTTTGGGATTATAAAAGGATTTTATTGGTCTATTTGGTAGCTATGAAAATGTTCAATTTCCCTTAGGATTGTGACATTCATTTTTGAATGAGGGAATTTTAGACATTGGTGGAGGGTAGAGGGAACCAATCTCATCTCATGAATCTAAGGGCATCCTAAAATTAGATTAAATAAGAGAGCAACATCTACTACATGAATTAGGGTTTGGTAGACTATAGGTCCCATAACCATAGGAAGATAGATTGTTCATGTGGATGGCCTCTTTGTATCATCATATGCTTTGATCATTATTAAAGTGGTCCCTAATGAAGATTTATAGTACCCCAACTTCTTAAGAAAATCTAAATTACACAAATTCATGGATCCTCTATTTATAAGTACCTATGGGATCTTGTGATTGGTGATAGAAATATCAATAAATAGTGGATAGTTATGGTGAGGTCCTACAGGTGGCATATCCTAGAAACTAAAGGTAATTTTCTATGAAGGGGATAAATGACCCACCAAAGCCTTAAATTTACTTGTGTCAATATCGCTAGAGACTTTTAGTTCATTCAAGACTTGATTGAGTATCTATCAATGTACAGAAAACATCTTGAGGAGATTCATAAGAGAGATTTGGGTTAGAGTATTCTCAAATTATTTAGTGATACCATATGGTTTATTAGAATAACTTAAGACCTTCTTAGGGATAATGACTTTCTAATATGAGTAAGTGGATGGGTCTTTTGGAGGTGCTCTATGAACGATCTTACCATGCCATATAATGACTACACAATTAATTATTGCCCTATTGATTTTGATTATGGAAGATGGTGGATGAGTGAGATCTTGATATCCATGTATTTCAATGGTATTAATGTAATGGTATGGGATGGAGTGATATTTGGTTCTATTGGAAGTGGAGATTTGGCCTTGATCCTTTAGTCATTTCTTCTACCTCTGATCATACTTAGGTAATGGGCCCTAATATATACCTAGATGTTGATTCTTGGATTGACTTTTTAGGCTCTCCCCTTCAAATTCTATATCTCCTTTATCTATTGAACCATGAAATGCAAGTAATTTAATAACTTAATCAATTGTGTACATTTATCAGTATCATTCCATTTAAATGTCTGATAATGACAAAATTCATCTTCTTGATACCCATTTGGTCATGGATTATTATCATATAATGGTAAAATTTTAAGGAGAATAATCATATTAGAAATAAATAATTGTTGTAAGACCATCTCCATAGGTACACCAAGACAAGTAATATGACTATTTCCCATTATAGGCTTTGGTTTTCCCCATCATACCCTTATAGTAGAGCCTTTTTATTTTTAGTAGTAGGGGAGATTTCTAAACTATTTGTACATGTTTTGTGTCCATGATACCATCTCCTACTACATTTTTACTTTTGTTGAAAGCCTTAGGTTTACCCAAAAAAGTATTATCTTGGTTTTGACTTTGTTCATTTTAGGTATATAATTTGATATTTCCCTTTTCAATTAGTAATTTTTCAAGTTTAATACCCTTCTCTAAGATTTAATCAAAATATTTGGCACACTATAGTTTCAATTGATATTTTAAATTAGTATTATTATTATCGATGAATATTTTATCTAGCTCTTTTTTATGGATTGTAAAATGGAATTATCTAATGAGGCGTCTCCACTATTGTAAACATGATGTTAAGTTATCCCTATTTATTTTCATATTTTTCTAAATATCTTAATGGAAATTTCATGTTAAATTTTAATGGAGAAGTGTTAGACAAACTTCTATGTTAATTCTCCAAAACTAGAAATAGGCCCTCTAGGTATATACATGAACATTTCTAGTTTGGGTCATATGAGACTTTTGTGGAATAGTCAAAGTAGGTAAGCATCATCATATGAAACTTGGTGGCATGCCACATAAAATTCATGAATGTGGTCATGCAGGTCCCCTCTCCCTTTATATTTTTCAAACTTTAGAATCTCAAAGTGTTCTAGGAAGGGTATTTTCAAGATGCTCATATCCAATGGAGATGTACACAATTATTCATACTTATATCTTAATACCTAAGAAAGAGGGTCAATCATAAAAGATTCTCTTTAATCATCCTCCACTCTTGGGTAAATCAAGGGTCTAGTAAGGGATTATATATTTATGATTGACTTGTTCATGGTATTGATGAGTTGGGATTGGTGTTTTTAGTGGTCTATCTTGGTGAAGTAGGTCTTTTGTTTTGAGCATAAAATTGTGAGGTGAGGGAGTTAATTTTTTGAGTTAATTAGTCTAAGTGATCATCCAAGGTGGATATTCTCCTTTCACCCTCAACATGGTTATTTTTTGGGGGTTCTTATTCTTATTATAATTATTGTTCATTATCTACAAGGTTATCTTCCTCATATTCTTGGTTACTGTTATCTTGACAAGGTGGAGCATTAGGTCTAAATGATGAGTAGATGAGTTTTTATAGGAGAATTAGATTGAATATATGGGGTAGTATGACCCCCATTAAAATTATTTGGGTTAGAATATGGTCATGATTCTCATATATGTATTGGTCAAATTATGCTCTAACATCATCACTATTACATAAGTCATCTGTGAATTGTTCCTCTTCTCCAGGGATGTGCATATCACTTTTTGTTTCTTCATTATCCTAAATTCACTCACCTATAGTCCCAAGGATATAATTTTATTAGTTTGATCCTTTTCCCATTCTTAGGACTTGGGAATGGGTTCTAATAGGCAGGGTGGATAGTGAAGGTGATGCGAGAGTGATTAGGTATTATTTTGATGTAGGATGAGAAAGAAATTAACTTTGGATACCATTTTCTTCTTAACTCCTAGACTAAAGTGGTCAAGAGATGTGATTATATGTTATTTATATTTGGAATTGGATATTAAAGACTAAAGTGATATAATATTTCTAAGGTAACAAACCTATATAGGTTTAATATAGCAAGGAGACTAATGAGTGAGATGGATAAATTCCCTTTCATACCATCAATATAATGATTTGATGGGTGCTAGGTATGAATAGGTAAAATTTATTAGATGACATGGTGCTAGATAAAAACTTAACAATGTTGTAGACTTTGTTAATTCTTAATCAAAGATAAGTTGGATGGGGTATGTCTAAGACTAAGAGTGATGAGTGACCACTTAAGTTTTGGTTTTAAGACAAAATATAATACTAAAAGGTGTGGATGGTGAAATGAAAATGATTTTTTTTGTCATAATATGAGGTGTGTCCTACAAGTTTCTCTAGGTGTTTTCGTGATAAGGGATATATTGACATGGTTCATAAATAGTATGGGTCTTATCACAACATGCACATCCTCACACCCAATCACAAGTCCTATAATTAATAAATAAAAAGAGTGTGAAACCTATTGAGTGCACTGTATAATAGATTTGTAGGTGAGGTCACAGGCTATAGGTGAGGCTATAGGCTAATGACCCATTACAAAATCTCTTAAACCATCTCAAACCCATTTACACATGATAATCACTTGTAATTTGATATTTACTCTAATAACAAGTCACCTATTATAATCAATGGTCCTATGCTAGGTATACACAAGGGTGCCTATAGACATCCCTAAGATGCACAAGGTACATGGGGCCCAAATATGTGTAGAGTGATGTTTCATGCATAGTTTAGAGAATTAACTCTACCCCTTCATAGATGACCTATATGGGTTCAACCACTTAGCCTAACTACAACTATCCTTGATATTTATATTTTATTGGAACATAGAGTTTGGTTCAATGCACATTGATGAAATATACATCACCAACCCCTAGTGACTATGTAAGTACATGGGGATGAATTTCATGTCATATTTACTTCTAAAAACAAATATAGTTTGACAAGAAGACAGATAACAAATTTATTTATCTAAATAATTAACTATGTGAGAGAATTGAGAAAATAAGCAAGCAAACAAAAGTATATTTAATTTCAAGATTAAAATTCTAGATTAAGTATTGATATTGCAAGAAATTTTGTTAGTATGTTATTATAGGATCTCTCTCTAAGGTTTCCTATAAGGAAAATGATTAATATTTTCAAGATGATCAAAACTACCTCTAATCCTACAAGACCACACTTGGATAGTCAATTAATGTAAAAGTAATTTTAGAATATACAAAATCACCTCTTTGAGTCAATACTATAACTAGTAAATATATAATTTTATAAGTTGTTAACTAACCATAACTATGTGGTTATGAAAAATTATAGGTCATCATGCAATACTGCATGTCAAATATAATATCATAAATTGTGATATAAAATTTTGTGATTTAGAAAAACACACCAGGTTTAATAATAAAATGAACAATATCAAAGACAAAAGTATATGTAGATAAAATAGATTATTTGACATATTTTATTCAAAACTAACTATTGATGTTTAAAATTTACTATAGGCATCAATATCACTTTTTTATAAATGTGGTATTGAAAAAAAAAGACAATAGATTATAAACTATTGACAAAATATACACAATATTCATAGAGTATGAAAGATGCTAAAGTTTTAAAATGATTTTTTGAATATTTAAAAAATACAAAAGAAATAAAAATGTAATATTTATAAGTTAATACACTATTTAACCACTTTAAGTTAAAATTACCTATCTATATGCAAAGTTTACTATGAAAAGCAAATCTACTTCTCACAAAATGTGGTATTGTAAATAGTTAAAAACCTAGTTAAATATACACAAAATAAAAAAAATTATATGACTATTTAAGAACTAAAAGCTAATATTTATCAATAATCAACTATATATTTATGCCTAAAACTATAAAACCAACAAACAATAATTATTATAAATATCCCTACAAAACTAACTCTATAACCTTGAAAACTATGGTTGGTAGTCGATATCATTTGTGGAAAGATGTGGTATTGCAACAAGTAGCTTTAGGGGTGTTCAGATATGTTTTATATCAACATGTATAGCACCTACACTTTCATGTGAGTATATGAAAATTAAATAGAGACAAAAAACTATTATAAATCAAAGGTTAGTAGTGCAGGTTGATTATTTTAATGCAAAAGTCAAAATCACCTTTTTCAAAGGCAAAACTACAACTTAGGGACAATATCATGACTACAAATATGCAGTTTTGTTTTATATGAAATAAATAAATTTCATAAAGATGATAGAAATTTATTTTAACTATGTAGGATAAATTTATTTATTATGAACCTATAGAAATTAAAAAGATGATTATAGGACTAATTATTTGATTTCAAGACCATATCTTATAAAATTGCACTTTAATAGTCACAATCATAGCTAAACAACAAATTATCCTTTTATGATATGTGTTATTGAAAAATGTAAATAAATTAACAAAAAATATAGCCATTAGTTTTTAGATGGTATGGGTTATCCCAAATTTTAGGTATATCTTAAATACCACCAATGCAATATTATAGTTTGCAGAGAAAAACTACCATTTGCCTGGACATGAAAATTTTAAAAAATACAGTGCCCTTTATACATCCAATTAATCCTACAAGATATATTAACATTTATAACATAAAAAATGGTTATTTTAATGGATTTATCCCATTTTTGTCACCAATGTATGATTTTATTTTTTAGATATGAATCAAAACTACTATAAATAGTAATTTTAAACCCAAATCACAATAAAATCATAAAGAGTTAAATGTAGGAACAACCTTAAATCTAGGAATAAATATTTACCATCACCTTGATCCTAGTAGCTTACTTCTAAGATTTCCCAAATGATTCTAATGCTATTTGACTTGTATGTGGTTTGCTTGATAATGGCTTCATGATGGCTATAATGGCTTCTATAGATGATTGAGTGGATTGCAAGAGAGTGTGGATGCTTTAAATAGATGGTATGAGGATATAAGGAAGGCTTATATATTTTCTCACTAGCTTAGCCATGCTCTAAGCATAGCTATTTATAGGTTTATGGAGGAAATTTTAGGGGAATTTTGAATTATTTAGAAGCCTCAATTTTAGAGAGTTGTAGAATTTTATATAGGGTTCTCTAGATCTATAGACTTCTAGGTTAGATTAAGGGATAATGGGGATTAGATGGGGATTTAATGGGTTAAGACTCATAGGGATGTAGGAAAGGTTAGGGTGGTAGGTTAGCTAGGGTAGTAGTTATAAAATATGAATTTTTAACTATCAAGTGAGATAGTGGGTGGTTAATGAAGTAGGATTAGTAGTTAAGTGGGATGTTAGTAGGATAATGAGATGATTAATTATTTATGGGGGTGTAAGAAGGTTTGTTGGATGTATTAAATATGTTATAGGAAATAGGATTTTAACTAATTAACTATAGTTATAGTTAAAGGATAAATTAATGGGATTAATAGAATAATTAGAGTGAGTAAATTTAGGTGCATACAAGTTGTTTGGTAAGATTACCTTCTCTAAGATTTCACTAAGTAGGAAAAAATACAGATCCATCTTAATTCAGTGTATACATTAGGTACCAACCATATGTTTATTCATCTAAAGTGTAAGGTAACAATCAATAGGAAACATATTCATGTTAAACCTAAGTTTTTATTAAGGCATCATTAAAGGTTTGAATATGTTATTTTTTATTCTTACTCCATGAACATATCTTCGATATAATTTCTCAAGGTTTTTGAGTAATTCATGTGCCAATCATATAGTGTTTTTAGGATAGCTATGTCCTGTGAGATACATAGGATTAGCCATTTTTAGGTTCCAAGGGGGAGAAGAAGGGTTGATGAAAGGGACTATAGCTATACGGGAGATACTAGCTAAGTAGATTTGTCTAGTTTTACCCTTCCCTTTATCTATTTTGTCTTTCTTATGCTTGGTGAGGTGAAATAACTCAAATTCACCCTCGATAGACTTTTACCTCATATTTATCCTCCTATTTTCTAGTTTTAAAGATTGGAATCTCTTAGTCTAGGAAAGTTTACTAAAGTGTCAAAAGGTCATCCTTCTAGCACCAATTCTATTGATGTGTGCTTTGTCATACAAACATGTATGATAGGAAAATATTCCACCCAAACTCTCCTAAAAGTAAGGTTTTTACTCTTCCAAAAGGTATTTTCTACCAGGACTCAATGTACTAATCTTACTCAATTAGATGTTGTGGTTTTTATAGGTCAATGAGCCTTTATTAGTCAACACTTATGAAAATAAAATTAGACTAAAATTATGAGCTAAATCAAGTTTAACATATTAGTTATAGATAATTAAAACTCATAATCTCTTAATTGATTTCAACAAAGCATGAATTATGATAAGCAAAAGGAGAATATGCAATCTAGATAAGTTTTTGGCAATTGTTTGCCTTTTAAAATACATATAAAACTAATCTAACAAATTGTACAAAAAGATAAAAAGAGCCAGGTTAGGGAGAAATAAAATTTGAGCTTGATTTATATAAAAAATATATTTTATTCTATTAATTCGATAACTATTTTTTAGAAACCACTCTTTGTTTGGACAACATAGCACAACCAAAAGGTAAAGATGGTGCAAGAGTCAGAGGGATAATTATATGTATCTATGGATATGATAAATTAATGTATATGGGTTGATGAAGATGTCAACATGTGGCACACATCCCCCTTAGTTAGTTATATGGGTCTAAT
The DNA here is from genome assembly GCA_037957365.1 of Torreya grandis. Taxonomy (NCBI): domain Eukaryota; kingdom Viridiplantae; phylum Streptophyta; class Pinopsida; order Cupressales; family Taxaceae; genus Torreya; species Torreya grandis. Next base: position 305,076 of record JARHVA010008563.1, on the reverse strand, counting down.
ATATTAAGATAATGGAGAACTTATGGAATTAGTGTATTGGGTAATGTTAGCCTACATTAGTATTAAAAGGTTACCTATCCATTGTTAGTTAGATATGGTTAGTTACATGTGGTATAAGAGCACCCATCTATGTTTGAGTCTTGAGTGGTAATGTCAGCATGGTAGTGTTCACCTAGGGCTCCTGCATGTACGTGGGGGTGCACACCCATCTCGAGGATGAGATTGTCAAAAGTGTGGTGGGGTGTTAAGATATTAATGGGTGGATTCACTAATAGTTTGGGATTTTTTTATTATGGTTTTTTATAGATAATGTTAGCTATGTGAAAGAGGGAGACATTATCACCATATACATGTGTAGACAACAGATATCACTTCACAAGACTTTTCAAAAGGGATAATTCTTGAAATATTGATTTAAATTTATCACATACTTAGGGAAATACATAAATAAGTCTTAAAAAATTCCACTCATACAAATACAAAACTACCTTTAAAGTATAAAATTACATAAGGCAGAAAAGGTAAAACTACTTGATCTCCTTCCTAAATAGCTATATTCTATAAGTTGATCAATTATATATCCTTATTCAATTAGAGAGCTAGTCTTTTATATCCACGGTAAGTCCATTGTGTTGTTAATCAACCAATTTTCATTTCTTTTAAAGAATTAAAATGGGTGAGACCACTTGAGATTGAATTTAAATAATATACCACTCAATATTGATATTATTAATATCAGAGGCCATGATTGATTAAATTTGAATTCAAATCATGGTGACCAAATGTCCTTGAAATATTCTTATGATGATCAATTATCCACATTATACACAAGAACCATTCTTAATAACAACAATATTTTCTCTTTTGTGTTCCCTATTTCTTGATTGTAATGTGTATACCAAGTCTAAATTTAATGCCACCACCTTTTTTTTAATTATATTTTTTATGATCAATATTTATATTAAGATGTCCCTCTATAATTTAGCATTGTAGGTCATATTGGAAACACAGTTGGTTCTTAGGTTTTGATGGTTTGATGGGCTAAGACAACCATGAAATTATATAATTTAAACTACCTAAGATGATTTAACACCTTGATCTGATAATCTAGATTCATTATGCATATTTTTCCATTTGGGATTCCATCATTATTCAACATTGTCAATTATATGTTGTTGTCAATGATGTGCCACCAAATATCCCCAAGATATTCTATTGTTCAACTAACGACCTAGATTATTTGAATTTTCTCTAGCTAATATGTAGTTATATCTTAGTAGGTGTTCTCACCCCATTGATCTAGGGTTTCATAGGTTATTTCAATATGTTTGATGCATCGTAAATACTCTATAACCCTAAGATATTGACATATGGCCTCATCTTAGGCATATCATTTATGAAATGAAATGATATCTTTCCACATGTAATCATCCCATTTACCTAATTAATCTCACATATACCCAAACTATACTATCAATCTTAGTTCTACATTGAATTAGGATGATGCCACATAACATGATCCCAATCATGTGGAAGCTCTTTAACATACTTATTAATCTAAGAGACCCATGGAAGTGAGGGGGATAAATATCAATATGTGTCCTCATCATGATGATCAAGGGCCTTGATGTAAACTTAAAAATTGACTAAGTTAAAAGGTATTAGAGGAGATAATTATTGACAAGTGGTAACTCCATGTTCACCCAAGGCCTATAGTGAAATTGAATCCATTAGAATTTGAGAATAGAAATTAATAATCAGAATATGAATTTCTCAAGTTTAAATGAAAATGGGTAAGTCTAAAAATTACAAAAAAAGGCAAAGGCAAAAATATTAAATGAATAAAGATAGACATTTTTTCAAACATAAAGTCAGATCTAGTCCATTAAATAGAAAATGACCAAGCATAAATGTCAAACCGTGAAAATATTTAGCCATTTTCATTCAAATAAGATCAAAAATGGGATTGAATGGAGATAAATCCAATGGATAATATAGTTCTAGTTTCTCAAAAACATATCTATTAAAGTCTAATACAACTAAAATGACTAATGTTAGAAGTAAATCAATGTAATTAGTTAGTTAATCAACTTGAAAAGAAGCAATACTAGACCAAATATCTCCAGGAAATGATGCAATAATTTTGAAAACACTTAGATAATTTACTTTAGTATAAGTCATATTTCACCCAAAAGGGACATTTTCACATTCTAAAACACTTTCTATAAAATCTAAGAATTTACATAGGCAAACTCAGATAGTATGATTCATGAGATCTCAAATTCAAACTTTAGACTAGGTGTATTCAATGATCAATTTAGGTTTTATACTTGGTTAAAATAATTATGTTATCCTAGGATTCAAACCTCACATTTAAGGATTAATTTTAGTTATCTCAACAAATTTAAATTATTTCAAGTCACATAATTTAAATTCCATAAAATCACAACACCAAACTCCAAAGAAAAAAGAGGTTTCATGATTTAATAAAATTAGGGTGTGTTGTGCAAAAAACAACATTGTGAATATACACACACATTACAGGAACATAGTATATATTCATACATTTTGGGTGCATGATACAAATTCATGCACAATATTTAACCATAATCTACAAATTTTCATCTATATATAGTTATAGATTTTACATCTATCACATGGGGGCATGATATAGGTTAATTCCATATTTTCAATGTTATTTTTAAATCCATGGTCATGGTAGAAGCATGGATTTTCTCCATTATTTTATTATCATGCACACATAAGCTAAGGAACAAATTTATAATTGAATACATAAACTATATATAGTGGTCGGTTTTATTAAATTTTATAATACCTACCGTGGAGGTTCAATGCCCTCTAGCTTTATGGCATGTGAATCTATTATGGGGTTACAAAAACAAACTATTAAAACTGAGGTCCCTACATCCCTTGATGGTTTTTATTTTATATTCATGTTTGATCTAAATTTAGGATTTATCACCCTCAATTTTTCATGGTTCAACTAAAAAATCAATCTCTAAAATTTATTCTTGGGAATCACAATTTTTTTAATTATTAAAGGAAGCAACATTTTCAATAAAAATTACAATAATAACATTGGTTTCACACATACATGTTTACTCCTCCCTTGTTTCCCTTTTCAAGTTTTTTCAATTTTAAAGTTAATGTTTTTTAAATATCAAATGAAAAAAGTGATTCATTCATGATCTTATTAAAGGTTTACTAAGTTAAAAAGCCATGCACAATTGAATTATTTGGTTAAAGGCAAAGTGTGTTTTACACTCTCAAGTATATCTTTCCTTTCATTATAATAATTTCATTTCTAGACTAAATGGGTGGGAAATATAGCCACACAAATTTTGTTATGAACACTTAATAATTTTGGTTTAGCCCACTTTTATTTTAATTACCTTAAGGACTTAATATAGACCTATTTCACCACCTCACTTTATCCTAAGTACCTATATAGACCTATCCATATCTAATTTGTTGTTTTATGCATAAAAATATGTTTTAAATTGATAAAATCTATCTAAACATTTGTGCAGACATCCAAATACCTTAATTTCAAACATCACCCTTCCAAGACAAAATAGACCAAAAAATAACATGGACAACTACCTAATAATATCCTATTGGTCGATGATAATTTTTCCCTATCAATAACTATTTTTCAAATCTAGACCCTCCCTTAAAGGTTGGTCCATATTTTAAGGATATGTAGCATGAGGTTTTATAATTTGTGATTGTTATAAAGGTATATCTAAGTCACTTATTCTATCTCATATAAATTTTATTATTGGATCACATTTATACTATTGCACACTAATCAAAATATTCCATATTATTTCCAAATTCGATTCTAATCATTTGAATTAGTGTTTAGCCAAGTCAAGAGCCTATTCTATCCAAGTAAAATCAAAACATTATAAATTATTTAATCCATATCTATATGCCTACATGTAGTGAAAGGAACATAATCACACAAAGCACTCTTTGTGAGATAATTAAGTAGGTTTGATTTCCCTATTTAGAATATTTTATACATATACCATGATCAATTATCATAAGGGTAATTGTGGTCAAGTTATCCAATTACTCTTCTCATTTCTCTTTTTAGGTTTTCAATTATTTCAATCCCTATTATCATTTCAACTATTAATAGGTCATTTTTAAGTCATTATCACACATCCAAAGGTCAAATCTCTACAAAAATTATGTTTCAAAAAAATGTAAGTGATTATTCCCTAATTTATTGATTTAATATAGAGGAAAATATTAACCCATAGATGAAATTAATGGCATTCAATCATGTCCCATTTTGGTGAGTTATAACCTTGAAAATTTATAGAAAAAATCATATTTAATATTAAGTATTAGTCTAAGTTGATCATCTCTAGCCTTCTTTCATCGATACACAGTTAGAATACAATAAGAGAATATCTAATTTCTCTTTTATTTTTCCTATTTATCTTTCTTCCATTCATTTTTTTGTCCATTTTAATATTGTACTTTCATTATACTAGTTACAAGTCATTTTAAAACATATTATATCTGTATGCAATCATAAATGCATCATGTTTATGAATCAATCCTAGATCAAATAAAATAGATCACACCTACACATTTGATTGGGGATACACTTATTAAGTGGGAGTATGACCAATATATGGATCCTCTAGAATATATTAGTGGATCACTTGTATCACTTGTAACAACATATCATGCTTGGAAGGGTTCCGAATCATACAATCTAACAAAATCATACAAGAACCCTAGTGGAGTCATAAGGTTTAAAATGTTCATTCTATTCTAATATCAAGAAAGAAAAATCTAATCGAGTGTACACCAAATCTTGTGGCACAAAGTGAGGGTTAGAAATTTAAAAACAAACAAATATGTATAATGAACTTCAATTAAAGTAATTATGAGTAACACCTTAATACATGATATATGAAAGATAATATTATTTGAGCCAATACTTATTCTACTTTTATCTACTAAAAGAGAGGAAAACAAAGTTAGAACATACTTACCTGAATGTGAACCCATCAAGACTCAATATCTCCCTTGGAAAAAAGGGGTTTCAAGAGGTTTTTATGGTTTTTAAGGATCACTAAGAAAGGATAAAACATCTAAGACTTATCCACAAGACTAGATTCTCCAAAATACGAAACCTAAACTAAGTATCCTCAAGTAGAATGGAAGAAGAGTATATTGTGAAGAAGTACGAGTGAATAATAACTATTGATTGCACATATGAATAGTTACTAAAATGATCTTGTATATATAGGTGTATCTTGTCCTAAATCCTTCTGGGAATGTTAGTTATAGGGGGTCAACCCATTCAACCTAGTGTGTTTTCAAGGATAATTTACTAGGTCTATGTTAGGTCAGTCAAAAGGATAACAAACCAAGAAAATAAATAATACCCCTAAACTATACTAGGTTGACCAAGTCAACCTAGTATAATCACTAGTCCAAAAGGAGTTTAAGATAAAAAAATGATTGAAAAGAATAAAATATTGGAAGAATACTGAAAGGAGGAGAAATAGCTTAGGTAATGGTTTTTGGAGCTAGTTGGATTAGTAATAATGTGGCAATAAGGGAAAATAATCTCATGAAGCACTAAAGGTCTACCCACCCATTTCTTGGTGCACCCCTTAGGGCATGCACTCAAAGACATTGAGTCTTGATGGGTTCTTATAAGATGTAAAGCATCAATATTTCATAAAAGTTTGAAAATATTATGTGTATACATATGCCCCACTCAAATCTCATCATGTGTCACTAAGGTGTAACAAGGGATGGCGCTTTGAGAAAGAACATAGTAACAGACAATGTTGATGATAAATTTTTTTATAGTATTTCAAAGAAAAAATAACTAAAATTAAATGACTAAAAGGGAAACTAATCTAAAAAAGTAAATGACTAAAAATTAAGTAACTAAAAATTAAATGCAGTGCGTACCTTGAATTACCTTTATCATAAGATAGTTGTCTATTATGTTTTTAGTTTTGATTGTGTAGGGCACACAAACTACTTTTGACAAACCCAATAATACAAAAATAAAAAGAAAAAAAAATGTAAGAAAATCTAAGATAATTGGTGCTATAAAGATGGGATATACTTAGGAAATTTGGCAAGATGGGGTGATAGGTACTATGTTAGACCAAATGACCAAGTCAAAAATAAGAGTAAATTGGGTAACCAAAAATCCAAGGCTAATAAAGACCAAATAACTTATAAAATCAATCCTAAAGTAAGAAATTCAAACTCAATAAGTCAAACTAGGGATATATGTTAAACAAGATGATAAATAAAACTAATCAATGAAGAAGAAAAAAGAAAAAAGAAAAAATGTTAAAATAACATTGATGAGTGAGTAGTAACAATCCACATCTCAATCATCAATGGAAAAAAGTTCATAAAAGGGAAAACAACATTTTCAAGTGAGAAGTAACAAGACAACCACACTCAACAATGGAAAAAGGGTACAAACTCAGGGGTTCATAACAATAAGATAGCATAATCATGATAAATGGTAAAAGGAAAGTAAAGTAAGTGTATAAATATAAAATCATGTTGTAAAGAAAGAAGAAATACATAGTTACTAAAACATGTTGTTTTGCTTCTAAAGATAGATGAAAGTGAAACAAAGTAATGCAAGCATGATTTATGAGGTGAATAAGAAGGAATTAAAGAAGGGAAAAAAATTGGAATCACAATTTATCTATCAAGGGGGAAGATGAAATGGGTGGAGGGGAGAATGAAAGAAAAATCAAGGTAGAGAAAACTCTTTATCAAATTCAATAAACTCAAATTAGGTTTGTCAAAACAAGAGGAATTTTGACCTTAAGGGCTCTAAAAAACTTTTGTTAGCCACAAAATTCTTAGCTAAACAAATGGATTACATAGATCATCCCATAAAGGATATATTCATGCAAATTAAAATGGAACTACCTCCCCATAATGTGTTCCACACTCTTCAGGACCCCTTAATGAATTTTAAGTCTATTGAAAAGACTGGGTACTTACATGAGAAAGTCGGTATCACCATAGATATTTTTTTAATCCCTTATTCCAATCTACTATCCTACCATACCTTGAATGACTTTGGGTCTATGTGAATTTGATTATGGAGTTTGAAATTTGATTGGAGATAGGATATGTGCTTGTAATCATGTATTTTAGTGTGAATATGAATTTTGAGATTTCTATGTTGTCTTTTAGATATCATTGCCATTTATTTCAAATGATTTGGATTTTAACTTTATTGATGGATTTTTCTAGATTCCTCCTCCATATGTATTTGGAATGACCAAACATGGGTGCTAAAGATTACTTTAATTTGAATACTTGGGACAAGGTTGCTAAGAGAGAGATACTTCAAAGAGCATAGGGTCTAACATTCTTGTAAATCTAGGTGAAATAAAAGTATTATCTTGACTTCAAACTTATTTTATCTAATAAGGAGATGAAAGGAAGGGGAAATCAAGAGGAATGACAAATGAAACAATTTGAATTACTTCAAATTGAAAAAAATGCGACAAGGGGAAAAAAGAGGGATACAATAATAGTAAAGTGTGATTCCTTATCATAAGAATGAGGGAAATAGAGGAAAACATGATAACATAGATTTTTATGTGAATTCCATATAAAAATAGAAATAAAATCTAAAGTTGGGAATAAGGATCAATAACTTGTAACCATTACAAAACACATTCTACAAAAGAAATGACAAAATGGTAATTTTATGAAGATGGCTCGGTCGTATCCATGGTCTTACAAAGCAAATAATAAAAGAGAACCCCATGAAGGTGTCAATAAGCAAGTGATAGATAAAGTAAGGTCAGTCAAGAAATGGTAGTTTTGTGAGAGATGTTAGGTCCTATCCATAGTCTTACAAAACAACTCACAAAAGAAGAATCCAAAGGATGTTAAAATAACATTGGCAAGTAGTAAAAAGAGAAAGAAATGATTAAAATATGGTAGTTTAATGAGGGATGTTAGGTCCTATCTTTAGTCTTACAAAAAAAATCATAAAATAGAAACCTAATGGGTGAAAAAAATAAGAGATAATACAATAAGATAAAGAAGACTATGGTACATCAAGAAACCAAAAGACCAAAACGGGGGACTAAAGGTTTGTGAAAAAGAAGGAACTAATGTAGAGGGAGAGATCCATGCTTAAGTAACCTATATAAACTATTAGATAAATATATATAAAAAACATGGAAAGAAGGAAACATTTAGGCAAAGTAATTTTAGATAAATTATGCATTGGTGGGCTCTTTGAAAATATGGCCTTTATTAGTTTAAAGATGATAAGTGCTTGGACAAAGAATATCTTTAACTAAATATGGGCCCCATAATTTTTGGGAATATTTATCTTCTTTATCATAGGTGTATTATAATTTAAGGACAAGATCATCAGCATTAAAAGTGTATAATTTAACATGTTTTTTATGTTGTCGAGCATATGAGCCTTGTATTGGTGGTTATGTTGCAAGGCAGAAAGATGACATTCATCAAGAAGATCAAGGGCATGAAGGTGAGCTTCACCTAATTCTTCATCAAGAATAATACCATGAAGAGATATATGAAGAGAAGTAATCTCAACTTCTAAAGGAAAAACTAACTCAGAACCATAGACTAGCAAAAATGGAGTTTCCCCAGTGACAGTGCATATGGTAGTTTGATAGGCCCAAAGTGTAGCATAAAAATGAATATGCCAATCCATGTAGGTTTCATGAATTTTATTTTGAAGAATTTTTTTGATAATTTTATTATTGGCCTCAACTTTAACATTAAATTATGGATGATAAGGCATATAAAACTTGTGATTGATTTTAAATCTATTTCAAAGTTGTTTAACATGTTTATTTTTGAAATCACCACCATTGTCTAAAATGATAGTATGGGGGATGCCAAAGAAAAAATTGATGTGGTTGATAATGAATTTGTAAATGGTAATATCGATGATATTAAAAAGGGACATGCCCATCTTGGGAGTGAGTAATTTGACTAATGAGATCGAATCCCCATGTGTAAAATGGGTAAGGAAATTTAATAATTTAAAGCTTGAAAGGTGGTGAATGGATAATATCATTATGAATTTGACAAGGAGTACACCTTTTACCATATATAATTGCATCCTTTTCAATAGTACACCAAAATTTACCCATACATAGGCATTTGTGTGCTAAGGTATGTCCATTATAGTGATCACCACAAACTCCCCCATGTGTTTGTTCAAGAAGAGGAGGAATCTCATCTTGTAGAACACAATGGAGCAAGGTACCTTCAACATTGTGATTATAAAGGATGTTTTATCAAAATACATAATTGAAAGATTTTTTATGAATGCATGTCTTTTCAAAAGAGTCTAAATTAGTAGGATAAGTTTGGTATTCTAATAATTGAATGATGTATTTGTACCAAGGACTTTGTCAAATGGTAACAACATCAATATGACAAATAGGAGAATCCATTGGTTGATTTGAAGATGGAGATTTTATTATTTTAATAAGAAAGAAATATTGTAAAGAAATTTATGTGAATGAAATAGATAAGTTGAAGAGGAAAGTGAATCAACAATGGAATTTTAATCTCTAAGAATAGGCTCAATAGTGAAAGAGATAAAATCCTTAGCAAAAGTGTATGAAATTTGATGATAGGAAATGAGGTTCTCACTTTTACATTGATAATCACCACTAACTTGATGACAGATAAGTTGAGAATCACCTAAAGCATGAAGATTTGGAATATCTAAATCAAGAGTAGCTCTCATGCCTAAGATAAGAGCTTCGTATTTGGCCATATTATTGGTGACATCAAAAGAAAATAAAAAAGATAAAGGAATGATCTTACTAAGAGGACTAATGAGAATTAAACCTACACTATCTCCTTGAAGGCATTTTGTACTATAAAAGTAGAGTATCCAATTATCATCATGCAATTCAATATTAATTTTAAGAAGCTCTTCGATAACTACCTTCAGTTTAGTAGTACTGGAAGAAGTAAAAGATTCATCAAGTTTATTGGCTTCAAGATCAGTGGTAAAGTTATGAAAGTAATATTTAAGAAAGATAGATTGATTAAGACCTTTAATGTAAAGGATTTTATCATTGAGAAGGTCATCTTGAAAGGAAAAAGTGGCTAGAATGGGAGCTATAACAAGTTGGTTAGCTATGACTTGCCATTTAAAAACTTTTTGCATGATAATGCAAAGATCAAATTCCATAAATAAGACCATCTATTTTCCAATTCTATCTCTAGGAAGAAAAGCTTTGGAGAATAAATTATGAAGGGGGTCAAAATTAATGATATCATAAGTAGTTTGGTAAAGCATATAATGGTGAAGCTTTTCAGTTATGAAATAAATGGTGAGGTAATCACACTCAATTTTAGTATAACGTGTTTCATAATCGATGAGGCCTTAGCTAATATAGTAGATAACATACTCTCTTCCTATATCATCTTGTTGGGAAAGAATTTCCCCAACTAAAATATGTGTGGAATAAGTATATAGAATCAAAGGCTTATCATTGGAAGGAGGACAAAGTGTAGGTGGATGAATCAATGAATTTTTCATGTTATCAAAGGCTTTTTGACATGGATCCATCCATTTTAAAGCAGTAATTTTCTTAATAAGGTAATTGGTGGAGTGAATTTGATAATAAATTTTGAGGATGAATCATATAATTACCCTAAGCTTGCCTAGATAATTATGATTGTCAAGAATAGAATGAAAAATAGGCATGTTGATGATAGCACTAATTTTGATAGAATCAATGTTGATGCCATGGAGAGAGACTAAGAATCATAATAATTTTATAGATGTGACTATAAAGACACATGTATAAGGATTAAGTCTAAATTTATATTTGAGGAGATGATCAAAGATGATAACAAGATCAAAAAGATGATTCTTATGATGCTCAGATTTAGCAATGAGATCATCCACATAGGTTTCAATAATAATATGAATGAGATCATGAAATATGTGAGTCATTAAATGTTGGTAATTGGTTCTATAATTTTTGAGACCAAAGGGAATTTTGACATAGCAATAGGTGTTCCATTCCATGGAGAAGGTAGTCTTATGTTGGTCCTTGGGAGAGATATGAATTTGATTGTATCCCCAGAAACTATCCATAAGAGATAACATTTCATAACTAGCTATGGAATCAATAATGGAATATATTTAAGGTAAGGAGAAGTTATCCTTGGGACAAGAAAGATTAAAATTATGAAAATTAATATAAATTCAAATAACCATAGTGACTTTATTTTAAATGGGAAAAATGTTGAACACCCAATCAAAATAATCTAGTAGTTTGATAAATTTAGCATCGAGTAATTTAATGATTTCCTTATGACATAAGGTTGAAACTTCAAGTGGAAATTTTCTTTTCTTTTCATGCTTATGATTGAAATCAAGATAATTAATGATATTATTCACCACGATGCTAGGGTCAATTCTAGGAATGTCCTCATAGGACCAAGTGAAAGCTTCATGATATTTGTCAAAGAATAAGCTAAAGTTTTCATATTATATAGGTGAAAGTTATGAAAAAACTATAATTGATTGAGGATAAGATGGGGTACCATATTTTATGTGAGTGGTTTCTTCCATAAGCATTTATTACCATCTTGAAAGTGGTATGGTGTAATAGGTAAGGCTGAAATTGGATTTATTTTAGGATCAGTGCTAGCAATAAAGTCATTAAAGAAAGGAGTTTTAGTCTTAAAAATTATAAGTTTATGATGTTTCTAATAAAGTTGAGATTATCAAGCATAAATTAACTAAATAATAAATTCATCACTAGGCAATGTAGGAACAAGACCATAATATTTGACATCTACTTCAAGATCTAGAATTTGATTACCATGGTGATCATATTTAGGATGAATCTGATGAACATCAGTGGCCTTGGAATCAATTATAATTTTAGGAGTAGATGAAGTAGATGGAATAGAATAAATTGGAATATCAGTGCATTCAATGATGGGAGAAGGATCTGATGGAATTATAGAATCCAAAGGTGTAGGAACTTTTGGAGGTTCTAAAGGCATAATTTGTTCTACCACCTAAGGAGTATCAATAAGAGGAATATTGATGGGATGCATATGACCCTCAAGATATAAGGTATGATCCATAGAATTTTATGTACATCCTAATTAAAATAATGAATTTTGGCTAAAGTTTTTTTGTAATGATGAACATCTAAGTCTCTATATTGTGCTTGGGCTATAATTAATTATAATCATATTTTGTCAAAATTGTACATGATTGAGAATTAGGGGGAGTTTTGAAACATGAAATCCTAATATTTTTAAATGTAAAATGAGACATGATGAGAGGATATTGAAATAATTTATCCACTCTAAAATCATTGTAAGTTAATACATCTTATAGTAAAAAAGGATCCTAAACATTTCAAGGAAGGGTGAAGTTGGTAATCGCATCCATGAGAGGAATAGTATAGTCCCTTGGTAATAGAGGAGGAATCCATTGTGAAATATATAGAGGTAACTTGGTAGTATTAAAATTATGTTACAACTCATTGGGCTCATCATCATCAAAATTTGTAAGAGTAGCTTGTAAATCAGGACTCATGTTGATGAACTCAGGTATAGGAGCATTGTTAATTTTAGGATTTGTGGGAATATGATATTAAGGTTTAGGATTAAGAAGATGAATGATCCTATATTGGGATCATCTTCATCCTTGTACCATTTCCCATTATGTAAGAATTTAATACATTGACTACCATAAGAAGCAATGGCCCTCATTCGATGAGTCCATGGATAACCAAGAATGATGTTGTAAGATAAAGGTAGATCAAAGACCATAAGCTTGGTCCAAATGGTCTTAGGTCCTATGGTTAATGGAAGATAGATACAACCAAGTGTTTTTTTATTAGTCTTGTCATAACCAAAGTAAGTGAGATTGGTTTGTTTGAGATGATCCTTATTACAACCAAGTTATTGAATAAGCCATAAGGATGTTACATTAATACTAGAGACTTTATCAACTAAGACTTTATGGATGTGAGTGGTAATAATGGATACTAATAAATAGTGGTGGATCATCAGCACAAAAAAGGATTTCATCATTGATCATGTCATCTTCAAGAAATTCAATGGAAGGTTTAGAAGAGCAACACAAGGTTTCAATGGTATTGACATTAGTAGGATGAGAATCAATAGAAGGTTGTTATTCATCTATGGAGGATGGATTTTCAATTTCTTTAAGTTGTTACATAAGAAATTTTTGATGATAAGATGAAGTGTAAACCAACTCCATACGTGGAATATTGCAAGGCATATAGTTGAGTTCTTGAAGAATGTTCTAATGATATTTAGAAGAACCAACATAAGGTATAGAAGGTAAATTAGTTTTTGAAGGTATAGATTTGGTTGGAATATTAAAAGGAGGAAGTCCTTAGGTGCTTTTAAACCAAAATTATAGGTGGTAATATCTTTAAGAATTTTTTCTCTTAAAGATGGATGTTTAGGCTTGGTAAAGGGATCTTTATGAACCAGTTTATGATGATAATTAACCTTGATAGTATTGACATATTGAGATTTGTTACAGTATTGGTCATAATTAGTACTGATGGCATAAACATCCTTGACATTTTCTTGATTATTTGAAGAATAATTTTGTTTAAGGTAGAAGCTTTAAAAGTTTGTCATTTTTAAGAAGCGACAGTGTATTCTTGATGATGAAGATTGATCATAGCTTCATGATTAAATGAATCACAAAGCATATAGGAAAAAAAAATTAATGATCCCTATAAAATATTCATGAGAATGCCTAATGTTGGTATGGAACCATTAAAATAAAATGGGGTCATGCCACTTAGGAGGAGCATTGAGATAGATGAAAGGTTTTGAGAGTGATAAATATTGTTTCATTTTCTAAACCAAAAGAGGTGTATGATAAGGTGAAGGAATATCATTCTTGGCAACTCCTTGTTTGGTTTATGGATTATTACTAGTGATAGCATTATATGTTTTAAATATCCCTTATAATTGTTAGGATTAGGTTCAAATTTCTTCATAAGGAAGTCTTGACACTTATCTTGATCAAGAGCTTCATTAAGTATTTAAGGAGTAAAGGTTTGAACCTTGTATTGAAGAGTAGGATTTTAAGATGTGATAAAGAGATTTAACAGGTTATCATTAGTCACGTTATGGTCATTTTTATGAGATAAATATTTGTGTCTTTTAATAGAGTCTTGAGTTGATGATGTTGGAGGTTGCTTAGCATTGATGAAATGGATAAAAAAAAATTCAAGAAGATCATTATGTTGAAACTCTTTAACCAAAGCATTGACCAAATATTCAAGTTGCCAAATAGAATGGTGGGGAAGTTGATTATACCATTCTAATAAATAATCAGTGTAAGTCTTGACTAATATCTTAGTAGTGTTGGAGGTATTAGTTTGGATCCACTCTTTATAAAGGTTACCAAAGGCTTTAATAAATGAGGCAAGATCTTTAGTCCCATCATATTTGATAGTTAGATATATGTTACCAATATCAATGGAAATAATTAAGGGAGATAAAGGATCATTTTGAATAATTTGAAGCATATTGTTATTCATTATAGGTTGAGGAATAACATTACCTAAGGCATCCATAAAAGGTGGAGGAATGAAATTAGGATTACCTTGAGGATGAATAGTTGGAGGTTGATTAGCCGCATTGATTAAGTATTGTTGAAGTTACATCATTTGGTTGGTATTAAAATTTTTCATAATGTTCATTTGTTGAATAACTTGGGACAATAATTGAGTTTTACCAAGAGGTAGGTTGGTGTTGGTAAGAGCACTCCCTGAATTAGTATTAGGGAGAGGATTAGAGGAAGATGAATTACCAGTGGGATTGTTAAGTAAACTTGTACAAATCACTCCCATATTGGTTTGAATGTTTTGAATATGAGAAGTTTCTTAGTAAGTAGAAAGGATCAGATCCATAAACTTCATCTTGAGGTTGTATTTTCACCATTTTACAGTTTGTAGATGAAGAGGGAGAAGAGGTGACCCAAGAGTGATGGTGCTCTTGGGAGGAAAAGAGAGGAAGAAATGAACATCCTATATAGAACCTAAATGGATTTAAGATATTTGATAAGATTTTGATAGGAGATTTAATTCTAAATGAAGAGTGATGAAAATAATGAAAAATTGGAAGGATAAGGAAATATATTGATAAATAGAGAAAGGAAATAGCACAAGGTTGATTGGGTAGATCCAATATAGGAAATAGGGCCTATAAACTATACAGGGTCAACTACATCAATCTAGTATAGTAAATAAAGGTAGAAAAAATGAAAAAAGAGTTATAGACTATACAAGGTTGACTTGGTCGATCCAGTATAGTGAATAGGGGATGAAAAAGATATAGGGTTGAGTGGATTGATCCAATATAGAAAACACAGAGAAAGAGAAAGATGATAACAAGTTATGAATTGAAATAAGATAATTTTTGTAGTTATTCTAGGTAATTAAGATATAAAATAAAATAAACAATCAATTAGATTAACATTAGCCAATCTAATTAAGGCACACAAAAGAAAACCTTGCACTAGCACTGGCTAATGAAAGTTTTTTCACACATAATTATACAAAAAGCAAGCAAACAACTTGAAAAGTAAAGCTAATTAGTTGGTCAACTTGATTTTTAATTAGATTATTAAGAATAATTTTAAATGTGATGGGAATTTCACTATAAGAAAGGTACTAGATATCAATCTAAGGATGGTTTCAAGTAGTTTGGGTTGAAATGGACTATAGTAATAATGATATAGGCTTGGTATTGGGTCCTACCCCATCACTTCACACATTGTAGTTATAAGGGTGTAGGGTGCTTAGCCAAAATATAACATTAACCATGATTTATACTTGACTAGAGCATCAAGTCAACTTCCCCCTTGGTGATGAAATCCAAGTAGGTTGGCCTAGGGTAGAAAAATGTTAAATTTCTTGTTTATGTTATGTGATTTGGTTGTGTGTGTATAAAATAGAAATAGTGAAACTAAGTGATTAATTGAAAATATCTGAATAAATTATGTGAACTATTCTAAGCATGCAAATAACAAGAAAATAAATGTATGAGCTAATTACTAATAGATATGAGGTTAATTCCAACTTTGAAACAAGGAATAGTGTTGACACTATATGCATAAAATATAAAATAGGGTCGATATGGTTGAACTTGTACTACAAAAGCAAGGTCTAAAAATGAACTAGGTTAGCAGTGTTAATCCAATTATTTTAGATAACACAGAACATAGAACTAGGTTAGCAATGTCAATGTAGTTGACTATGCAAGGGTAGTTATGAAGACTATATACTATGAAATGAAAAATAAAAAAGAGATAAATAGAGATGTATAAAAGAACCTTGGTGTATCAAATATGTAATGAAGAAGATTACTAGTCTAGAACTTGGAAGTATGCTTAAGAAACCTATAAACAAGGTTAAAAATATCAATTAAACTATACAAGAACCTTCTGAAAAGTGCTTAAACTATAAGGGGTTGACTAGGTCAACCTACTAGGTTGAATAGAATGTTTGAAAGGCCAAAAAATTATACTGGGTTGACTAGGTTAATCCAGTTACCTATTCTTGGAACCTATGCATAGAGATAAGTGGATGGGTCAATATAATTGATTTAGAATGTAAAAAATATGTGATACAAATGATGATAAAAATAATGAAATAAATGAAGTAAAAGTGAACAAATCTTGCAAGGGCTAGTTTATGTCGGGTTCACTAGAAGTATGCAATTAAAAATGTATTATGTCTATGAATTAATCCTATATTAGATAAGATATATCACACCTACACTTTCAATTATGGATACACTTGTTAAGTGGGAGCATGACCAATATGAGGATCCATTAGACATGATTAGGGGATCACTTGTATAACTTGTCACAACATATCATGCTAGAAAGGGTTCCAAAGCCTACAATCCAAGACAATATCACAATAACCCTAATGTAGTCCTAAGGTTTAAAATGTTCACTCTATTCTAATAGAAAGAAAGAAAAATCTAATATAGTGCATGTAGAGAGGATTACAAAGCAAGTTAGTCAAGCTTTAGTCCATAAATAATGAAACATGCATAAAGAACTAACTGACCAAGCCTATCTATTCTTATGGGAATTATAAAGGATAAAAAGAAACAAATTAAAGAAAGCAACACCATATTACCTTCCAAATGGATTCACCATACCCATGTGGCTTAAAAACATGTTCTCCCTTGATCAAGCCTCCTTGTATTTGTTGATAATGGTGGTAAGCTCCTCCAATGCCTCAAGAACACCCCATAAAACCTAGGCTCATGATTTTACATCACTAAATTAGCCTATTAATGAAGCTTGCAAACAAAAACTATGATCAAATACAAAGCCTTATGGAAACAATTTAGCATTATAACTTTGAAATATTCAAGCTTGAAGATATTTGAGAATAATAAATTTTCACCAAATAGCTTATAAATGATGTTCTTGGCCTCTCTCTATATATATTTTTGGATTTGATCAAAAGCAACCTCAACCATCCACCTCAAGATTGAGATGTGTGGTTGAGGATTAATTCAATTTTTGAAATTAAGTTTGTAATTATCCTCATAATGACATTGGAAGAAGGGGAAATTAAGAGGGATGGATGGATTTGATGAGGCATGGGAGGCATGAATCCTAATATTTGGGGCATTTATAGCCTAGGGATGTCTTCCCAAGAAATGATGTCACCTAATGATGTAGTTAATCAGAATCAATTTTCAAAAGGAAATATTCAACAACTCTCATGAAAAATCCACTTAAGCTCTTGATTTAGATTAATTATCCTTAAACAAGGTTAATCATCATTTGTGCAACTATTTAAAAATTAGCCCTCAATTAATCAAAATGGTAAAAAAGTCATGTTACTGGGTTATAATTTAACTAGAGAGAAACTGGAAGGTGATGTTAGATGTGTTGGAGATGTATTCCCATTTAGGATGTTACCAAAATAAAATAACAAAGGTATGTGGCATGTATCAGTTAATTATCAAAAAAGAGTGATCTAGAACACAAAAAGTGAAATCATCATTTTGACTAAAAATGATCTGATCAAAGTTAGTTGGCCAATAAAATGCATTTCCTTACTTATCAATACTTTGACCTAAACTAGCACTTGTAAGTGACAAGTTCAAACCATTTAGGGAACTTTCTAGATTTTGACCTAAAATGTGCATTTGAGTGCAATGTGAGTGAGATTGATAATTTCAACACAAATGGTGTTAAGAATTACATGTCTACAATTTGACCCTATTTAAGAAGGTGTAGTGAGACATTCAGGTAAAGTAACATATTTTGAAAGAAAATATATGTCAAGAATAAATTATAATATACCCATGATGCCCCCTCAAGAAGACATACTAGGATGGAAGAAAAGGATGGACTCTCAAAAAGAAAGAGAAAGTGAGAGATTAACCCATGAAATAGATCACATCCAATTGAGCTAATAATTGAACACATGATTACCATAAATGATCAAAATATAATTAGAGGTATAATAGGCCCCAAATATGGCGGGAATGGGAAAGATACAATCCATAAATGTAAGGGGAAAACTATAAATGTACCCAATTTGAGAGTACAAGTTGCGTGCTTTTGACATTGATCAATCTCGGGACAAGTTACACACTAAAATATTGCCATCATGGGATTTAATGTGGAGAGATTTGAATTAGAGGAAAAGGAAGAACATTCTACTTCAAAAATGGAAGCACCACTATAACAGGGTCTCCAAATATAATGTAATAAGTACTTCAATAGAGCATATTTGATCATGATAAAAGAGTTTTACCCCAGTAGGGTGAATATTGATCATTGATAAAGAATAAAAAATGATTTTTCCCTTATAGAGATGATGTTATTGGATGTGGTTTAGATGTTTGGCCCTAGCATGGGCAATTGGAAAGTAAAAATAGCTTAAGGATATAATTAAAAGGATAGGTTAAAGTGAACAAGTGCAAACGTACATGCAAAGGTGTAATGGCTTATAAATCCATATAAACCCAAGTATATGAGAAGGCACAAAGTGATGAGAGAGATAAAAATAAGAATAGAGATGTCCAAGCTAACCTCAATAGAAATTGAGCACTGCTTACATAGTTCCATGGACTCATGTTCCAACATGAACTTCAAGCCAATGCAGTTCACCCAAGTTTGAGAGAGAATGGAATAAGGAATGATGAAAAATGACCAAGAATTGATTAGACTCACAATGTATACAAAGAGATGCACATCTAAGCATAGACAAAGAAGCCTAAAATACACATTAACTAGAATCCTAATTCCATATCGTGAGCCTAGGTTTTGCAAAGTGTTCTTGAGAATCATTCATCGGAGATGATGTTGGCATTTAAGACTTTGAGACCTAAGCATAATGTGTTTTCTATAATAAAATAAATTAGGCATCATAAGTTTGAATAACTTACAATGACATAAGATTCCAATTGTGATGAGCCACTTTAATTTTGAATACCTATAACTAAGGATAATGGTAAAATAATGACCAAAACTAGAGTTATAGCGATTTACATATAAACAAAAAAACAAAGACAAAGAAAAAAATAAACATAAATTAACCTCTCTTGAAATCAAGAAATGATCTTAAGTAAGAACAAAATTTTAAAAATAAAAGGCAAGAATGTCTTAACGACATGAGACCAAGATATGAATAATCAAGATCTATGTGGACCATCAAGGCATTCTTGAACACAAAAGAGAAAAGAAAAATCAAATAGAAAAACAAGACACCAACAATAATAAAATAAACAAAATGGCTCAATAACAATGTAATAACAAAGGATCAAGATATAAGCAATTGAGATCCATGTGAATTATCAAGATGTTCTGAAATGTAAAATAGATAAACAAAAAACAATCAAGGAAACACAAGACCAAGATGAGACGAAGTAAGAAAAATGAGAAGAAATAAAAGGATAGGTGTGAAAGAACAAAAAAACATGAAGAAAATTCAAATAAACACACACAAACAAAAACAAAGCTAGTGTGGTTTAAAGTAAAATGTTCATGTATGTGCGGTAGAGGCATTACTTTCCACCACATCATACCAAAGAACAGTGACATGATAATTGTTCCCTAATTAAAAAGGAATAATGATAGAAGAAATGGGGGAAGAGAAGAAAAGGAATGGGTTGGATGAGCTAATTATAGATGTATAAGACAAGTGGATTCTACCTACATAGCTCTATGGATGCATGTTATAACATAAACTTTAGGCCAAATGTAGTTCTCCCAGGAAATGGGATAGAATTAAAATGATGATAGAACAACATGATTAATATTATAGAAGAAATGGAAGATATGACAAACAAATCAAAATGGTCTAGAAAAAAAGAAGCTAATGAGATGAGAAAGAATGACCTTGTAAAATGGTAACTGTGTGGAATAAGAAGAAATGAATTGGTGTTTTTGTGCTTGCAAAATGGTAAGAGTGTTCAAACTTAATAATTGGTAATAAAATGGTGAGAGCATGGGATGGTGGAATGGGAATGTACAAATTTATAGAATTATGAGACAATGTTTTTGTTCTTTCATGGATCATGTTCTAATGTTTTTGGTATTTTCAAATTATTTATAATGTTTTTGGTTTTTTTGGATAAAATATGGACAAGGTGGGACCATCTAGTTGAGGAGATACACATCCTGAGAATAGAGGTTATAATGAGATATCTAAGTTGAATACAATGGCCCATGCTCATATATTAAAGAGAGTGAGGTTCTTGATAAAAAAATAAAGAGAAACAAATACTTGAACTGAGAAAATGTGACTATTCACTTGTTTGAAACTACACAAGATGGTCTTGGTTGAACTACTTTGTATAACTACTGTTGAAGATGTTCATAATTTTCATGATACATAATCAAGATCATAATTAGTCAAGGGATAAAAAATGTTCAATATTTTAAAATGCCTTAGACATAACAAAGAATATGCTTCTTGAAGAGAGAAATCCAAAATGGGATGAAGAATGTGTCTAGAGTGCTAAGGGTTCAAAGTCTTTACTATCAGGAATCATGAAAAGTGGACCAGGGTAGTATAAAATGTGTTCAAGGTAAGATAAAAGGGTGGAATAAAATTATGATAGCACAAGTTGCCCCCAAATCAAGTGTCTTATAGACAATGGTTTAAATTTTTTCATGCGTAGAACCTATTAAGGTGTATAATGTTCATGGGCTCTAAAATTTCTTCACCATTAAGTTTAGCCAGTTGATATGCTCCTAATTCATAGTTCATTGTGATAATATATGGTCCTAACTAATTAGGTTAAGACATACTTTTCTTTTTGGGTTCAACATTCATGTTCTTTTGGTTCTTTTTCAAAACTAAGTCACCAATTTCAAATTATTGAGGGAGAATGTGTTTGTTGTAGCTTCTCTACAATCTGTTCTGATAGGCTGACAAGTTTTTTAGGGTAGACAAACACTTACTATCAAGAAGTTCTAATTCTTGTAGCTGTGAGGCTCTATATTCTTCATCATCTTCTATGTGCTCCAATGATATTTTTAATGATGGGATCTCAATCTTGACTAGGATGATAGCTTCAGTGCCAAAAAATAAGAGAGTATAGAGTAGCTCCAGTTGGTGTATGATGATTGATTCTATAAGCCTAGAGGGTAGGAAAAAGTTACAAATGCTAATTATAGCTACCATCATTGACAATATTTCTAAAGATAGATATAATGGTTGTATTTGATGCCTCAACTTGTCCATTGCCTTGTGGGTTATATGGAGTGGATATATTTTACTTGATCTTGAATTTTACACAAAGAGATTTTACATCTTGGTTACAAAGCATCCATAATTATTGGTTTAATATAGGTTGGGATGCCATATCGATAGATGATATGGTAATGAATGAATTTGGCTATTTGCTTCTCGATAACATAAGTGAGAGGAATGACCTCAATCTACTTGGTAAAGTACTTAGTTGTAGTCAAAATGTGCTTATGACCATCTAAAGATGTTGGGTTAATTTTCCCAATGAGATAAAGAACCCATGTTGAGAACAACCATGGTGTTGTAATTGGCTGCAATGATAAGGAAGATGCATGTATCAAGATGCCATGCTATTAATAAGGAACATACTTATTTATATAATTACAAGCATCTATCTCCATTTTTAGCCAATAATAGCTTGTTCTGAGAAGTTTCTTTGCTAGGACTACACCATTGGTATGGGTCCCATACATTCCTTCATGTACTTCCTTTAGTGCTAGCTTAGATTCTCCCAAAGATAAATAATGAAGAAGTGTTCCATCATAGCCTTTTCAATAAAGCATGTTTTCAAGGAGGATATAACATCTTAAGAAATGAAGGAAAAGTTTTTGTTGGTTATTAGAAAGGTTGGTGGGAAATACATGACTATGGAAATAGTTATAAATATCTTGGTACTATGGTAGCTTAGGTAAGAGATTAAGATTATAAATGGTGCATATCCTCTCTAAATCTGATAGAATATGTGCCGACTGAAGAAGATTTTCAATCAATAAATGATACTCTTTTTCACTATCATGCATTTGTATCATGGAACCAATTATTTCCATGGCATTAACAGATCTATTGTTGACTCATAGAACTTGCTCAAACTATAAAGATTTAAAGTGTGTTTTGAGGTCATCGACAATTTACTTACAAGGAACAATCTTATCATCTCTTATTTGATACTGATTATTTGTCTAATTTATGATTAGCTACAAATATACATAAACATTTAAGCTTTGAATGTCCCATTGTATATCAAGATGGAGCCCTACAACAAATGCCTCATATTCAGCCATATTATTTGTATACTAAAATTATATATGGAATGCTTTGGAGATCAAATACCCCTATGGAATGATCAACAATATACCATCTCTAGACCCTCAGGATGTGAAGGATCCATAAAAATAGAGTGTCCACTATTTATATTCTTGTGATACTTGCTCTATCATCATGATAAAATCATCTGGAAGGTCAAAGTTGAGAGGTTGAGTGGCCATACTATGAGCTTCCAGAAGTTGGTCCATAAGAACTTGTCCTTTGATTGCCTTCTAATTTTTGTACTCAATATCAAACTAACTGAGAAACATAATACATTTAGCCATGCATCCTTGAATAGCTACTTTAGATAAGAGAAATTTGAGAGGATATACATTGGTGATAATAATAGTTTTATTATTTAGCATATAATGTCATAATTTCTAAGTGGTAAACAACATAGCTAAACATGCCTTCTCAATAGACATATAATTATGTTCATAGGATACCAATATGTGGCTTAAATAATAAACCATGTGTTCCTTACCATGATCATCACGTTACACCAAAAGTGCCCCTAGTGCATGTTTCATGGCTGATATATAAATAATTAGTATCTTTCCTTGTGTCAGAGGTCATAAGACTGGTGAATTGGCCAAGTATGTTTTAATCTTTACAAATGATATCTGAAAATATTCATCCCACATTAATGTTACACCTTTCTATAAGAGATGGGTAAATGGGTGGCACTTATCTGTTAATTGAGAAATGAACCTACATATAGACTAGATCTTTCCTTGTAGACCTTGCAACTATTTAAGACTATTTGGTGGAGGCATTCCCATAATAGCAGTGACCTTTAAAGGGTCAAATTCAATCTCATTATGATATAATGAACCCTATCAATTTTCATGATGTGACTCCAAACACATATTTCTTAAGATTCAAATAGACTTTATATGCTCGAAGCCTCTCAAATATTCTTCATAGAATGCCATGGTGTCTTACTCTTGTTCTTAATTTTACTAGTATATCATCAACATAGTCCTTGACAATGTCATGCATCATGTCATGGAAAATGACAATCATTGCATGTTGATATGTGGCTCTAACATTACTCAAACCAAATGGCATGAATTTGTAATAGAATGTCCCCCCAAAAGTGGTGAATGTGGTCTTATGGTGATGTTTAGGGGATATCTTGATCTAATTGTAAATAGAAAATCCATCCATTAAGGATATCATCTTGTACCTAGAAATTGAGTCAATAATCATGTTGATATTTGGTAAAGGAAAATCATCTTTAGGGTATGCTTTGTTGATATCACAAAAATAAATACAAACATGTATACCTATGGTATTTTTACTTATTGGCACTATGTTAGAAATTCATTCAGAGTACTTTAGTGGTATAATAAAATTGGATCCTAACAACTTTTCTAACTCAGCCTTAACCAAAAGGGTGATGCATGGATGCATCTTTCTCAAATTTTGCTTGATTGGTTTAGCATCAGGGTGAACAAAAAGATGATGCACAACTAAATCTAGATCTAGGCCTAGCATGTCAAAATATGCTGATGAAAAGATGTCTATATAATTCTTAAGAATGAATATAATATGTCCACATTCTACTTCAGTAAGGGAAGGTACAAGATAAACAATTTTTAGGATCCTCATGGGTTCCCAAATTCACTTCTATTGTGCTCTTCATAATGAGTGTGGATCCACCTTCTAAAACTATAGGCAATGTATGGTCATGATCCTCTACTTTATCTTCTTGTTGTTCTTCCCAAAGATCTAGATAATATGACGAATCAGACTTTGCCTTCTTAGGTAAATGCCAATTGGTAAAAGCCTTTGGAAACTCAAGAGAAAGATGCTTAAATATTTGATGTTGTTTTGAAGAGATGTTTGTACTAGTTATGGAACTTGGGATTGATGGACTTTCTATTCCCTAAGGGGATGAGAAAACTTTCCCACCTGGGAATGCCTAAAATAGGTTTTCACTCAAAGGATTGTCTTTTTCTTTACTTTTTCCATAATAAACAAGTGCCTCAAATAGGTTATCACCTGAAGATCTTGATATTTTTTCTTTATTATGATCGACAGAGTTTACCTGCTCTCTAAAGTAGGTAGAAGAATTTAATGAAAAATCAAAACCCTATTTATGATCCCTAATGGGGAATGCATCTTATAGGCCCATGTATTCTATAATTGATTATTCATTTTGAAACTCATTGAGGAATATGATTAATTTTTTATATCCTAATCTATGAGTTCAAGATGGAAAAGGGATAGGTTATAGTTAGGGTTTGCTTCAGGATAGGAAGCACCAATGGTAAAGATATAATGTCTTACTTTAGGAAGGGAAGCACCACTAGGATAGATTTTTGTTTTAGGATAGGAAGCTCCAATAGGATGGATTTTTGATTTAGGATAGGAAGCTCCAATAGGATAGATTTTTTCTTCAAGACGGGAAGCTCTAATAGGTTAGATTTTTACTCTAGGATAAGAAGCTCCAATAGGATGGATTTTTGATTTAGGATAGGAAGTTCCAATAGGTCAAATTTTTTATTTAAGATGAGAATCTCTCATAGGTGTTATGGTCAATATGGAATTTGAATCAAATAAATTTAAATCAAAAAGCTCATCAAAAAGGCTATAATGGGACATTATGTCACTATTAAGAGTCTCGATACTAGTCACCTCAGAAGAGTCACTACCAAATGTTATGAGGTCATCCTCTAGTGGTTTAAATATGAGACCATGACTCCAATTGACAACTCTAGTTGATAAGGGTTCTAAAATTCCTTACACCTATGGGCCAAGGCCTTTGTTTATATAGTCAAGATGATCCATTATCTTGTTAGGGATAGGATACATCAAAATTTGAAAATAATTGATGAGACCTTCAAAATATAACCAATCTCCCTTGGTAAAATCCTCTCGATCTTTCTTTGGTGTAATTATAGGTACAAAACCATAGGAGGTTTTGGTTTATTCTTCTTTAGTTTCCAAATCTAATCAAGTCTATTAGGAGTATAAGAAGTTTTAGGCTTACCAAATGTTTTAGGTGATTTTGGTAATTTTGTAATATGGAGGACATCCTTTTAGATGATACGTGGAAATTCTTGCATCTTTAATAATAATCTATTTAGATAGAGCTATAAGAAATCGATCAGTTAAAGTAGAGGCTAGATCACTAGGGTCTATATAATTAATGGAGATGGATGAGAAATGATGTTTTGTTCTTCTTTACAATGGATTCAAATCTAGGCAATAGTTATAATTACAAAACTCGGATTCAAGATGTTTTCAATATTGGTATGGCTATTGATTAGTGGGAATAGTAACCTCATCCCATCATGGGAAAACTTACAACATTGGTAAAGAGTAGATGGCACTGCCTATACTTCATGGATCTAAGGATGACTAAGAAGTATGTTATAAGGAAGATCAATATCCATAATATAGAATAATGTGTGATGAGAAATAGACCCAACCATGATTGGCAACCAAATTATACCAGATGACTCCCTCTCAGCATTATCGTAAGCCCTGATTGTAATAGTTTTTGGATAAATGTCTTTATCCATGTAGCCTAATCATCATACCAATTTAAGAGATATGATGTTCAGCCCTGAACCATTATCTATAAGAACCCATTTGATCTTATGGTCTGCAATGATTATCTTAATGTAAAGTGGGTTATTTTGGTTTGGGCCAAGGGTGGACATGTCCCTTTGATCAAATGTGATTTGTTGAAATGAAGACAAATGTCTAACTAGGTTCTAAAATTGATCAAGGTTTATATCATTAGGCACAATAGACTCTTGTAAAATTTTGTTAAAGATGGTTCTATTGACATCAGATGTCTACAAGAGTTCTAATATAGAAATTTGTGTAGGGGTTTTATCTAATTGATCTGTTATACTATAAGGCATTTGAATTATAGATTGAACTAGTTTAGTCTTTATTGGGATAGTATTCAACTTTGGAACCATTGACACAGTGTTCTCATTAGGTTTATGGAAAGAAGTGGGTGAAGGGCCCTAAATGGTAACTCATAGGCATCTAGTTATAACTGCATAACCTAGAGGTGGCAAGGAGTTATTATAATTGGAAGAGGGAGGCAAAGGGCCTTGGATGGTGACCTATAGGTGATTAATAGTATTGCAATAATTTTGGGTTAGTGAGGAACTCTTATAAGAAAGGTATTATTATTCAAGATTAGTAACCCGTGAAAATGGAGTAGTAACATGATGATGCAAACTTGGCATGGCATTACTAGGGGGAGAGGATATTGACCCTATAATGATGGGTCTTGTGTTGTGAGGAACATGAGATTGATCACGTAGTATTACAGTAACAATGGTAATGTGGGTTGAAAAAATTCATCCCAAAATTTTATTATAATTGTAAGGTATATTTTTATAAGCCACATTATTAGTGTGAGAATTATGATCTTGATTATGCTCATTATGATTCTGACCTTGTTATTGGTTTTGATTCTACCTCTATCCTTGATTATGACCATTTTGATTTTTTCTTGGTGGTGGTGGATCATGTCAAGGAAAGGGATCTTTCTAGATTCCCATATCTTGATTTGTGTCTTGATTAGGGGCCAACTTAATTTTTAGTTCACCAATTTCAATAATTTCCTCAATTATATGTCGTAATTGAACACAATGATATGCATCGTGACCAATAACATGATGAAATTTACACCATTCATTCTCTTTGTACTAGTCTAGTTTTGATTGATCTTGAGGAAATGGACTTGATACTAGCCATATAATTAAATTAGCTATAATGAGCTTTTGTAACACTATTTCAACCAATTTTCCTAACTTTCTCAAGGCTTTAAAATTGTTATGAAATGTCCTTCATGGAGGTTGTCTCTAAAAATTAGGTAGTGTATTTGAGGGAGTTAATTGTACATTTGGAGGAGGCATATCATGTACCATTTATACATGTCTTATTTCCATCACCCCATTTACAACCATGATCTTATTTTTTTGAAAGCCCTTAGGCTTATCCTACATAATTATTTGAGCCAGTGATTTAGCCTGATTACATGCTTAACCTTGCACAAAAATCTTAACAAGTCCCATAGCAATAAGAGCCTTCTCAATCTACACTCCTTTGTCAATAAGTTATTCAAATGAGTTATCACAATCTAACTTTAAATTATGCATAACTTCAATAAACAAATTCTATGCAAAGATATCAGTCAATTGTTTGTTTGGAAAATTATGTTGAAAGTGACCTGCTAATGCTTTCCACCTTTGTAGATATGTAGCGAAACATTCACCATCATGTTACTTGGCTTTACATAAGTCAACAATGATCAACTCATGTTCTATGTTATATGAGAAATGGTTAAAAAAAATTTATGATAATTCATTCCAATTCACAGTTGATCCCTTGGGTAGTTTATCTAGCCAATCAAGTGTTGGAAATATTGTCATTAATGTCAAAGGTCTAGCATTATTGGTGATAAATACCCAATTGCATTTAATGGTTTTTATAATAGTCATATCTTGGCTAATGTGTGTTAATATTTATTTAATATTAATGAATATATTTTTGCTTATATCTAAATCAAAAGAGGGCCCATGTAGAAGTGAAAGAGTTACAGAGTAAAAAATGAAAGAGGAATAGGATGCATTTTCTCATAAAGAGTCATCTTGAGGAATTCTAAGAGTCACCATGTGAAGACAAAAGAGGTATGGCACATTTTTCCATGAAGGGACACTTTGAGGACTATGAAAAGTCACCAAGATAAAGACAAAATAGGAAAGGACACTTTTTTTTATGAACGGTCACCATATGACTTTTCAAATGCAAGGATACAAAGGGTCATGCAAGTTTGGTGCCATTTTCCATGAGGATTGAAGGGTCATAAAGGGTGAATTCCAAAGGTCATTTAGAAAGCTATAAATATAGTCTTGAGAAGACATTTTTAATATGCAAGAGAATGCATTATTTTTATATTTTTTTGAAGAGAGAAAATTAGGACATATTGTAGAGTTCTATCATTTGTTGAATAAGCAACATTGAGAGATAGTTGTGTTTCATACACAAGAGGGGTTGGTGCTCACAAATATTTTTAGTGGGTTGATGCTCTTATGGGTTGGTGCTCAAAAATAGTTACTATGTTGGTGCTTAGCAAAGGGGTTGGTACTCCTACAAGTTGGTGCTTGTTGAACTTTGTATTTTGAGTTAGTGTTCATTCATATACTTGAGATTGTTTTCTATGGTTTTTTCCACTTTGGTTTTCCACATAAAAACTCTCTCTCTCTCTCTCTCTCTCTCTCTCTCTCTCTCTCTCTCTCTCTCTCTCATGTGGTGCAAATTATTATTTCATTTATTGAATGTGTGATTAAGTGGTTAAAGAAAAAAATTAGATTAAATAAAAATATATATAATATAATGATTCACCCCCTAATCTTAGTATATTTCATGCTTAATAATTAGTATTAAAGTAGGTTCCTTTTGAAAAAAATTTACAGCTTGAAGGTTGATCGTGAAAACATGATGGTTGGATCACATGAAGGATTTTATACAAATAAGGCACCTTTGATTGATGGGATGAATTATGTTTTTTGGAGCATAAGGATGAAGACTTATTTTATGGCCCTTGGATTTGACATATCACAATTAGTGGTGGAGGAATATGAAGAGCCACAGACACTTGTAACTACTCTAGTAGAAAAGAAGGCAAGTGAAAATAATGCTAAAGATTTTAATGTTATTTTATGTGGCTTATGTAAATAAATATTTGTTAAAGTTATGTAATATAAATCTACTCATGAAACTTGGGTAAAACTTGAGAAAATTTATAAAGGTGATGGTAAGGTTCAGTAAGCTAAGCTTCAAACTTTCAGAAGATAGTTTGAGAGTTTGAAAATGAAAGAGGAAGAAAATATAACAAGTTATCCCTTATAGGTTGATCAAATAGTTAATCAGATTCAAGGTCTTGGATAAAATTTAGAAGAATCAATTGTGGTTCAAAATGTTTTGAGATCTCTACCATTGAGATATGATATAAAAGTTTCAACAATTGAAGAGATGAAGAATTTAGCCAAGCTAAAGATGAATGAGCTTCATGGTATTCTTATGGCATATGAGATGTGGGTTGAATAAGATCAACCCTCAAAAAGAGAAGATACTTTCAAGACATCAATGAAAGATAAGGCTAAGATTCAAGTATCAAGTGATAGTTCTAGCGATGATGAAGATGACAACAGAGCTCTATTCATTTGTAAGCTGAAAAAGGGCATACGTAAATATCAATGAAAATTACCTTTTAAATGTTTTAAATGTGGAAAGATTGGAAATTTTGTAGCTAAATGCCTGAATAAGGGTAATGATGATAATGAAGAAAGAAAGTCTACATAAAAGAACAATTTCAAAGGTAAATTCAAGAAGGGATTCGAGAAGAAGAGTTTGTATTCTAAAGATCCTAGCTCAGTCGAAGATAATGGAGTTAGTGACTCAAAAGAAGAATAGATTCTATTCATGGCCATACATGAAGATGCCTCTATAAGAAAAATTATATATGATCAAGAAGAATAATAGGATGAATATGAAGTGAATCTAGAAGGAGAAATCATTTGTGCCTTAGAAGAGTTAAAATCTCTTGAAAAGAAGAATTGAAGATTAAACCTCCAGATCGAGAAAAATGAAAAGGAGTCAAAGGAAATAATTGAAGATCTACAATAACACTTTGAAGAAGCCAAGAAGAATGAATAAAATCTAATGGCATAGTTGAAAATAGTAAGTAAAGAATGTGAAATGTATGTTATTGAAATTTCTTCTTTAAAAGCAGATCTTAATTAAACAAATGAAGATATCAATGATAGAGCACCCAATGATTCAAAATTTGAGAATAACACAAATATGTTGAATAAGATATTATAAAATTAAAAATCAATGTAAGATAAGATATGTATTGGATTTGAAAAAGAGAAAGAGGAGGTCACTACTTTCATAGACAAGGAAAAAGGAAAGAGCTATGTTGAAGCTCTTACAAAAGAAGAATGAAAAGGTAAGAAGTTAAGAATACAGAGGACATCTCAAATAAAGAAGGCTAAAGAAAACATAACTACAAAAGGAAATCAGGTCAAAGATACATAAATAGGTCATATTTTTATTGTAATGGATATGGTCAAAAGAAAATAGAATGTCAAGAAAGAGCTAACAATTTTAGAAATAAGGTGAAGGAAAGTCATGCAGAGTCAAGTAAAACCCATAACTCTTTTGCTCCTCTATCAGGATTTAATGAAGAGGCCATAATATGTTACAAGTGCAAAAAATTTAGACACATATCCTAGTACTATAGAAGTGTGTTCGAGTTAGTCAAGAAGGACTAGAGTTTCAAGGCTCCATTCATTGAGAAGAAAGTTTAGACATGTTCATGGCAGAAGAAACAAACTAAAAAAACTATGTTGGTACATATAGCTTTGCATGAAAGAAATTTAGATAAGCCATGGGTCATTAATAGTGGATGTTTGAGGTACATGACACAAGATAAGGTCAAGTTCAGAAACTTGAAGAAGATTAATAGAAGCATAGTTAAATTTGGAGATAATACTACTACCAAAATTGATGAAAAAGGTACACTAACTTTGGATAATGGTGGAACTAAAACTAAAAGAAATTGTATGTAGAAGGTCTTAAGCATAATATTTTGACTGTAAGTCAAATGTGTGATCAAGGAAACACACTAAATTTTTATGTAAAAGGTTGTGAAATTAGAATAAAATATTCAGATGTGTTGGTTGTAGATGCTCAAAGAACATGCAATAATTTGTATATGTTGTCAAACATCAAAGGTCAAAGATGTTGTCTAAGTCAGACTGAATAAAGTTAGCTATGGAACAGAAGAATGGGGCACATAAATTTTGAAAATCTTGTCAACATTAGCAAGAAGCAAGTAGTCAAAAATCTTCCAAAGATTACAAAGCCATCTGAAATGCTTTGTGAACCTTGTCAACATGGGAAGCAGGCTAGAAGGTTGTTCAAAATAAAAAAGTACTTGACCACTCAGATGCTAGAGCTTGTTCACACTAATCTGTGTGGATGTATGAGAACTCAAAGTACTCAAGGTGATAAATATTTTATGTTGCTTATATATGATTTCTCAAGTATGACTTGGGTAATGTTTTTAAAGAAAAAATTATAAGCTTTCAAAAATTTCAAAGCATTCAAAGCATTAGTTGAGAATGAAACCAGTTTGAAGATTAAGTGTCTAATATCAAATCAAGGAGGATAATTTATATCAGATTATTTTATTGATTTTTATGAAGACCATGGAATAAAGAGACATTATTCAATATCCAAAACTCCACAATAAAATGGAGTAGTTGAACAAAAAAATAGAATAGTTCAAGAGATGGTGGGACAATGCTAAATGAATCCAAGATAATAGATAAATATTGAAGAGAGGTAGTTTATATAATAGTACATATTCAAAATAGATCATTATTGAGATTCAATAATGACAAGACTCTTTATTAGCTATGGAAAGACAAACCAACAATAATTGATTATTTTAGAGTTTTTAGTAGCAGATGCTTCATAAAGAAAACTGATGAAAAACTTTGTAAGTTTGAATCTAGATTAGATGAAGGTATATTTATTGGTTTTATTTCAAAATTAAATCTTATAAATGTTATAACAAAAGAACCAATAAAATTGTTGAAAGTGCAAGTGTCTGGTTAGAAGAAGATGGAACACAAAGAATCAGTGATCTAGTAGACATTCCTAAAATCATTGAAAAGGAAGATTTTGAAGAATCAGATGAAGATGAGAAGAAGGAGAAAAAATATACCAAAACTCCATCCAAATATGTTTAGAGAAATCATAATGAAATTGACATCATTAGGGACATAAATTAAGGAATTCACACCAAAAAAATGATTGTAAGTGAATCTGAGAAAGTTAATTTCTCTTTGTTATCCAAAATTCAGCCTAGAACTTTTTCAAAAGCTAGACATGATAAGCATTGGGTTAAGGCTATGGATGAAGAATTAAATTAGATAGAAAATAATGATACTTGGGAATTAGTTCCTAGACCAAAAGATCACAATGTGATAGGAATAAAATGTGTTTATAGAAATAAGTTGAATGAAAATGGAGAAGTGACCAAAAATAAAGAAAGATTAATATTTAAAGGATATGATCAGATTGAGGGAATATATTTTGAAGAAAATTTCACACCAATGGAAATATTAGAGGCTATTACAATGTTTCTTACATATGCAGTGTTTAAAATTTTTAAAGTGTTTTAAAAGGATGTCAAATCTGCCTTCCTAAATGGGAATCTAGAAGAAGAGGTCTACATTAAGCATCCTAAGGGATTTATTCTCTCAAATATTAGTAACCATATATATAGATTGAATAAAGCATTGCATGGATTGAAACAAGCTCGCAGAGCTTGGTATGCAAGACTTGATAAGTACCTGCAGGATCAAGGTTTCAAGAGAGGATTTGTTGATAGTAGTATCTACATCAAAATAGAAGGTGAGAATCAATGGATTATTGTGGTATATGTTGATGATATTATTTTTGGAGGAAATATTGAAAAGATGATAAAAGAATTTTTTGATAATATGAAAAAATAATTTGAGATGTCTATGCTTGGAGAATTGTCATTTTTCTTAGGATTGCAAATATTTCAGTCAGATAAAGAAATTTTCATATCTCAAAGTAAACATTCCAAGGAAATGTTTAAGAAATTTATTTTTGAGGATTGTGCACCAATTTTCAAACCAATGTGTATAGGAAATAAGGTGAGCAAGGATGAATATTCACCTATTATAGATCAATATTTATACAGATCTATGATTGGTAGTATGTTATATTTGATAGCATCAAGGCTAGACATCATGCATGAAGTAGGTATGGTTAAAAGATATTAGTCATCTCCAAAAGATAGTCATGTTTAATTGGTGAAGAAAATATTCAAATATATCAAGGGGACATTGGATTACAGATTATGGTATCCCACAAGTAGAGATTTCACTTTGGTTTCTTATACAGATTTAGATTAGGCAAGGTGCTTGGATGATAGAAAGAGTACAAGTGGAGGAGCTTTCTTCCTTGGTGATAGCTTAGTATCATGTCTAAGTAGGAAGTATAATTTAGTATCACTTTCTAAAGTTGAAGAAAAATATATTGTAGTGGTATTGTGTTTTACTCAAGTGATTTGGATGAAGAAAACTTTGGAATATATCAAGTTAAAGTATGATGAACCTATTTCTATTTTTTGTGATAACATAGGTGCTATTAATATTTCATATAATCTAGTGATTCATTCAATAACAAAACATATTCCCATTAGATATCACTACTTGAGAGAGCAATTTCTAGATCAACAAGTTATGATGGAGTATATCAGTACTACAAAGCAGTTTGTAGATATTTTTACAAAGGCACTACCAAAAGACACATTTGAGTATCTACAAGAGAAGTTGGGAGTAATTTATTATACTTCTTGCCATTGAGGTTCAGCATCAGTTGAGGTGTAACTAAGTGTTAGCTCTAGGTAGGCCCTTTGCCATTGATGTCAAAGGGAGAGAATAAAAAGTATAGGTGCAAAACTAAGTATAGGGAACATGTATAGGTTCTTATAATAAGGATGATTTACTGTATGTATTTCAAATGGTAGTAAGTGTAGGTTTTAGGATGTGGCAGTTTTAGTTTGAGGTTGCCATCAATGACAAAGGGGGAGATTATTGGAACACAACTCTTTACAAGGGGTTGGTGCTCCTATAATTTGGTGCTTGCAAATTTTTTATTTTGAGTTGGTGCTCATTTATGTACTTGAGATTATTCTCCATGCTTGTTCCCATTTTGGGTTTCTATGTAAAAATATGCTCTCTCTCTCTCTCTCTCTCTCTCTCTCTCTCTCATGTGGTACAAATTATTATTTCAGTTTTATTGCATATCTTTAATGTGTGATTAAGTGGTTAAAGAAAATAAATCAGATTAGGTAAAAAGATATATAATATACTAATTCACCCCCCTCTTAGTATATTGCATGCTTAACATTAAGATCTTGTCCAACTAAACTTCATAAAAATAGTCATAGTAAGTATTCACTACTATAAGAAACCTCTTGACATAATAAAAAGAATACTTATATGTGTTAATGTGGGTATCCTTTCCCTTTGTACTTGTCAAATTTGGGTGCCTCAAAATGAGGTAGAAAGGGGTTTTGACTCTATTATTCATCTCCAATCATTAGATAATTTCCGTCATAGAGTTCCATTCTTTCATGTTTGGTGAATTTGTGGATTGGTAATATGTTGTTAAGGTGGAATGCACCCCTAGTTTTATTTTTATTGGGGTGGAATGTGCCCCTAGTTTGTTGTTTTTGGGGTAGAATATGACCCTAGTTTTGTGTGGATCTATATGGATCATATACCTTTTGATCCATGATTTGGTTTTGATTTGTTGCTTAAGTTGAGAACATATGCCATTGATTTTTTGATTATAAAACATTCCATAAATCTCACTATTTTTCACTTTGTTGATTTTGGAAATTTCTATGTTTATTTACCAATATTTGGGTTGGTTGAAAAGAACTAGTCAAATTGTCATGAGGAATTTCCTCAATTCGGACTGAATGTTTAGTTTTTTGAGTTTGTAAAGTAATAAGAGGTTCTTTATGATTTAAGAATGTATGTTCTATATCAAATGGAACACTTTTTAAGGTCTCTTATGACTTTAACTATTCATTTAGATTACCTTGATCTATTATGGTAATGTCTTCATCCAATATTTATTATGTACTTTTAACCACATTTCTTTGTTCTTTAAAAACATTATTATGAATTGAAGTGGTAACTAGGGAGTCAGTTAAGTCTATGACAAGTTGATCTACATATCATTTACTTATTATCTTGATCTTAGCTAGAAGATCCATATTTTTTTGGTTTTGACTCTATTTGTATTTCCTTTCTTTTGTTAGAGGAAGAAGGCATGTTTATTTGTGTAAAAGATTACTATTATCATCATTGTTCTCCTTCTCTAACTAATTTATGAAATTGTTCTATAGGAAAATCAAAAGGTAGTCTAGCACCTAATTCTATCAATCTAAGAAGGGTTTTGTCTTGATCTTCTTGGGGTTGATATCCATTGTAATCATATTTTCATCCTACTATTATGGGGATATCATTAAAAAAATGGGGTTTTCTTGACCATCATAAAATTTCTCATCCTCATAACTAAGGCCATAAGAGGCCCTACTATGAGTGAACCTTTTAGTCATGTCTAAAAAGATCTATTATGTGTATTGACTAACTTTAGACCAATGCTCGACAGCCAATCAAAGTATGTTCTGGCTCTTTTTTAAACAAATAACCAAGATACCAATGAGACTATAAGTGAGGGTGGTTTGAAACCATGCTTGAAACCATGCACCATTTTATAATATTTGTTTCACAAGTTTACTAAAACTTTGGTAAAGTTAAAATTGTATAGATCAAAAGAGAGTAAGGAAACTCAAAGACCCAAGGTGAAAACTAGTACACCAAAGCCTAGATCTTTGTGATATGATCATAATGTAAGAGATAGTTTCAACTTTTGACAAGTTGACCATATAAATTTAGATAAAATCTCTCTAGATTATGAAGAAGATAAAATTAACTAAACAAATCAAGATGTAAAAACATACATAAATCACTAAGTATAAATCTAGGACCAAATAGCCAACATAACATCACCACATGACTCTAATAGGATAAAATATATTCTAGGACCCAAAGCGTGAGTGATACGCAAGATGAATTGATTCCCCCAAGATGATAATGTGATTTTGAGTCTTAATAAATGACCTTCAATCCAAATGGAAAAGTGAACCCAAGTTAAAACAAGCGTATTGCACAAATGGTATACCCAACTTTGACACACCAACCCTTAGAACTCATAAAGGTTCAATTTCGAATGTGGATTATAAATGAAGGATTTAAATAAATTGGGTAAAATATATAGACTCAATTTTGTAGCATGACTACACCAAAGTGGATGACATGACACTAAGATTTTGATAACAATTTGAACAAGGAAAATATGAATTTTCCATTTGGACAACATAACACCTCCCTTTCTCAATAAAATTGAGGACAATGTGATTTGGTTAAGTTTTCTGAGTTAACAAGTAGTTTTAGACATAAATTAAGACCAAATAAGCTAATGACAAAAATCAAATGTCTTAAGTCTAAACTAACAAGGTATGGCAAAGTGGGGTCTACTAAACTAGCAAGGTTTTGATCATTCTATGGGAATCAATTTCATAATGACTTTCATGTCAAATGATGAAAAAGACAAGCACAAAAATTAGGTGACTATGGTATTAGCTAGTTGTAAAAAGGTCTAGTCCATTTTACAACCACTACATCCTATTGTCCACTCTAGTGCGATGTATAAATACAAATATGTCCCATGTACAGCTCCAAAGGAGTCAAATAAAGTCAATACCAGGAAGTGAAACCCTAAGTCAAAGCTTCCCTAAAGAACACATGGGAGCTAATGATGTCCCCTCAAAATCCAAGTTTGCATGAAAATAAATAAAACATAAAATAGAAAGAGTTTAGGGTCATTTTTAAGATCACCCAAAATTTGGCATGTTTTTAGGGAGTGCTTTAGATAACGTTCTTTCTAAGCCTTGGACTAGGCTATTTTCAATAGGAATGGCACTTTTGATTCTAAGGGTTCCCTATAGGGGAGAAATGAAAGAGCATACATGAAACATTCCTCTTTTTTCCAAACAAAACCTAAGTAAACAACTATTGAAAATAATAATTGACAAGTGTGTTCAATTTTAAACCCTAAATAAAATATTTGGTGATATTCATTTGACCCCTTGGTCTTAGTTGCAAACTTGAAAACATTCACCAAGACATCTAAATTCTTTGTTAAACACCCAAAATAAAGTTCTTGATTGATTTTTAAGCATGTAAGAGGTGATTTAAACATGTTTTTATCAAATCAAAATATTGTTCCTAAAAAAAAATTTCATCATGTCCTTTAGCTTTGAAGTTTTTTTTAGATTGAAATAATGAACTTTGAAAAATTAGCTCTTAGGTCTATGTTTTTTGAAAAACATAGTGACTGACATTAGTTATTACAATTGATGATGGTTACTTTGGCTAACTGGGACCTAATTGATGTCAATTTTGGTAACCAACATGGGTTAAGCTAGGTAATTGATGTCGGTATCACTCACTAGTGTCGATTACTGTGTAAAACTGTGGTAAATAAAACCGACAAATTAAAGTTAAAAAATCAATTTACAAGAGTTTTAAAGGATAAAATAAATATTTTAGAGTTGCAAAATGGTCTTCTTTATGTGTAGGATGCATGTAGTCCCATCGAGTGTGTCAAGATGTAGAGAGGATTACAAATCAAGTTAATCAAGTATTAATCCATAAATAATGAAATATGCATAAAGAACTAACTAACCAAGCCTATCTATTCCTATGGGAATTATAAAGGATAGCAAGAAACAAAGGAAAGAAAGCAAAACCATATTACCTTTCCAAATGGATTCACCATACCCATGTGGCTTAGAAACATGTTCTCCCTTGATCAAGCCTCCTTGTCTTTGTCAAAAATGGTGGTAAGCTCCTCTAATGCCTCAAGAACACTCCATCAAACCTAGGCTCATGATTCTATATCACTAAACTAGCCTATCAATGAAGCTTGAAAAAAAACCATGATCAAATACAAAGCCTTATGGAAATAATTTAGCATTATAAATTTGAAATATTCAATCTTGAATATATTTGAGCATATTAACTTTGCAGAAAAATAGCTTAGAAATGATGTTCTTGGCCTCTATTTATATATTTTTGGATTTGATCAGAATCAACCTCAACCATCCATCTCAAGATTGAGATGTGTAGTTGGGGATTAATTAAATTTTTGGAATTAAGTTTGTAATTATCCTCATCATGACATTGGAAGAAGGGGAAATTAAGAGGCATGAAGGGCTTTGATGAGGCATGGGAGGTATGAATCTTGATATTTGTGGTATTTATGGCCTAGGGATGTCTTCCTAAGAAATGATGTCACCTGATGATGCAATTAATAGGAATCAATTTTCAAAAATAAATATTCAATAACTCTCATGAAAAATCCACTTAAACTCTTGATTTGGATTAATTATCCTTAAATAAGGTTAATCATCATTTGTGCAATTATTTGAAAATTGGCCCTCAATTAATAAAAATGGTTAGAAAGTCATATTACTAGGTCATAATTTGATTAGAGAGGAACTGAAAGGTGATGTTAGATGCATTAGAGTTATATTCCCATTTAGGATGTTGCCAACACAAAATAACAAAGGTACGTGGCGTGTACTAATGAATTAGAATAAAATTGTGATCCAGAGCATAAAAGGCAAAATCATCATTTTGAATCGAAATGATCTAATCAAAGTTAGTTGGCCCGTAAAATGCATTGACCTACTTAGGGATAATTTGACCTAAACTGTCACTTATAAGTGACAATTTTGAACCATTTAGGGAATTTTATGGATTTTGACCTAAAATGTGCATTTGAGTGCAATTCGAGTAATATTGACAATTTAAACATAAATGGTGTTAGGAATTGGATGTCTACAGTGCACACCAAAGATTGTGGCATAAAGTGAGGGTTAGAAACAAATAAAATAAATATGTATAGGTAAATTTAATTAAATTAAGTATGAGTAACACCCTAATACATGAAATATGAAAGACAATGTTATTTGAGCCAACACTTATGCTACTTATATCTAATAAAAAAAAGGAGAACAAAGTTAGAATATACTTACCTAAATATGAACCTATCAAGACTCAATATCTCCCTTTACCAAAGGGGATTTGCAAGAGGTTGTTGTGGTTTTTAAGGATTAGTAAGAAAGGCAAAAGCATCCAAGACTTATCCACAAGACTATATTCCCCAAAATAAGAAACCTAAACTAAGTCTCCTTAAGAAGAATGGTGGAAGAGCAGATTGTGAAGAATCATGAGAAAATAATAAATCTTGATTAGACATATGAATAATTAACAAAATTATATTGTATATATAGGTGGATCTTGTCCCAAATCCTTATGATAATGTTGGCTATATGTGGTTGACATAGTTGACCTAGTGTGTTTTTAGGGACAATTTATTAGGTCTATGCTAGGTCAGCCAAAAGGCTAACAAATAAAGAAAATAAATAATACACCTAAATTGTAATAGGTTTACCCAATTGGGTCCAATACAACCAATATTCTAAAAGGATTTTAATATAATAAAGGAGAGATGAAAAAATGAAAATACTGGAGGGATACTCAATGGAGGAGAAATAGATTAGGTAATGGTTTTGGGAGATAGTTGGATTGGTAATAATGTGGCAATAAGGGACAATAATATTTAAAATCACCAAAGGTCTACACACCACTTTCCTATTTCATCCCTTAGGGCACCCACTCAAGGATATTGAGTCTTGACAGGTTCCTACAATATGTGAAACATCAATATTTAGTAATAGTTTGAAAATATTATGTATATACACTATCTTTCTATTGATTTTATCTTAATTAGAGTTAATATCAAAATTAATTATAAATAATGATAAAATATTGGGTAGTGGATATGTATTAAAAAATTAAAATTAATATATCACCCTTATATGTAGAAACTACTTGACGTCTATGATGAAAAATTCTTGCAGTAATCAGGCACTACCATCATCATCCTCCAAAATTACCAATAAAGTTTCACATAAATAATTTATAAATATAATACATGATATGAAGTAT
The DNA here is from genome assembly GCA_037957365.1 of Torreya grandis. Classification (NCBI taxonomy): domain Eukaryota; kingdom Viridiplantae; phylum Streptophyta; class Pinopsida; order Cupressales; family Taxaceae; genus Torreya; species Torreya grandis. The sequence continues at coordinate 264,428 of JARHVA010008563.1, read as the reverse complement.
GAAGTTATAAATCATATGGACACACATCTAGAAATATTTCATGCACAAATTAAGAAAATAATAAGGATAAATATCTATATCATTATATTGCCCTAATTACTAGATGAAGAAAAAGGGTTGATGATGTTAAATTGTTTGGATAAAGTATCAAGTATGATGAAGGAGAATTAAAAAAAATAGTGAACTTAATTTAATTGGATGAGAATTATACTAGGTTTTCTGTGTGTTATAATAAAGACCATGGTCACATAGATAAAAACAATACAAGTATGCTACTAGATTCTTCATTTTTTTATTTTCAATTTAGATATGATCATCCTAATAACTCATATAGACCAAATCCTTGGAATATTATGCCACCCAAAAATAAAAAAATTTCCCAAAAAACCCTTAATATAAATATAATTAAAAGTGGTTCTAAAATCAAACATGACCACACCAAGACCTCTAATATTAATCCAATTAGAAGTAGTTCCCAAACGAAGCAAGGAAACCATAATAATAGAACATGTAGTGGAAACAATCCCAAAACCCATGGAAACAACAATGGATTGTAAATAGACCTTGGAATAATCAAAATGATGTCATCATAAAAAAAACACAACAACTAGATTTAATGCCAAACACCCAACACTACAAATCTCCTTACCTTCCATAATTATTTTCCCAACCTACATCCAATTAAATAATAAAAAGGTTGAACCAATATTTAATAATGATATTGTACATATCCCGCATATAAAATTGAGTTAAAAAATGTTAAAATTTTCTCATGGAGTATTATCAACAACCCAACAAATATTATAGTAATGGTCTATATGTGGGAAATATAATGCATAATTATTGATCTACCCTCAGGTCTAGGGTTTGGGTAGTGCTTATAGCCCTTCCAAGGTGAACCAAGGCTCATATCAGACCTTATCATATAGTATGTGAGGTCTTTGTGTGACTACACCATCATGGTGGTCATGTGAGCAATCGCAAAATGGATGCCACTCAAGGATAAAGAATAGTCTATGGCACCATCAATGGTAAATGGGAGTTTCATTGAGATGTGTTCCCAGTTTATGAAGCCAATGACTGCTCAATTTCCCCTACCAATCCATAGGTTAGGATTTCTTTTGAATCCTCCAATTTAGTGTTGGTTGTGGCTGATTTCAAATAAAAAGTGTTTAAGGAGGTTTTTGATAGTGAAGAATGGTATTTAGAAAGGGGTTTGATATATTGATTTGACATATTTTGGCAATATCTATTAGATTTGCACAAATGGCTTTCACTTTATTAGAAGTTGTTATTGGAAGGTGATATGTGCAAAAGGAATTTTTATTGTGGAATTTGATAATCTGAGTGATCTGATTAAAATTCTTGAAGATAAACCCTAGGTAATTAATAATCACCTATTATTGTTGAAACCCTAGTTTCTAGAGTTGAGCCTATTAACTAAAAATCTTTTTGTCCACTCAATTTAGGGAAGGCTATTATATCTTCCTCTTTATTTTTGGAATGAATATGGGATTTTAGTGATTGGTAAAACTTTTGGAAATTTATTATAAATTGATGTTGCCTCACTTAATTTCTCTTGGACTACTTTTGCTAGATTTTTTATCAGTTTAGATATCTCTAAAGCTTTGCCTGAAAAGATTGTATTAAAATTAAAGGAGAGGTGTTGGTCTAAGCACATTGATATTGAAAGTATTTACTTTAGATTTAGAAGTTAATTTTAGGTGGGTCATATTTCTACATATTGCCCCAAATCTAAGAGCAAATTAATTTCTTCCTGGGGGAAGTAAAATTTTGAGTAGTTCCTTATAGTGAGTCTGGATTGTAATCTTAGATTGCCTATTAAGAAAATAGTGGAATCTTCCTCAAGAAATATTTTATATTTTTGTAAAAATCTAGTTGTGCCATCTTCTCCAATATCTAAGATTATCAATAATAGTAACAAGAGAGAGAGGGACTTCAATAGTAATAAAAATGTTCTTGATGATAAAAATGAAATAGTGGATGGTATAGAGAGTGGATTCTCAGATTAATCAAATAATCAAGGAGAATGGGAAATTGTAGGAAACAAAAAAGAAAAGTTGTAGCATTTCTAAGTCTCTGATAAGTAATATAAGTTTTTTATGGCTGATAAAATATGGTGGAGTAATTTTTGTAAGTTTTTTATTTTGTTTAAATTGCTTGAAAGTTAATTATTGAAAAAAAAAATAGATATTGGTCATTCTTGTTTTTAGTTAGCCAAATGCCTTAATGGTTTTACCGTTAAGCTAGTCTACTCTGGGTTTTTTAATATTTTTTTTAATGGTGGGTCTAGGAACCTACTTTTCCCAAGTATTAAACAAAACAAAATAATGGTATATATGTACCAACCCCTATAAATAACCCACCACCATCATAAAAATATTACCCCATCTTTGATCCAAACCGTTTAAATAGTCTAGATGTACCAACCAATCTTTTAATGAATGTCATAATTAATTAAGGAAACTAAGAATTTTTTTAATTTTATATAGGAACATAAAAATGTTTATATTCATATACAATTTTTCTAAGCCATTAAATATGTTCCTATCTACACCCACTTATTTTATGCCCTACACTTCCCCTTTTTATGGTTTTTTATGAGATCTTATTATTTTAATATAACATCATTGTAAATATCTATTCTTGGGCATTGATTTTATCATTTGTGTGAATTTCCCTTGATGTAATGTAGGCCACATGTTCTTACTCCACAACTTAGTTAATTAAAAGCCTCATACTTACAACTTTTGCTTCGAAGTGATTAGTCACAATCTTAAAACAAGAAGGTGAAAACCCATTATCTATGGTATGCATAAAACACACATCAACAATATGTTAATGAAAACCTTATTAAATAATAAATATCCTAAAACCATATATGTTGTTGGTAAAATGTATGGTCTTATATTGAGGAATAGTTTTCATCATAAATACTTCAATTCAATAATTCTAGTAGTATATTAGTTTATCTCAAGGATGCTTGAACAAAACATATTAATTAATATAATATTTTATATTAATGTTGTGCCTAAGGATACCATTAAAATAATTATGTATAATGTTCTCCTTGAAACCCCAAATATTTTCCAAATAGAAGACAAATTTATTGTTTGTCTCAAAGGGGTGATTTAAGACCTTATCACATATATTGATTCTTGGGAATATCTAACTTAATTTATGGTCCTACAAACAAAATATAGTTTATGAGGATATCCCCTCATCCTAGGAATACCTTGGATATCCACATATGATGTTTATATGAGTTGTGGGTCTAGGGAATTGGTCATCTCTATTGGGATTATTACCAAAAAATTGGTATTATACCCTCATACCGAATCATCACTTAAAACAAAAATAAATCTTAATTTAAAAATAAAATATAAAAACCATGCTCATGTCCAACATATCCTTACCATTAGTAGTGACATTAATTAAAGAACTAGATGAGGACACAATAAATTATTTATTTTACAAAATGTGTATGATCAAGACCAAATAATAGATATTGATTTTCTATATATTAAATAATTTATAGAATATATATTTATATATGATTATGAAATTCTAACTAGTGGCATTTTAATTTTTCACCATCTATTATCACCCAAAGAAAACCTACCCAATTTTTAAAGTGTTATTGTGTCTATGGCCTTAGTCTCTAATGTGATTTCTATCTCAGTAGACCAATCATTCAATATAAGTAATCAAATAACACCTTAGTAACAAGATGAAATAGTTTCCATGGTCTAAAGGAAAAAAAATCCTTTGCATGGGAATATCATTATATAAATTGTACAAACCAATATATTTATATTTAAAATGAATTTAATCCCATATATAAACTTTAAAGGTGGTTGAACCCTATTTTCCAATAAATTTTTAAAATGGAGAAACAAAAATTCCTTGATGAAGGATTCATCTAGCCCATCTCTAAAAACCAGTAGGTTTATCCACTTGTCATTATAATCAATAAAGGTGTAAAATGGTGTATTTTTGTGAATACATATATATCAACACCACAAATAGGAAATATCACCTTCTTCTACCCTTAATTGACCATGTATTGGATACCCTCTCTATAAAAATATATTTATCCTTCCTTGATCACTTTAGTGGATAAAATATAATGGGAATTACCAGTGCATGTCCTTTGTAAAAATATGAATACCAACTTATCCCCTTCATACTACATAATGGTTGAGTTAGCTTTTAGAGCATTATTATGAGCATAGTTTTTGATCTTGATCATGAATGTGTAAAAAATTACATGAATTAATTAAAATTCTATGGGGATTATTATGAAGAAACCATCACCAATCTAGAAAATTTTATTTAGTGTTACTAAGACAATAGTGTCTTATTGAGCCATAATAAATGCCATATGATAATGAAAATAGGTATTATATTGAGAAATCATATCTAACCTATATTAATAAAATGGGATAGAACTAAGATTTTTTTAAAATCCCATACCAAAAATAAAAATATGTTGGGATATTTCTTGGGCATGCTAGGTATTATAGACATTTTATTAAAATTGTAGCTCTTTGATGTGTTTTTCAACTAAAGATGATTATTTTAACTAATAATTAATTCTAATCATTTTTTTAATCTCTTAAAGATATTATAATACAAAAAACTCAACTAATAGGACTAGATTTGAAGTTACCTTTCCATATCCATACAGATGCATCTTATACAACACTTAGGGTTGTCCTTTGACAATAATATAGCTAATTGAAATATGGTATCTATTTTATTAGTAATAATATCTCAAGTTAATATCTCAACTACACGGTACTAAAAAAAAAATTCTTGTGGTAATATATGCTATCAATAAATTTTATCATTATATGAATCATTTAAAAATTATATATTTGATGAATGAACTAGTAATAGATGATAAAATTATTATATGGTAATTAATAAAATTAATTGAATATTTTCATTATATAAAAACATAGAAATGATGATTTAATTACATATTTCCTTTTCTACCTAGCATCTAATGTGTAAATTCTTCTAGTTTATACTTTTATTTCAAATAAACATTTATTTTTTAATTAAATAATAAAACCTTGATTTATATATATTTATAATTATTTTGATATAGGTATAGTTCTATGTCATTTTTCATCCAAGGAAATATGTAACCTAGTTGATTGTAGTGGTCAGTTTTCCTAGATATCATGTTATTTTGTCATAGCTTGATTTCTCTCTAAGTTGAATAACCTATTTGATCTATGGATTATTATGTTTGTTATTTTATTAAATAATATTTAATTAAGATTTATGTCATATGTTGTTTATGGGATATTTATATATTTCTTAATTTACACGATTGATTTTCTATGAGATAGTTGTACTTTTATATTTTGTACATTATGATCATGTTTGTTATTTATACATTAGTATTTTATGGATATAATCATGTTTCAAGAAACTACTTTCATTATTGTGAGGTGGATGAAGGATAGATCCATCCCTCAGAGTATGATGGAGGGATAACATCATTAGAGAGGATGGTGTAGATAGAGGTGTTGGGGGATGATAGAGTGAAAAACCAAAAACCCAATCACATACCATAATAGAATATCATGTTTTGTGATAATTTTTGAGTTAGATAGTTGTGTTATGATTTGTTTTCTATTATGAATATCTATTGTGATATTTTGTTTTCTACGATCATTTTCTATGATTATATGATTTCATTAATCTAGTTGATGCTGATGTTATTGATTGGATAAATATGTACCTATCATGTTTAACATGATTTAACATTGTATTATTTATGGCCAAAATGTTTGTTTTAATAGTTCTTATTTGGATTTATTATTTTAGTAATAGGAATATTATATTACTTAGTTTAATCAATTTGTAAGTGACTATTTATATTTATAAGGTTTTAGATTAAGGTAAAATCAAGTTTTGAAGGAACCCCGAAAGCCTTTAATAAAGAAAGAAATATGAAGCACTAACGCCCAACAGGAAGAACATTCCTAAAACATACTATAAAATAGTATCAAAAATCAGGTTTTACATGGACCTGAGACCACAGACTAGAACCATAAAAAAGATCACAAGTTTTACAGAGACCTAGAAACTCAAAATAAGTTTTTAAAACGAAGATCCAAATTTCAGAACCAGTTATAACATCCAATAGAAAGGACCAAAACAAAAACAATAGCAACAAAGAAGACCTTAGTCTTCTAATTCCAAGATCATCTTCACAACCTCATTTCCAATCATTGCAGTATCTTGTATGGATATTGTAGCTGATGTAGCAGCTTCTTACTGGGATTTCTTCCTCGAGCTCTACTTGGTCCTCTTACTTGGCCCCTCCAAATATTTTATTTCTTCATTAGCTCATTTTCCAAGGTTAACGGCAACCGCACATATGCTAGAAGTTACCTCCTCCATTTTCATTATACTTTCCTTAATGAGCCTTCTCAGATTATTCTCATAATCCTTAAGTTTAATTGGAATATCACTAATTTTCTTCTCCAAGTTATTGATTTTGATCCTATCAGCTTCTTAGTTATGTTGCATTATTTCTACTTTCTTCTTCAGCTCCATCATTTCCTTGTACATCCACGAATCAACTTGGAGAATTGCATCAGCTTTGAATTTGGCTGAATTCATGAAGGAGAGCTTAGTGTCCCTCTGCCAAACATCACATCTGTCATTTGCATTCACCTATGGAGAGGACTCATTCTTTTCCATTTGGTCCTCCCTTTCCATCATTTTCTCCTCTTTTGCTTCTGCAGGGTCTTCATGCTGGTCATGATCATCCTTTTCTTGTTCTCAAATCTCCATAGCATGATTGGAAACTAGAACTAAATGTTCCTTTTCTCTTGTCAAATATGGATCATTAAGTAAAATATTAGTGTCTTTAACACTTCCCCCCACCACAGTCTGATTATCTTCATAATTAGAATTATTCTGTTCTGTATCGCCCTTAGTTTTATCCCCTTCATTTTCTGTCTCACTTTTCTCATCATTTTCCTGATAACCTTCTAGATTTGAACTAAAATCTCCAGTTTCCATCCCTTCTTCTTCCTCCAAAACATTCTTCTCAAAAATTTATGTACTTTCCCAATCAAATTCCTCTTCAACATTTTGTTTTTTAAGACTGGAGGGTTTAGGTTTTTCTTTTTCTTTCCCCTTCACTTTTCCACTCTTCTTACACTATGAATCCTTATTTTTATCAGAATAAGGAGTCAAACCTATGGCATATTTATATTTATATTTATAAGGTTACTATTATTTATTTTAACAGTTATATAAACCTATAAGAGACATTAAAGAGTTATAAGTTCTTTGTTAGGTATTAAGGAATGACTTTGGCATGATAAAATGAATTTAATTTTTTGACTTATGAGTAGTGTTTAGGAAATAAAAATAATAATATGTAAAGGTTTTTAGGATAATATTATTAATTAATGATTATGTAGATATCATTGTGTTTGATAAAGTCTATGGTTATTTGTTTAACCTAGGGAGATAACTTCTAGTTTGAGGTCAAATGCATAGTGTTTGATTCATTGGATGACTTGGTAACATATTCGATAGTTTTTTTTAAGTTATATGACATATTACCTTATCATATAGTCATTATGATATATAGAATTATCATTTGTAAACATAGCATGGAACTATAATGTTAATGAATTATCAATTAGTTGATTTACATGGTATATGGGAAGTCAATGTAAGTTTTGATAAAATTAAAAGACATGCATAATATTAAGGATTGTATGATGATTATTTAATTAGCTATTGGGAAAATTTGAGATGATTAGGGTTTCTAATCTCTAGTTTGACTTGAGTTAATCATCATTATAGTAAAACCATTATGCGAGTTCGAAGGCGAATGCATGAGAATGGTGGTGGAATGTAGCTTAGTGGAAGTTTGATTGAGTTATTTTCTCCATGCATTATTTTAGTCATTTTATTTGCTGAGTGAGAAGGGTATTTTTGGAATAAATGGAGGGAGAAGAATAAAGGAGAGGGGAAGGATGACTAAATTGAAGAAAGAGTGTAGCAGGCATAAAATGAAGAAAGAGTATTCAAGCTAAGGAAAGAATATAGATTTGTATTTATTGGAATTTAAATCATATTTATAGGTTGGTAATGTACATGAAATTCTTGTGTGATGTAGTTTAAAGAATTTTTGAAAAATAATGAAAAAGGGTTTGTGGGTTTTCAATTGTTTTGAATTTATAACAAAAATGGGTCTATGTGTAGGGCCTTATGGTTGGCTCAGCCATCCATAAAACCTTACATCCAAGCCATATAAACCTAATGGAGTGGGTAGAGTAGTAAGTTTTTTACATGATTATTATCTCTATGCAAATCTATATTTATTTCCTTCTAGTTTTTAAACCTTGTGTTTATATAGTATGGGTATTCTAGGTGGGGTCTTGGACTTTATTTTAATACCAAATGAGTTAGGAGATATATACACTATGAATCAAATATAGATAAACTTTGTGTGGGTATATGGTTTTTTAACTATGTATATATTTAACTAGGAATTTTTAGTGGAAACGTAATGGGTTCATTTTCTAAAAAATTAAAATGTGATGACGCACACACATATGTATAAAAATTGGATTTTTAGTCAATGATTTATACACAAACATATATACATACCGATATATACACATATAAATATATGTATACATACATACATACATATGTGTGTGTGCACATGTGCACGTGCGTGCATGTTTGTGTGTGTGTGTGTGTGTGTGTGTGTGTGTGTGTGTGTGTGTGTGTGTGTGTGTGTGTGTGTGTGTGTGTGTGTGTGTGTGTGTGTGTGTGTGTGTGTGTGTGTGTGTGTGTGTGTGTGTGTGTGTGTGTGTGTGTGTGTAAAAACACACATACATATGTATGTATGTGTGTACACACATACATATGTATGTATGTGTGTACACACACACACCAGTTAGATATTTTGAATAAATTTTGTGGGTTTGGATTTTATATGCCAATTGGGAATTTTAATTGAATTATGTCTGTTTGGATTTTATACACTAATTGGGGATTTATAATGGATTTTGTGTATTGGTTTAGTATACATGCCTCAGTTTTTAAACCTATAGCATATAGTGGTTTATCTGATTCAAAATTTTATCTTTTGAACCTTTTATGAATAGACTATGTAAATAATTTAGATGATTTAAATGAATATCATTTGAACCTTTTGTATATGGACTATGTAAATAATTTGGCTGAGATAAATGATTGTCATTTGAACCTTTTATATATGGACTATGTAAACATTAAGGTTGATTATATATATATATATATATATACTGAATATATACAATTTGGCTACTAATTTTTGAGTGAAATCCTCACACAGACTATAATAGGTCTGTGTATGTAAACAATGTTATTATTAGAGGAGTAATTAAGTGGTCAAGGTTTGAGTGTTATTATCATATAAATCTCAAGTTTTGGACATACTCAGTTGGGTGTATATCTTTGATCATTTTATATGCAATTAATTTAATTAGGACTATGAACTAAATGGTTTATGTATTTTAAAAAAAATATGATAGGGATAAAATTATTTGGCTATGTTTGAATTGTAAATCACATGTATTTTGTGTGTTTTTAATCAAATAAGTAAATTGGAAATTAACAAGTATTTTTAAATTATGGGATAATTTTAATCATAGCAAGATTCTTTTATAGAGAGTATAAGAGATACTCTAAGATAATAGACAATGGATGTCTACTTAGAGTATAACATATACCTTGTCCTAATTGTGACTATATATAAAATTATGTGGTAATTTAACAATAGTGTGTGTGTGTGTGTGTGTGTGTGTGTGTGTGTGTCTACACACACACACATACACACACACACACACACACACACACACACACACACACACACACACACACACACACACACACACACACACACACACACACACACACACACACACACACACACACACACACACACACACACAGAGACACACACACACACACACACAATTGTTAAATTAGCAAGGTAATCATTATTATGTAGAAAGGTAGTATTGATACTTCAATATATGTTTGATGTTTGGTTGAAGCATTAAGATAATGTATTTAACTATTTAAATGCAGATTTTATTGATTTGTTTTATTATTATATTTTTTTATATGTGTGGAATATAAACAAATAAATAAGTTGGTTTTAATGTGTGTTTTGTGGATGAAATAACATTATAAGTTACTTTGTGATTTAGGTAATGAAAAGTCTAGATGTAATCCTTACCGAGATGGTATGTTTGTATTAAGGATTATTTTTTTTATATTTTTGATTATGTAATAAACTAGATGATTTTAGATTCATTGCATTAAATTTGATAGACTAAATGTATGTATTTGATATTTATGTACTTAGCATATTAATATATGCTAATAGGGAATATTCTAATTGAATGTATTGGTTTTTATATTATTATATATTTTAATGAATCTTCCATTTATGACACTAAATAAGTAGTGGATGTATTCCACTAAATTAATTAGCTCCATCAATGTAAGATGAAGAGTAATCTGTTTGAGTGGTGTGTATGAAATTGATAGATCCTAGAGATCATAATTATTTGAAAATTTTGGACAAAGTAATTTTTATAGTTAAACATTATAATTTTATACGTTAATATAATTTTCATGTTTATGTAATATCATGTTAGAATATATTTCTTTATGGGAAACATCATGTATTAGATATCTATAGCACATAGGGTCTATTTTGTCACTCTGGATACCCACAACATCAATATCTACACATTCATGAATGGAGGGCCATTTCATTTTTAGAGATATTATATGGGATATATGGTCTATGGTTGGTGTGGAAAATCACTTGGATTATGCTCTTCCTCCCTATAGTAATACTACTCTAAATGCTACACTAAATATTATAGATTGATACTTTAGTCGTGTAGACTCTTGAGTTATGAAATCTCATGCTCTGTATATCTTTGTATCATGTCTTATTATTTGAGATATTATTTATTGTTGCAACTATAATAATTATTCATTATACTTCTCTAGCAATGGCTATAATGTTGTATTAGTTATGTCTAAAATTATACTATCACTTTAATGAATTAGATGCAATATTTATTATATATTCATCATTGTGAATGCTTTGTTATATATTTTCATGGTGATCATTATATAAGTAGATTAGATATAAATCTTGTGGTTAACTATATAAATTAAATTAGTTAAAGATCACTGATTAGATTTCTCATGGTGAAATCTATAAGATCAATGTGTAATTAATTTTTTTAATTAAAAACTTACTATATTTTGGTAAAACTCAATGGGGTTGTTACATATTTATTTATATAGGTTCCAACTTGGGTATGCACTAATATGTGAGGGAACATGATGTATTTGAAATTGTGTGCACTTTCCATAATGAACCATGTGAAGGGGATTAAAAAAGAGAAGATTTCCACTAATATTAATGCATTGGGATATGACTAGCCTATGTTTCACAAAGATATAGTATAATACATCAAATGATTTTTTAGATGTTACTATATGGGGAAACACACATGAACAAATGAAATTCCTTTACAAGTAAAATATCTTTAGAAGCCTTTGAAAAATGAGGGATATAATTTTATTTAGGAATATCAACATTCCTTGAAGTAAAAAGCCATAGATATTAGTTTTCATAGACTTTTTAACCAAATGGGTCAAAATAAGGGCACTCACACATGCAAGGGATGAAAAGGTTGATAAATTTTTGTATGAGGATATTTTCATATGATATGGAGTTTCAATACAAATTGTCACTGATAAGGTACAATAGTTTAAATCACATATAATAGTGGTACTTATTTGTAAGTATGAAATACATCATAAGAAGTCAACTCAATATCAACCATAGTCCAATGAACAAGTAAAGATCAAAAATAGGGAATTCAAGAATATATTTACTAAGACAATATTCTTACACCACTAATAGTAGTAAAATCACCTTATGAACATTATTTGGGCATACACAACCACATGTAATACCACTACATGGTTTGTATCCTATCAACTATTCTATGGGAAACATGTATTTTTATGTATAGAAATTGAGAATAAAAATCTAAGGACTACATTGGAACTTGATATGGATATATTTGAAGATAATAAAAAGCACATTTATCTAGTTAATGCATTAATTGAGATTCATCAATAACCTCTTCATCATACATACATTATCTAAAAATAAGCAATCATGTGGCATGACAAGTTTATCAAGTTAAGCATGTTTCAAACTAGGTATTGGGAATTAATTTCTTATTCAAAATAAAAATATTATAAAAGGTAAGTTACATACAAGGTGGATTGTTCCATATGAGATCAGTAAAGTAATTAATAATTTTTAACATTTTAGACTCATAATCCAAATGTTAATCCCTATCATTCGAATATTTGATGATCATTACCTTATCTTGTTTGTCTATGCCTCATAGTGTCTTTGTTTAAGGAAAAATGACTAACATAGGCCTTGAGAAGCCAGACCATCATATGCACATCATGTAGGAATGAGTGGAGAAAGCTGATTATGCATTTAATAACTACACTTGAGGAGTCTAATAGAGCCAAGGAAATGCATGGACATGAAGTCCTTCATGTCTAAATCATGATATATAATTTTTTTGACTTGATGAGCTTGCTATCTCAAGTTATAAGCATTTAAATTTAAACCAACATATTAGGATGTGCACATTAATTTCAAGTTAAAGATATGATAAATAGTTACTTAAATTAAAATATTCCTAAATGGAACATAGATATGATAGGTGTGAAGATCTCAAGATCATGGGTATAATATCTATGGTGGGTGGTGACTGACAAGCCCAGTGGGTCCCAAAGATCCAATGGTGAATGTTTAATCATGAAATCAAGAACCAATGGTGAGAATCAAGTCAAAAGGTCAAAGGATATTAAGATTAAGTGAGGAGATAATAAGTGGCATGATCTTAGTGAAGAATAAAATAAAAGGAGATCAACAACACGCATTCAATCAGACCAAGGTGATTGACGATGTGCATGAGGTCAAAATTCAACAATCCTAAGAATGAATGAGAAGTTACACATGGCATAAGTGCAAGGTAGGATGATACTAATAGTATTATTTTGAGACTAAATGAAGAGATAACAAGTTTCATGATTGATAAGCCTATATCAAGATCAGTGATTAGAATTAAAAGTTGAAATATAATGGAAAATATAAGTGACTTGTGTCTAATAAGAAGCAAGATTTGTAGGTTTCCCATTGCCATTAAAGCTAAAATAAATACCATCTATAAATAAGACCTATGCTTAGATTTTGAGGTAGGATTAGATGTTTGATCTTAGAAAAATGTCTTAACAATCAACATGGTCATTTCCTAGACATATAGGTACTTACAACCACTTAAAGTAAATAGTCATAGCTCCATCAAGTCCATGCATATGAATACTTTGTTCTTAAAGTAGATCAAGTTTGAATCTAGAATTGAAGTGTATATCTTGGAGTTTAAATAGAGTTTCCATGTTATTTATTTTCTCTTTAAATGGATATTCTCATGCACTTTCAATCATTAAGCACTATATCATGTAGGGGAAGGCTAAATTGGAGTTAATTAGTCATCAAGCACTAAATCACTCTCAGTTGACTATGTAACTATTGTCATGCATATTACTTTTTTTTCATGTAGTAAAAGGTATTAAATCACTTCAAAATTAGAATCAATCTTGAGTTAAAATTAAAGGATGGGCATAGTTTTTCATGCAAGGGTTTGCCTACTCAATAAGGGCCCACCACCTCCATTTCTATGCCAAGATTGAAGATCATGAATATTTTGAAGACTTTGAATATTTTTTATGACTTGATTTATTATTGTGAATGTCTTAATTTTTTGAGTTAACTAAATCAAGACTAATCCTTGTCTCCTCTACACCATATTGGCTAGAGTCTTTCTTTTTTAGCTATATAAATTATCTTTTTGATGCCAATTTTCATGATCCCTAAAGTTGGTATGGAGAGATACAAAAATTATAACTTGCACAAAAAAATCAATAAATATTTTTGTTTTTAGATTATTTTATGGTGGTATTGTGTATTATTATCTATGTATTTGCATATAAGTGTGATAATGATCACCTTTTGTATATACTTTCCTCACCTACTACTATAATTTCATCCTCAACAGGTCAATTAATTAGATATGAACAAAAATTGCTCTAAAGATTGTATTTATGTAGTGTATTTAGAGACCTTCATGCACGTACCTTCAATCTACAAATATTATTTCAAGCTTTCCTTTGAAACACTAATGTTTAGGACTAGTCAGTACAATTTCCTTTCAATCCATATGTGTGCCTTAGTTTCAATTATTTTAGAGGATAAACAAACTTTTAGGTGCATCACCAAAGGTAGAGTAGATTTCATTTTTAATTTCTTATTTTACCTTTTCACCCCAATAATAAGTATCTTAGTAATTAGTGAATATTGATATAATCAAAGGAGCTAGCCTCATCAAAATCTAGAGGTTTGATCTAGATATAGGCATCCCATAGCCTTAGATCATTCCCATGTTAGTCCAAGTATGAGTCAAACTTGATCAATCTAATCTCTATTAGGTGTTATTTGGATATATAATAGTTTTGGCATGCCTGGTGAGACTATTGATTCACACAAAGTGAATCATTTTTAAATTTACATACTTTTCATGTCCCCAAGAGTTGTCATAAGATCTTATGTAAAATGGAAATAATTATTTTTCACTGAGTTATCCTTCTAATCAACAAAGAAAAATAATGCCTCTCAGTCAAATCCAAATCCTAAACATTCTATTTCCCCTATTTTTGTAAAAAAATCCTCTTATTCAAGCCAATATTGTTTAGCCAAACATTTTTATAAACATCATACCTTATATGGCTATTACTAGAATACAAGCCTTTGTGTCATTCAAGGGTGGTATTCCTCTGAATCTTACTCAATGGGATGATATTCTAGCTTTTTATCTAAAGTATCTTCCTTATTTTACATGAGAAAATCTAGTTACTCCTATAAAAAATATTACAAATGTTACTAATATTTATTTAGTACATCATGTGACTCAGGAAAATGTATCAATGAGGTTGATAGCAACTTATTTCAAAGGGAAATCACTTTAGTGGTACAAAGGATTGGCTCTTACTTCAATCAAAAACTAGGATGAATTTGGAGAGGTCATGTGCAAGCACTTTGAGGACAAAAGTGATCATCTTTCCCTGGTGGAGTAGCTTACAATAATCAAGATATTCAATTATGAATTCATGGTGGATTTCAATTATAGGTTCCATAAGTATTGGGGCATAGTTTATGTAGTGATGAAGCCTACACCCAACTATGTTTTTTTGTACTATTTGGAGGCTCTCAATTTAGATGTAGCTATTATGATTCAATCCATGGGTGGTAAAACTCTACATGAGGCATTTGAATTAGAAATCAAGGATGAAAATTTCCATATACAAGTAGGTAAGTTGTCTCCAAGGCCACCAATTCCTCTCTTTATAAATATCCACCATCCTACTCCAACTATTACTCCACTTCTAGATTCAACAAAGTTTTATCAAATAGAAGGTGATCAAACTGAATATTTTTTGAAGATACAGAGTCTTCTCAAGACTCATAACAATAATTTTATTGTAATGTAAATATAAAAACCTGCACCATAAAATCCATATCATAATATTAATTATAGTTATTAGTATAATAGGCCATATTATTAGTCTAATCAGCAAGGAAAAGGGTAGAATTTATAGTCAAGGTAATATAATACTAATAATCCAAGCAATTCTAGAGCTATAGTTCCAAATCAGAGTAGCTATGCTTAGGAAGGATAATGGAATATTTAGTGAGATCAAGCAAACAACATGTTAATGGCTCTAAGTAGTGAGATTTCACAACATTCTTACATGAAACTAGATATATCTCCTCTTTCACATGAAAATAAGCCACCTTCTTAGAATAAGGAAGCCTCTTTACCACACAAATACTTTCCTTCATTCATTCAATTAGAAGTGCCAAACCAATAAGGAGGAGAGAGTGGTAAAACACCTATTGAAACTATGTTTGTTAACTTCAAGGAAGGTGAAAATTCTTTTGAACACATAATAGAAAATTAAAGTTAAAATATACCTAATGTTGATCATTCAATTATATCCCATACTAGATCCAAGTAAAGGGTAATTGGTAAAGGTCTAGGTCCTAAAATGGCAACTCATTTTCCTTCTCATCCATCACAAAATACCACCACTCATGAGCTGCCTCAAAAGACATCAAATTAACAAGTTCATAATACAAATGGGAATAATGTGAAAGGCCTTACATTCCTCAGTTAACAAAACATTTAGGATCCACTCCTACTCCTAAATTGCAGCTAAGGATAGCCACTTCTCCACTCAGTATTATGGATCATATGAAGAAAACTTTGGTATCTATTTTAATGTGGGATACACTACTAATCCTAGGATAAAATGAGTATCTAAAAGAGGATCTTTCAAATCTAAATATCTCTAATAGACCACATGAAAAGGAAAGAGTAAGTGTTGTTCTAACCAAATCTTATCTAGTTATTGATCTATCAAGATCCTAAGGTGACTAAGCCTCCTCCATTTTAGCTTTCAATTGTCATAAGAGATTGTCTTTTCCATGATTGTATGATTGATAGTTGAGCTAGTACATCTATTATGACTAAATCCATAGATGATAAACTAGGACTTAGGTATGAACCTCATGAAAAATGAGTGTTAAAATTGGATGGCTTTCTACTAATATTGTGGGCATCCTCAAAGATATTAAGATTTTACTTGCTACTTGTCCAAATTTCACCATTTCACAAGATATAGTTGCTGTTGATTTACCTTCATACTTTGCACTATGCCTATCCAGGTATTTCACCACTAATCTAAGAGTTTACCTTTATTAAAATTGATTATAGATGCTTTTTATACCTATATATGGAACCAAAGTCACTATAATATTATAGAATATTTAAAAATTCCATTTTGAACCATATATGCCAAATATATCTAATATGAATTGTAGTATTTTAGAAGCAGATAAGGATACTATTGATCAAGAACCTTATAATCCACTTGAAGGCATACCAGATCTACTATAAGATGAGTGGGATACTGATAACCATGGGTATGATCCATACAAAGGTATTAAAGAAGATAGTTTTGGCATCTAATTCATGCATGAAGAAGGTGACTCATTACCTAGCCTCATCATATCAAAGCATGATCAAGAAGGGTTGTAGAATATGTTTCTTGATGGATCCAGATCAAAGAATGGGAGTGGGGCTTGTGTAATGTTAGTTTCACCTCAAAATAAAAGGTATTATTATTTAGTTAGAATTTCATTCAGTTGTACATCAAATACATTAGAGTATGAAGCTCTTAGTCATGACCTTGAGTGGGCTAGAAAAAGAGGTATTAAGATTTTGTAGGTGAAAGGAGATATTGAGTTGGTAGTGAAACAAGTCATAGTTTTAATTGTAACAAATATCCCTCTCCTAAATTCTTACAAACATAGAGTTTGGGACCTCATGGAATATTTCCCAACATTTGATATCCATTCCATTCCTAGAGGAGTTAATCAACATGAAGATAGACTTACAACGGTAGGAGAACAATGTGATATAGTGAATGAGCTCAAGGAAAATAAAGATGAAACCCAACTCAGGGTTGTATGTAGGCCTTGAGTTCTAAATAATGATGTAAGTTGACAAGTATTTGATAGTGATAAATAGATAGCCAGTTTCCTATAAAATGAGGTAGAATTTTTTTCAAGGAATCAAAATAAAATGCAACACCAATATGAAGATCAAATTGTGCAACTAATATCAATAAAGATGCCTAAGATTTTATTAACTTTGGAAATAATTTTCAATCAAGATGATCAGACTAGAAAGGATAAGGTAAGCATATATTCCAAGGAATAACATTATGAGCAAGTTTCCTTGTACTAGGGTTTCGGGGCCCCTTCAAAACCTGCTTTTACAATAATCTAAAACATTATGAGCAAGTTTATATTATTGAAGGTAAGTAACACAAGTGGGGTAAAATGAATGCTAACACTGAGAAAGAGGATTTCATTTCATTATGTAAGGATTTAATGGATGTTTTTTCTTGGGAATACCATGATTTGAATGGTTTTTATCCTAATTTATCACATCATACTATTAATCTTGAACAAGATGCAAATACAGTAAGATAAAATCAAAGACCAATCAATCCTAGGGTTGAAATCCTTATGAGAAAATATTTTACTAAGTTGATTGATTAAAGTATAATAATTTATATCAATCACTCAACATGGGTATCAAACCTTGTACTAGTGAGAAATAAGAATGGATAGATAAGATTATGTGTCGATTTTAGAGATTTGAACAAACTGTCACTAAAAGACCACTATCCTTTTCCTTCCATGGATCAAATCTTGTAAAGAGTAACAAGTTCATAAAGACACTCCCTACTAGATGGGACTTAGGGTACAACCAAATATTGGTGAAAGAGAAAGATCGATATATAATAACTTTCATAGCCAAATGGGTTACTTATGCCAACCAAAATATGTCTTTCGATCTCTCTAATGTTAGAGCCACTTTTTAAAGGGTAATGGATGTTGCCTTCATGATATTTTAAATGAAATGTTCTTAGTTTTTCTTGATTAAGTTACTATATTTTAAAAGGATTATTAATGATCATCTAACACACTTGAGATTTATTTTTGATAGATGCAAATAATTTGGAGTTTCATTGAATCCAAAGAAGTGCATATTTTAAGTGTATGAGGGGAGATTTACTGGGCATATAGTGTCCAAAGATGGTCTTTATATTGATCCAAAGAGAATATAAGAAATCATTGATATATCATTTCCAAAACATAAAAAATTATTACAAAGCTTCTTAGGCAAGATCAACTTCATTAGAATATTTATTCCTAGATTTGTAAAATTGGTAAGACCACTCACTCAAATGCCGAAGAAACATCAAAAATTCACTTGGAGTAAAGAGGGTAAGATAAGTTTTGAATCCATAAAACAAAAAATCATCCATGCTCCTACTTTAATTA
The DNA here is from genome assembly GCA_037957365.1 of Torreya grandis. Taxonomy (NCBI): domain Eukaryota; kingdom Viridiplantae; phylum Streptophyta; class Pinopsida; order Cupressales; family Taxaceae; genus Torreya; species Torreya grandis. Next base: position 245,269 of record JARHVA010008563.1, on the reverse strand, counting down.
ATCTAGATTTTATTAAGGATTTCCTTATGTATGTTTTTTATACACTTAGTACAATTTTAACCATACTTATGCAATAAAATAGTGAAGGTTTGGAGCAACCCATTTCTTTTTTCAATCAAAATTTGGAAGACTATGAGGATATGTATTATTTTTTTTAAAATCATGTACTTCATATTATAAGAGGTTTTAATAAATTCAAACATTTGTTTTCAAATAACAAGATTATATTAATGGTAGATGATTCTAGTGTGAAGGATTTCATCCCCAACAAAGACTTAAGTGAAAAGAGAGTTGGATGAGTTACTAAGTGCATGGAATATGATATTGAATTTAAGGTCACAAATATGGTCTGATTTAAAGTATTTTTTGTGAACATATTTAATAATATTTTAAAAAATAAAAAGATATGGTTTTGACACTTTAAGGCACCCAATAGGAAGCTGAAATTACTTCTCCATCCAGCTAGACATAAGACATTGGTAGATTCCTTAAAACAAGAGAATGTCTAATGGGCTTAGATGAATCAAAGAGAATATTTTAGGCTAAAATTAGTACCATACATTTTTATTTATGGATTTATTTTCAAAAAGGAAATTTTAGTTATGTTTTTAAGGTGTGTTGAAACTAATTAATTTGGCAAGCTTTTTGAGCAATTTCATGATAGTCCTTCTGGAGGCCATTTTGTAGCCAAGACCAAAAATTCAAAAATAATTAGGTCTAGTTAATTATGGCCTAATTTATTCAAGGATGTACATTCATGGGATATAAAGTGTTCAAAGTGTGCAATATTTGTAAGAAAATAGAGACTAGCTACTATGCCACTGATGCCTACTCAAGTTAACTTGTCATGTAATGGGGTTTGGACTTCATTGGAATGATACATCCTCCATCTATTGATATTCATAAGTGGGTCTTGATATATACATATTATTTCACTAGATGGGTGGAAGTAATGCCTTTGAAGGAGGAAAATGAGAACTCTATACTTGAGTTCAATGAAAGTCTAGTCACCCATTTTGGATTACCTTCTACTATAATATCAGATAATGTTTTAGTATTCAAAAGTGTAAAGTTATGTGAATGTAATCTTGATAAAGGTATTTATATAACATCTTCATAAAATTACTATCCATAGGGTAATGGACTACTTGAGTCCACTAATAAGAACCTGATTTAGATCATCAAAATAACATTAGAAGATAATAAGAGATCTTGGCATACAAATTTAAAGACTAATTTATGGGTTACCCCTAGGAAGGCCATTGGTAATTCACCTTATCTCTTAGTTTATGGAAGATTTGAAAGGCTACCTATCTCATTGGAGCTTCCAACTTTGGATCTTACACACCATTTATAACTTTTACAAAGTGATGCAATGGAGGTTAGGATGAATGAATTGAGAGACTTGGAGGAGATAAGAGATGATTCCATACATAACATGTGGTCAAACCAAAAACAAGTCAATATTTTTTTTAAAAAAGAGATTCATCAAATACATTCCATCAAGGAGACATAGTACTCAAATGGGATGAAGATTATGCAAAGCCATGTAAGCACTCCAAATTTGATAGCCTTTGGAGTGGACATTATAACATCACTAATTGTAAGGAAAGTAATGTTTTCCAATTATATAGATTTAATGGAAAGTAACTTCCCATTAATATGAATGAGATGTTTCTGAAGTACTACTATTAGGAGAGTCATTATTTTTACAAAGTCATAGTTTCATTCCTTTAAGTGCATACACGCACATGCTTTCAATAGTTATTGTTCTCTTTCAGTCTATTGTGTGTTTTTTTTTCTCTAGGTGAACATGTTATTATTTATGTTATTTTTTCTATTATGTCTATGTGTCTGCAAGTTTTCCCAATTTCTATATATAGTCTAAGCATGTTTTTACTAGATTTTATACTTTTCCTTTAGGCTGGTCAACCACTATGAGTCACCAAAAATGTTAACATTTTGGCCTCACATGCCAAATGTTATCCCCTATCATTCAAATATTTGATTATCATTACCTTATCTTGTTTTTATATGCCTCATAGTGTCTTTTTTTAAGGAAAAATGACTAATACAAACCTTGAGAAGCTAGACTATTATATGCACGTCATATAAGAATGAGTAGAGCAAGTTAATCATGTATTTAATAACTATATTTGAGGAGTTTTCCAAAGCTAAGAAAATATATATACATGAATTCCTTCATGGCTAAATCATGATCTAAAAATTTAGTGATGTGATGAGATTTTTATCTCAAGTTATAAAATTTTAAATTTGAACTAATAGACTAGGATGTGTGTGAGAACATCAAGTTGAAGCTATGAAAAATAGCCATTTAAATAAAAATATTCCTAGGTTGAATGTATATTTTATTGGTGTCAATATCTCAATATTTTTATCATAGTATCTATGGTTCATGATGAATAAGAAGCCCAGTGGGTCCCAAAGATCCAACATTGCATGTTTAATCATGCAATCAGGATCCAATGATGAGAATCAAGTCAAAAGGTCAAAAGATATTTATATTGAGTGAGGAGGTGAGAAGTGGCATGATATTAGTGAACAATTAAATCAACTATATGAATTTAATCAAGTATAAGAATATTGATGGCATGCATTCAATTAGACCAAGGAGATCAACAATGTATATGAGGTTAAAAGTCAATAATCCCAGGAATGAATGAAAACTTGACACAAGGTACAAGTGTAGGGTTGAATGATACTGACAACTAGATCTTGATACTAAATGAAGATATGATAAGTGTCGTGAATGTGAATCTTAAATCAAGATTGGTAATCAGAATTAAAATTCAAAATCCAATGTAAAATAAAAGAGACTTGGGTTGAACAAGAAGCTAGCTCTATAGGTGTACCCATTGCCATTAAATCTTGGATAAATACCATATATTAGGATGACCTATGATTATATTTTGAGGTATGTGTGATCTTATAAAAATTTCTTAATAGTTGACATGGTAATTTTTTTAACATACTTGTATCTACTTAAAGCAGACAATCATAGCTCTATCAGGTCCGTGCACATGAATTCTTTATCCTTAAAGTAGATCATGTTTGAATTTGGCATTAAAGTTTATATATTGGATTTCAAACATATTTTTCATGATATTAATTTAATATTCACATGGATATTTTCATGCACTTTCAGTCATTAAGTACTAGATCATGTAGGGGAAGGCTAAGATGGAGTTAACTAGTCATCAAGTGCCAAATAATTCTAAGTTGATTGTGTAACTACTCTCATGCATATTCCTTTATTTTCATGTAGTAAAAAGTATTAAATCACTTTAAAATAAACTTCAAGCTTGAGTTAAAAAATGAGGATGGGCGTAGTTTTTCATACAAGGGTTTGCCTACTCAACAAGGGTCCACCAACTCCCTTTCTATGCCAAGATTGAATATCATGTAAATTTTAAAGACTTTGAATATTTTTGAGGACTTGTTGTATTATTGTGTTGAGGTCAAAATACCCCCATTTCTAAAAAATAGGAACCCTTATGCAATTATGAACCTTAACATTGAAAACTTGACATGTTTTATAGAAGATTTGTTTCTAAAGATCATCCATATCTGATGAGGGTGGCCTTTTTTTCATGATCCTACTTTAAATTTTACCTAATGTTGCTAAAAATGGATCTTCATGATTTATTTATAGGTTCAAATGACCCTTGTTGAGTGTATTACACTTGGATTTTATAGATTAATCTTCATTCAAGCTTTCACTAGCCTTTGGTCTAGAGGGACTCAAAGATCGATAATTAGTACTTCATCAAGAAACATTGATCATACAAAGACAAACTGACCTAATGAAAGAGGATTTGATCCATTAAACCAATCTTTCTCAATCATTTGAATAAAAATCAATGGCTTGTAGGAGCCCATATGGAGATTGATGCTTTATAGACTCTTCATAGGGTCAATAGAGTCAAAAGATTAGGATCTCCATGGTGTTACAATGTGACACTCATGTATTTGAGTTTAATATCAAAAGATCCTTAGGATCAGATATTATATTTTAATTTTTAATCATTCAAGGGGTCATTACTTTATTATGTTTCAAATACTTAGGCTTGTAACTTACTCTAATTTTGTATACAACCCTGAGCTAACTTGATCCACTTTATGACTATAGGAACCAATGGCATGCATCTATTTAGATCATGATCTAGATTTTGTGCTTACTTGAATGAAGATTTGATAGAGTGTATTAAACCAAAAATTTTGTGGGGCCAATTATATTTGGGACTTAAAACTAACACTCTCACACCTATCATTTGATGATAGAAAGGCCATCATTAACATTCACAAGGCTATCAAATTTTAGCCCCATATGAAGAAGTTATTAAAGCATGATTTTGACATTATGCAAATGTCAATTATGCTTACAAGGATATCATTTATGTCCATGAGACCATCAAAATTTATTTCAAGAGCCAATTTTACCTAGGAGATAAATATTCTTAAGTTTTGCTTCTCAATGTCAGAATTAGTCTTCTATAGATTAATCTATTTTATTTATAGCCATGTCTAAACATGGGGATCCTTATAACTAGGTTTAGATGTGCATATCCTAAGCTTGAATATCATGCTAGAATCTAGTCAATTTTTTAAATATTGACCCAAACCTTAGTTTATATATGTCCCATGGTCTTTTAAATCTAATGAGATTAGTTTAACAAAAGGTCCCATGACCATAAAACCTAGCTTAAAAATTCTAATCTAAAGTTTTATCATGTTTATTAACATAATAAAACCCTAGGTTAAAACCTTACGTTAGATCCTTTTTTAATTAAGGCCCCCCTTTTTAGTGTGTTTTAAAGTTAGCCAAAATACTTTGGTCTAAAGATTGTTTCATGTTTATTAATCACAAAATAAAACTATAGTATAAAGTATTTAGCCTAAGTTCCTTTTATACCCTCAATGATGATTAAATTTTCTGTACATTTACAAGATCGATGGATCATTCTTCATTAAGTAATGAAGATCAAATGACATGAAACTAGGATGGACTATTCAACAAATCTTTGAGGAAGCATGATTCTACCATATGGTGGAAGCATGTTAATGCATAGACTAGAAATTTCCAAAACATTAAAGGCTTATAGAACTGCCAATTGGCACGATCATGAAACCTAATGCAGATAAAGACTAGTAGCATTCAAGTCACAATATTGTAATCAATGGCCTGCATTGATCCATGATTGAAAATTAGATGGTATAAAATGAAAAGCTGATTTTAAAAGGAAATAGCTAGTAATTCAATGACATTATGAAAAGTGTCATGAAAATTGCCATCAAGATGCCACATGGGATAAAGATGGCAAAATTAGAGATTTTTTGGGTTTGAAAAGGAAATCATATATACAAAGATCTAAATCAGATCCAAGGTATGAATTCACCTCAATAGAATTAAACCATTTCCATTAAAGCTAAAAATTCCCTAGCCTCTACTTAAAGTCCTAATTTGATCCTACATTAACCATAGTCAGATCAGAAGATCCCAATTATTATCTAAGAAATTATGAACTAATCTAGAGACAATTTATAGACTAGTAATGAGTAATTTACAAAATTAATAATCATGGCATCTTGAAGGTATCATAAAGAAGACACTAGGATATATTTGACCACAAAATCTGAAGGCAGGGTCTTTAAAGACATAATACTTGACACCATGTACTTGAACACTAGGGAAAATAATTGCTCCAATATCTTTTGGAAAATTGAGGAGTTACAACCCATAACCAAAGAAAAAGAGAATATTGTATCCTTCAAAATGAGGTATTATGACCTATTTGTAGCATAAATGGAAAGCCTTCACCATGAATCAGCTAAACCAAAGGTACTCCACTACATTGAGGTCCTTTTTCCTATTTTTAAGGAATGTAAACTTGAAAAAGGCATGCTAATTAATGAGCATACTCATAAATGAATTTATTATGTATCCCCATTACATTTGAGAGCTATTATAAGATCCCCAAGCCTCAGGTAGATGTGCCCACACTTTTTGAATGGGCTAAGAAAAATGACCTCAAGGCCATCCTAGCACCATGGTTGTATTCTAGAAGCCATGTTTTTTTGACCCTAGTAGGAACATTACCATCAACCAATTTCAACTTGGAAATAGAGTAATAATGACCCTAATGAACAACCTCTCTGAAATCCCCATAACCACTTATGTTGATAGAATATGGGTGCTATTAGTCTATTACATGATTGAAAAGGAGATAACTCCCCTATGGGTGAGATTATCAAGATATGCTTATGTAGATAGATATCCAAAATCAAGAAAGGGACTAGGAGAGAATTCTATATTATTTTCTACCTCTTTTATTCCCTACTTACCATAATTGAGATCCCTAACTTTAGGGGATGGTCTTTTGAGAGGACACAGACAGTGTCCCAATTTTATAAGTTACATATCTTCAAATATAGAGAACATATTAATTTTATATGTGATTTCATATATCCTCATTTGAATGAATCCTTAATAGGGACCTATATGCCAGGAATCATCCCATTGGCAAATAAATCCATTGAATCCATTAGAGACATATAGTTTTACTTGGATTACACAATCATATGAATTGAGAAAACATAATTCACTCCATTAAGGTTACCAATCCATGTCCCAAATAAATTAGTTGTATAAGAAGTTGTATTTCAAATATGCAATGGTGTAGACGATGTTTACAGAGAGAAAAAGAAAGGGTTACTACATATTCTACCTTTGGCCATTAGTAAGACTATCTTCTAGTATTGGAACAACATTCAAGATACTGCTAGATATATATCCTCCTTGAAATTACATCATGATGACTTAAGGCAATGGGATCCAAATGATAGGGTAACAAAGCATTTGAAAGCCAAAAACATAAATGTTCCTTAAGAGCATCACCTACGTGCTCATGGTAACATGTACAAAAACTCTTCATAAAACTATGAGGTCCTAACAAGGTTGAATAAATTTAACATCAATTTGGAAGTAAGGTTGATGAGAAATATAAAGGGAAGTGATGACATTTGGTAACTTAATCTAATCCAATATCACCTATTGGGAGGTCATTCTTTTGGACATCCTCTAGCCCAACCATATACAAAAACATAATAGTCTGAAGCACAAGTTGTAAAAAAATATAAAGTGTAGATTGAACAAAGGCCTAACAAAAATAGACCTAGTGAAGGGCCATCATTTTTAGCCCATCCTAAAAGACTAAAATCCCCTATTGAATATATAGATGTGATTACATTAGATATAGGATAAATAATAGGATATTCATTTCAAACATTAGCCAATGCCTATGGGTCAAATAAAGAACTTGAACAAGTGTAAGAACCTTAGTCCCAAATTGATAATAAATCAGAGATAAGAAAAAGGCAAGCAGGTAACATTGGACCTAGTTCCCATTGCTCCCCCATAGAAAAGGAAAATTAAATTGGCATTGGCTCCTACAAGATCAAATAAACCAAGAGTGACATTCACTCACCCATTGAGTGAGGTCAACATATTTAGTGATGAAAACCCAATCCATGAGCCTTTTATTATTGAGTGGTTTTTGTATGGGAAGTTTTAAAATATATCAACTATGCACCACAAGTGGGAAATCATAAAGTCAGTGAAAATTCATGTTTATGAAGAACTCAAAGCTTAAATTCTAGAGATGTAATATAAAGAAGAGGAGATAAAAATTACTACCCCTAGAGGATTAGATGGAACTCAAATGGATGCTCCCAAAACTTCAAGTGAAGCATAAGTTGAGTTTCCTACTCCAAAAGTGACTAAATCATCAGTTAGAATTAGGTTTAATCTAGAGACTACCATCATGGAGTGAGTAATTAAGAAGAGGGACATGGTAAGAGGTGAAGAGTTAACCTTCCATAAGGTTGAACCATTTTCTGTTTTAAATTTAGTGGTTGGAAAAAATATAGGATAGGATAAGATAGTTTAAGAAAATATCCTTGACTAAGCTCAGGCCCAAAGTAACTAGTTAAAAATAATGATGAAGGGTCTACTCTAGGAAAAAAAGAATTTAAAAGAGGCTATTATGTTGTCAATTCATGAGGATAGGTTTAATAAATTTGAGGATGTCATAGTGGGACTATTCAACATTTTTAAAATATATAGAGCAAGATAAAAGGAAATAAGGATGCAAATCTCTAAAGTAATAGGCCAATTTTGCCAATGGTAGGTTACAAGCTCCCAAGTGAGGGAGCTGATTAAGGCCCTATTTAAAAATATAGTCCCAAGTTTTAGGACTATTATTAAGGCACATCTAAATATGGCCATGGCCATATTGGTTGACAAAATTGATGGCCTAGACAACTGGTCCAAGGATTTGGAAAGCCTTGCCGAAGCCCTCAAGAATATGGAAGGCAAAATGTCTCATATCTTAGATAGTTTGACCAAATAACCCATATCCCTTAGCCTACTAGGTCTCATAGGAGATGAATAATTTAAACAAATAACCTTTCAATTCATGTAAGAAATGATAAAATAGGGATAAAACCAAACAACTGAGGGTAATAGAAAAGTCATGGGTTTACTTCTCTCCTTTGAAGAGAAAATAGGAGATGTTAGGGGCATCAAGCAGAATATGGAAAATATTGAGGACTTTAAATATTTGTAATACCATGGGTATGAACTTTTCTTGAAGCTAGTAATTGATCTTAATTTTATTAGTAACCAACACTACAATTTAAAGATCCTTCAACAAAAGCAATAAAAAACATCAACACAGGGCCCACCAGCTAGCTAGAAGTGTTCTATTCCATATGTATTTTGTAATATTTAGAATGGAATATTCTTTAAAAAGGCACATGAATTTTTTATCACATTCCTGAAAGGTTAGTTTATTCTAGAAAGTTTAGTGTATTTTAAGGAATTTTATATAAGGATAGTTATCCTTACTTTGTACACTTATGAATCGACATAACTGATTGACATGATTCCTTGAAACCTATAAAAGGAAAATTATCTAATGTAAAGCAGAGAGGTTCTAAGAGCTAAAACTACATTATAAATTTTGGAAAAAATTAATAGAAGCAAGGAATACTATAAAGTTTGCCTCAATTGTTTGAGTGAATTATTATCATGGCTTCTCTCTCAACAATCTATTATATGTCTCATATTTTAATGGTCTTTTTAAGAATTATGGATGTGCATCTTTGATATAGGCTTTCTAATTTGTGAAAATTCTATATTAGTTGAAAGTTCTTAGGTTTAATTTGTTTTATTTACTTTGCATAAGGATTTGAACATGATATTTGATTGTAATAGTAAATCCTTAACGTAAATCAATTTTTACTTGTATTTCTTCATCTTATCCTTAGATACTTTCTTGATGTGTAATGAGATTTGATAATATGATATTTTACATTATACATTGCTTAAATGCATGTTTGGCTGGAATTTAAACCTTGTCATGATGTTTGAGACAAATATAAATAGTCATGTACTTTATTTCTACCCTACCTTTCCTTTTGCTTCTTTTTTTAACCAGATCATTGTATCTTAAAGTCATTGTAAATATTAACTTTAGATTAGTATTTAGTTTAGATTTTGATCATAATTCACTAATAATAGCATAGATGTTTCATACTTTACCATGATTCTTAAGGACCAAGGTGGATCCCAACCACCAATAAATATAAATACTATGAAACAGTCTACTTGCTCTACCGCTATTTCACCATAGGTGACCACATCACCACAATCTACAACTCATGCTCTGAATTCTTTGAATTATAAAATGAGAAGTGTTCTTTAAAAATTGAGGGCACCTATGATACACATAAAGGCATCAACATATTGTAAATGGATTAATATCTTAAATTAAATAAAGCAAGACAAATCGTCGTCTCTTATATGCCACATTGGCTAGAGTCTTTCTTTTTTGGCTATATATGTTGGGTTTTTGAAGCCAATTTTCATGATCCCTAGAACTAGTATGGAGAGATACCAAAATTGTAACTTGCACCATAAAATCAATAAAGAGTTTTATTTGTATATCAATTTATGTTGTTAATGTGTATTTTTTATTATGCATCTGCATATATGTGTGATATTTGTCATCTTTTTTAGGTCCTTTCCTAACCTACTATTATAATTTCATCTTCAACAAGTCAATTGAAAAGATAAGAATAGAAATTTCACTAAAGATTGTTTGTATGCAGTGTATTTAGAGACCTTCATGCACATACCTTCAATCTACAAATCTTCTTTCAATCCTTACTTTGAGACACCAATGTTTAGGACTAGTCTATAGAGTTTCCTTTCGATCGATATGTGTGCCTTAGTTTCAAATATTTCATAGGATAAATGACTATTAAGGTGCATCACCAAAGGTAAAGTAGTTTTCATTTTTAGTTTATTCTTTTCCCTTTTCACCCCAAAAATTATTAGTTTAGTAAGTAGTGATTAGTGATATAATTAGAGGAGCTATCCTAATCAAATTCTAAAGTTCTGATCTAGATATAGGCATCCCATGGCCTTAAATCAATCCCATGTTAGTCCAGGTATGAGTCGGACTTGAGAAATCTGATCTCTATTGGGTGCTATCTATATAGATAAAAATAATTAAGAATTCAAATTATGTAATATTAGTCTAATAATAAATAAGTTGGTGGTCAATGTTCATCACCTAAAATTATATAATAATCCTCAAATAGAGGAATATTTCATTCATACAACCTATGCCATACCTTTCATGATGTCATCATATAAAACAATCAACAATGAAAAATCCTATAGCATTTTGGATAGTATTTGATTATAAAACCAAGACCTTGGCTGACTAAATATTGAATTACTATCATCCTAACTATAAAATCAACTTCTTGACTACTTTTGACTAAACAAATAAAAATAGAAATATAAATAAGCAATAAATAATTCTAAGTCACCTATTGATATTATAATTCTTGTATCCATGTGTTTAATCCATTAAAATCACCATTTTCTCTTCTTTTCCATATGCTACAAGTTCATTTGAGATGCTATGGATAACCTTACAATACTACAAGTTCAACTTGTAACATCTTCAATAACACACATCTAACTATAAGTGTGTTTTTAGTAATCTAGATGGATGTTTCCAATATTCAAACCTCATATTGGTGGTTAAGTGATTATTCAGATTAATGGGATTAGGTATCTATTAGGACACATAGCCACTATGGCTTGAATTATTTTTATTTTGACCACCTTAATTTGGATGACTTGTAGCCACTATAAATTTTTTAACTTTTTATCTTGAAGATACGAATTGAATGTAATGTCTAAATTTAGTGAAGCATATGGACATCTAAAATTTATTATATATTTAGGAAAAGTTTTTTTTATAATTAGGACATTCATGGTATTAAATTTTATTAAACATTCCTATAAAATTTATGTAGTTCTTGATCAAAAAAATGTATTTTAATATGACTACTTCATTAGATCTCAACTATCCTATGTCATTCCATGTTACTTCCTAAGTTTATTTCCAACATTTTTAATGGTTTAATTTCATTCTAACACTTACATGTAATGGTGAAAACCATCAGTGGAAGACACAAGTCATAACTTATTATAGAATCTAAATAGTTATGTTTGTAATTTAGTGTTGTATAATTACTCCATTTTAAAATATGATATGCATGTATATATTATTTATAATTTGTTCTAACATCATTACCTACTCACTTTACCATCCTAAAATAATTTTCCATCATATAATTCATGCCATCCTTTCACATGACCTCATTGAATCCATTTAAATTCCATGTTTGGGTTCATAAATATCATATCCTTCATACTTATGTCATACCTTAATCTTTTACAAATCAAACATTTCGGTACTTGAAATTATCACATCTTATTATTATTGTTCATGTGTGTCATATTTACCTTTCCATGACCAACTATTCACCTCACTTGAGTACAAGTGGAAAGAATATTTAGGGTAAATCATTCAATTTATTATATATGATTTAGTTTCTAATAATGAAAATAATAAATACATGTAGCAAGGCTAAGTGGACTCATAATAACAATTAATATGCCATAAAAACCTAATAACTAAAGAAAAAATCATTCACTCCTTCATTACCATTTCAGAACCAACTTTTTTTCCACTATAAAACTACCTCATGCACACATGACTACATTTAAATATTCAAATATAGTTTTGCATAATTTAATCCTAAAAAAATAGTAGTTAAAAAGATAAAATTGGGGGTGATAAATATAAAGATAAAAGTGTATGACCACATAGTCTTAAGGAATTATTTGAATGTGATGATATATTATAGAATTCATGATGATTACTATTAATAGATATGTTTGAGGGATTTGACTTAAAAATTGTCAAATAATTTTATTGGACACTAAAAAAAGATGCATTCATTATAAAAGGGTTGGAAATAATCTTGACAGAACAATTATTAGCTAAATTTATAAGTTTGCCAATGATGGAGTAAATATGATAGGAAAAATTAGTATCCAAAACTTTTAGATCAATATATTGCATCAAAATATAATTCTATATAAATATAATTCTCAACACATAAAAATAATTTCAATTCCTTATCCTTAGTAGGAAGTAGTCGTCTTTGTCTCCAAATACATAACTTGTGAAGGTATAAATGCCATTTTTAATACTTATAAATTATATTTTTTGAGTCATCTAAGACATGGGATTATATTTAATTTACCTAATTATTTATTAAACTTCATATGAAAAATGTCAATATAATACCAAAAGGGTAAGGAAAAACCTATTCCCATCAGTACCTCATCATTTTAATGGTAAAGAATTTACTCTTTCAAATACCTACCATACCTTATGAAATATTCTTGTTGACATCAAACCTTCTAAAACACATTGTACCCATAGCCACTTATTAATGAAACCCAAAACAATATTCATCCTATAGATCTCCTAAAATATAAAAATGTATTTGAAGCATCCTTTAGTATCCACTACATATTCTCCCACATGTTGAAAAATTTAAGAAATAGAAATGGGTTTTTATCTTAAAAGAATGTATTGATTTAAATATTCACTCGTGAATAAAAATAAAAATGGGAATACATTGAGATTGAAAGAGATTAATTAGATAAAATTAAGGGAGAAATTTAAGAATAAATTACTGAAGAAGAGGAATTTTGTGGTACATAGTAAGATACCAAATAAGATTTTATGAAAGTGGCATAAAATTAATACTAACCCATGAAGGATGATGTTCAAGAGAAGGTTCAATTCTAAAATTACACTCATGAGGGTAAAGGAAAATAAACTATTGGAAATAATCATTTTTATATTGATAATAATTATAAACATTCAAAAATCATAGATGCATATGAGGAAATGGAATATATCAGAGTTATAATTTGATAATTGGAGCTAGGTAAATTTTTTTAGGTACCTTGGCAAAGATTATAGACTAAGAGGAATGAATAATAGAGAAAGTGGAACTTTAAAATAAATAATAACATTCACCTTCAACATCTACTTCCATAAATTAGGATACCATAGCCATGATTATGATTGATGAATCTAAATCCACCTTTATTTTTCAAGAGGAAATAACTAAAATAATTCTTAAAGAAATTTTATCCAGTAATAAAATAAAGGAATCTCATTCTCAAGTATATGGTAAATTTTATGGTATAAAATTAGATATTATTTATAATTATGTCTCTATAGAAAACATATCATAACAATTAACACCTATAAAGTATAAATGTGGCTACATCATGAAGAATATATTCATAAATTAGTAGAATAAAATAAGGCTATAAAAAATAATATATAAGAAAAGGATGAAGAATTTATGTAAAAAGAATTAATTATCCAAGGGTTATAATTGGAATTTCCAAATATATGTGAATTTTTCATTCAAATGTTATAGTTTATGTTACATATTTGCCCGCTCTTCAAAAACTACATTAGTATTAGTAAGGGATGTAGAACTAATGATTTGTAGTTTCTGATTTATATAGTATATTTAGATATTTATGCTCTATAGTTGATATGTGTACTTTTTATTTTCATGACCATTTACATTAGAGGACATTAATATATTATAATGGATGTATTATGTCTTCTGATCATGTTTGACTATCATTTCATTTGTATATTTGATTTGCATTACAACAATTTATTGATATATTTATCTATTATGGGTACTTGATTATTTTGTTTCAAACTTAGACTAATTACCTTTATTGTTTGATCGAGGTGGTTATAAGATTGTCCCTCCCTCACAAAGTGGTATAGATGGAGACTATAATAGGGGAGGCGAGTGCATATATAATCATTTGGAATGGGGAGAACTAAATCAAACCCACACACACTCTCTACACTCTTAATTGCTTTGATGAAACAAATGAGAAGAAGTATTCTATAGAAATGTTGTGTTTCTTTGAATTATCTATCCTTATAGTTAGGAAAGTATGTTTTCATTTGTTTTGAGTTCATTAATTGTCTTGATGATTTTTATTAGCATAATATGTGAAATTTATGTATTAGATATTATATTTCCATGAAAATAAATATGAATTAGTCTATGCTAAATTATGTAAGGTAAACCATTTACACATTTTAACTCTTAGAAGAGTGTTGGGTATTATATGGATATTGTGTAAGTTGTATACTTTTATTCCCATTTTTTGTGAATAGGGGTGGGAGAATTAGGGTAAAAATCACCCAAGTCCTTCATATCAAATAGGTTTTTGAATTTTTAAACATTTTAATAGCTAAGTAACCACATACTTTTCTAAATGAAAAGAGATTAAATTATAATGTAATTAGGTTTTAGTTTTTATGTTTGTGGTTAACTTGACCATTTTAGTATGATGAGAAATTTTTGCATGTGGCATCCATGTTCAAAACTAGGGTAATTGACTGTGAGTAAACATGTCAAATATGTAGATCCTGGATAAATGAAGGTGAGTTCATGATGGATAATAGGTAGTATAGTAAAATGTTGGAATGGTGATGGAAAATATGGATATGGGGTGTAAAAAGGATAATAATAAGAAAAAAGGAGAATATGACATGACAAAAGGATAATAGAGCTTAGTAGGAAGGAATAAGATACCATTAAATACTTTCAAGTGGTAGACATTGCGAAAATAGGTCGGTTCAACCTTGAGTTTGTAATTCTAGGTTTATTGTAGACTTAGTCTTAATAATAAAAAATAATATATGTTTATTTGATATGGGTTTAAAAATGTATGTTGTTTTAATGTATGTAATGGTATATTATAAAACTAAAGGTTTCATATTTATAGACCTAGGGATGGAACTCAGCTCCATCAATAGGCCTATAAACATGATGTTCAACCATTTAAAAAAAAAAAAAAACAAATTGTTTATATGTGATGGAATAAATAGATTTTCATCTTTATAGACCTATGGATGGAACTCATTTCCATACATAGGCATATAAATAGGAATTTGAGTCTTTTATTTTAAAAGAATATAAGGATTAGTGATTTTAAAGACACCACTAAGAAATACATGCACTACAAATATTTAACTTGTTCATGACTTAGATAGTTATTGACTTGCGTATTATTGTTATTGTGACTTTTTATTAGTAATTAAGGGAACCGTATTTTTCCCAATCCATCCTTGATGAGTAATAATATGGATAAAATCTTGAATCGATTTAAAACCTTGGAATGTGTAGTGACCAAGAAGTCCTATTGACCTAAGGACTATAACAAATTTGAAGACTTGCCTTAAATGTATATCAACAATGGTATATATTATATAGAACCTTTAGATGAATATTACCAAGGTAAAATTTGTATAGACTTTTATATTATCAATATGATCAAGAATGGATGAAGTTCTAGTAAATTTTTTATAAAATTTTACTCTTAAAAGAATTGTGCAAACAATTAAGATATATAAAATGTTTTTGAAAATAATAAAATCCCATGGATGTATATATAGTAATGAACTATGTAGTGTGACATTAAAATGGTGTTTATAGGGATTTTAAGTCTTGTAATTTTATATATTTTGTAGTTGTATGTAATTTATACATAGCTCATGCCATGGTTTTGAGTTACAAGATAGTGTATAATTGAATTTTTGTTTTGAATTGATTTTATTTGTATATATAGATTGATTTACATTTGTAAATGTGTGTGTATGTATGTGTAGTCATATAAAATATAAAAATTGGTAACTTGAGTGTGGCTAATGACACCCAACCCATAGCTCCCTATTTTTTGCTCTCATAACCATTTTAGGCACTTTTTCACTGATTTCCAATCATTTTTAGGCTTTCAACACCTTATTACAACTTAGCTAAGACCCTTTTCCATGCTTATTCCACCACCTAGGTCCTGTACCCTTAGGACAATAGTTCCCAACTTGGACTAGAGTTCTAGAACCTAGGGTATCCCCTTTTTGATGCTCCTATCTAATCACATTTTGAGCCCAAATTACCATTTTTCCTTGATTCCTCTTCTTTATTATGTTATCCTAGTGTGATTGCATTTAAGCCATGACCAATAGATCCCTATATAAGACCATTAAAATATCATTTGGAAAGGGTTAGAAAATATCACTAAGTAAGCAAGAATACAAGTAAGACTATTTAAGTAATATTCCCTATTCTCTACATATAGTTAATTGATACACTTAAAATCTCATTCAAATCGTTACAACAACCCCTAGCCACCTCAAGCATACCTAGTTTTAGCATTTATTACATTCTCATATCAAAATTTCACTAATAAATTTCAAAGGGAGAACTACATATGGCTTGATCCCTCTTCGGAGTATTGGTATGTAGGTAGTGTACCCACATATGGGTTGTGAAGCATGTCTAGTGCATCTTACACACACTAAACCCCCCTCTTGTATTAAAGTCCTAATCAAGCTTATTATAGACCTATAATCAAATTTAAATAAGCTCTACAAGGATCTCCACTGAGAGTTAAGCTTCAAAATTTCATAAGAAAGGTCATACAAGAGTGGCAGATAGAACCCAAAAAGCTTAGACCTTTGTGACTAATTTGGATAATAGCAGTACGAATAGGACTATAGCACTGGACCCTACAGTGTTTTGTTTTTGGTGCTCTTTTCCTTTCACTAAATGAAAGCTAGATATAGGTTCCTAAAGCTGTCCCAGTCCTACATAGTCAATACTAGCCTTCATCTCAGTTAGATCAACACATTTATAAGCTAAGTTATATTTATCTCTATTCACTTGCTATTTTTAGAAAGTTTAAACAACAATAAAAATTAACAAATCAGTAAGTTAATTATGGCATAATTATTGATTGATGTAATTTAATAAAACTTTAAACTAAATAGGAATAAAAGCCCCAATTATTCCCTAAAAAGTTAAATCATTTGGTGAACCCAACTTACTTCATTTGTGCATAAAAACTATAGAAACCCTAGGGTAAATTTCTTATTGATTTTTACCATATTTTTTAATTTTTTTCCCTACATAATAAAATAAAAAATTAACATTAAACTTTTAAAATTTCATAGTAATTTCAAAATATTTTTCTTTTAAACTCTAATTACCCACACTAGGTCCCACTAATTATTTAGTAATTTTCCAATCATTTTTTGAATTTTTAATAGCATATTTAAATCAGAAAATCCATTCAAAATTCAAATTTTCATAGTAATTTGTCAAAATATTTATTTTTCTAAATGCTAGTTGCATATACTAGTTCCTATTAAATCACTACTTTTCCAATAAATTTCTGACTTTTTTTGCATATCTAACTCAAAAATCTACTTTTAATTTCAAATTTTCATAGTAATTCTTAATATAATTATCTGTTAAAACCCTAGTTGCTCATACTAGGTCCCATTGCTTTTTAAGGTATCACCTTACATGTTTGTGAGCTTCATATCCTTTATATGCAATTTCTACTTAACTATTTTTAAGAATTTACATTTCTTATATTCAGTATTTTATTTATATTTCACTTTGCCTATTACAATTTTTTGCAAAAAATTCAATCAAATTTTTACTTGTTTTCCTATTTTACCAACGGCCCAGTATACCATTTTTGATGAAACATATAAAAGTAAACTTCAATAACTCTTAGATAAATACCCTAACATGCAAGATCACATGATTAAAATACTAAAAAAAGAATAAAAAAGAGTGAATAATGGTCAATCTTCTCAAACCATAGAGCAATCAGTTGTGAATGACACTACAAGTGTAACTATGTCTTAATAACCCCCTATAGTAACCCAATTTTCTTCTTTATCATCATCTACAGCTAGTACATCTTTGTCTCCTATTGTGGCATCCCTTATGTAAGAGATAAAATATCTTCAATTCAAGGTGCTACATCTTGAGTAAGGTGATTCTAGACCTACACATGATTTGTATTCTTTTACTCTTTTAAATTCACTATTGGGACATCACATTACTTCTACACCTTTTCCACAAGTTTTTGTTCAAACCAATCTTTCTCTATATGATGGAAAAAGTGATATAGAGACACATTTGAGAGATTTTCACATAGCATGCTTGGACTATGTACCAAATTATTGGCTACTTACCAAGCTATTTCCATGAAGCTTAAAGGACTATGATTTACAATGGTTTTATAGTCTATTGAATTAGTCGGTCAATGCATTCAATCCTTTAGCCAATATATTATTATCTCATTTCAAAATTAACATTGGTGATAAGGTTTCACATGATCAAGTTACATAATATAAACAAAGGGTCAATGAGCATCTCATAGATTATGTTCTTTGATATAAGACTATCTTGGCTAAGATGACTAGTTCTATGGCTGATCAAGAGATATAAGATCTCTTCAAACAGTGTCTTCTACCATCTTTGCATGAATAAATTATGTTTAAAATATTCTCTTCCTTCACTAAATTATGTCACACACTAAAAGAAAGAGAATCCAACTTAATTTCAATGGTAAAACTCAAGTACACAAGTATCTTAGACACAACAAACAAGAGAAGTAAAAAAGTCCCATACAAAGTAAGGGTCAATGATAAAAAGAGTCAAAATCAACATATAGTTAATGTAGCTTCAGAGACCCCTCAGTGAGTGGTTTTATCAGCACCTACTCAATGTATCTTTACCAATGTACCAATTTCTCTAGCCAAAGTTTTACAATATATATTGAAATGTAACATCATATCTCTTCTTCCTATTTAGGATGTTGATCTAATAAATCCTCTTCCATGGGGATATGATCAACATTCCTTTTGTGAGTTTCATAGGGAACTAGGCCATATAAAAAACATATTAATCAATTTGAGACATAAGATACAAGATTTAATAGATGGTAATCATATTGATCTTGGCACTTCAATTAAGCCTCCTCAAGCCAAGCCAACATAGGATAAAACATTGAAAATATTTTTAGATCCTTTTCCATAGAATTCCAAATAGGAGACAAGGGATACATTAAGGGTTCATCATGCATATCATTCACATCCCCCACCAGATACATACAAGGTACCTTTAGTTGAGTTACATCCTTTGAGCAACAGGATTGGCATATACAATTCTAGAGTCCTAGCTAGACCTTCCATATCCTTATTAGAGCAGGAGATTATTAAGGATGATATAGATTATCATGCACTCTTTATTAGAGATCATATTCATAAGCATCCTATTCATAGTGTTCTTATAGATAATGAATCTAGTGTGAACATGTGCACTATGAAATTATTATAGCATTTGGTATATTTAGAATAGGATATTACACTTATAGATATAGTTATCAGTATATTTAGTGGGAATATAACGAGTTCATTGGGTGGGATTATAATTATTCTATAGGTGGGCCCAATACATGTGGCCACACCATTCACTATTGTTCTTAGTTCAAGAGTTTTTGATATGTTACTTGTTCGACCATGGATTTAAAAACATTAAATAGTACCTTCTATAGTTCATATATGCATGAAATTCATTCACAATAATTAGGTTATTATAGTTATTCGAATTCCATATGAGTTACCACTCCCCACTTTAGAGCCATATTCTACTTTGCAGTCACTAGTTTTAGTTCAGCCTCCAATTTCTATTTAGCCACCAATTTTAGTTGTTCCACCAATTTTAGTTCTTCCTCCAATTCAGATTCAGACATAGTCGAGGCATCCAACACTATCATAATGAGTTCATACACCTCCATAGAGGTATCTTTCATAGTAGACATAGTTTTGGGATTCTAGATAGCTCTCATCTGTAATAGTCACACCCAAGATAGTATCATTGAGATCTTGTGCATCTACACATAGAACACATTTTGAGAGATCTTCTTCTACTTTCAGATGGGTCCATAAAAGCCCTATAGTTGCATCCACTTCCTAGAGTTATATGGCGACCCCAAAGTTAGTTTCCACTTAAAATATTTTAGAGTATTTACATCATATATAGCTTTCAGAGCCATAGCCTCAGTCTTTCCATTATGCTTTGTGATCACGTATGAATCCTCTCCTTGATATAAGACACCATGATAGGGAGTCTCCCATGAGACTCATCAATTAGTATCATTTTACCCAGTAACACATATACATAGTTTATATTGATTGATTGTACATAGCTTAAAATATTTTAAAAATCCAAAAGCATTCAAATAAATCCAAAACACCAAAAACATTTTGATTGTATGCATTATCCATGATTTACATTTATACTATCATTCTAGACTTACATATACTATTTTATGCTATTGTTTGTCAATTTATCTACATTACCATGCTTCACTTGATCTTCTTTGAGTGTGTGCAATGACATCTAGCTCTTTTATTGCTTCACTCTACCCATTGAGGGGGAATCCTACTTATACATTGAGACACACATTGATATACATACCCACTAGGGGCATCTTATAAATGACTACACCATCTAGGTTATGTCATTCCTACACTACACACTGTAGTTATTATCTTCATGTACATTACCTACTAGCTTACATAGATTACTCTATCAATACTTGCTAGTATATAGAAATTGTGTATTTCTTGGTATATACCTAGTCTTGTAATAACATGTCTTTAATACCTTCGCATTATTCCTTTGATTAGTTATATTATGATTATATTTCTAGATCTTTAGTTTCTTTCATATCTTGCTTAGTATTAGTTTGATGTGATTGCATTTACTGATTCCTATTTGTCTCTTATATGTGCCTTAGGACATTTTCCAATGTCCTTAACTAATATTCATGTGTGTGCCTTTGGAAATTTCCCAATGTCCCTTGTTTGTACTCTTTTAAATGCTTGTTTCAATTTTATGTGTATGTGGCATTTGAACATGCCTTGTATGCTTGATTTCTAGATTAAGTAACATGTGCCCATGTCCCTTATTCACTTGGCCCCTTTTCCACCCTTGTATGATTCTTTCTTCTTTCCTTATGTTCTTTTTTATTATTTTCTTCTCATTTTTTACAATTCCATGATCTACATCATGCATTTATCTTACTTTCTATGATGCCATGATGGACATCATGCTCCATCTCTCCAACTAACAAATAATAAATAATTAGAATTCTCATTCCATTTCTAATTATGTACATTTAATTATGTTTTTATATCTATCTAAGCATACCCCTATTAATCTAACAATCTTTCAATACAAACCACGTTATATCTTGAGATATCTTGTCAATTATCATTGCTATATCATGTATCTTTGTAGCATAACACACTTTCATGGTTATTTATTTTGAGGATAGCCATTGTAGGGTCTCCATTCCTACCCTTAGAAGATGGGAAAACAAATAGGGGTTTCTTCACATAGATTAAAACTCCTTACAGTCAAAATCAAACTTCTAAAATAGCTCAAAACAACAATAAAAGGTCAAACTAGGAAAAAGAAATCAGAAAAATAGTGATGATTCTAGCATGATTTTTAGTTATAGCAAAGGAAAATAATACCAGACATAGATAACATCACTGGACACTAGGGTGTCCTATTTTTGGTGCTCTTATTCAAACAACATAAAAACTAGATTTTCTAGAAGTAGGCAAAAAAGTAGGTTCAACTATAGTTTTTCACATTCAGACCAGTTCAAATTCAGCAATTTTTAGTACACTTTTGCTTAGAAAATCTAGATATAAGGGGAATCATTAATATTATGATGTATCTCACTTCCAATTTTGGATATGGTAGTTGGTATAATTTCTAGATCAAAATCCATGTTCTAGACACTAGTGATTGGGGGTAATGTGCATGGCACATTTATTTTCTTTTCTTTCTAATTTCAACATTACACAAGCATTATTATTAGTTTCATGCCTTATTCCATTAATATGTGGTTGGCATCATTTTATAGTATCTTTCATATAATCCTAATCTCTACTTTCCTAAATTCTCGAGTTCCTAAGTGGCTTCTATATAATCCTAGTTTCTAGTTTTGGAGTGCCTTTCATTCAAGCCTAATCTCCATCTTTTCAAGTGGCCAAGAATGGCTTAGTTTTCAGCATACATTAATCTATCCATGAAAACATTATCATATTATAGAGCATTCATGGGCTTCAAGATCCATCTTATTCAACACACATTTCATACTGGCATCAGTTTATAGCTTCACTTCATGGGGCAATGATGGAGTCAAAGGACTCGTTAGCCTTTATATTCTTGGGCCACCTATTTAGAGGGATTAGAAACATAGTAAAAACATTTAATAGCACATGAATGATCATATAGATTCATTTATTAGGTGATGATGGAGCCAAATGGCCAATCTTTGCATTCTTGATCCACTCTTAGGAAATTAAGAAATCAACTCCATTTGTGATATTAATCTTGGTACATCACCTTCCAAAATTACTCAGCATAATCTAGCATCACTCAACATCATAATATATTTACACTTCACAAAATTTTCTCTTTATGCACACCTAGTAACATAATATTTTGATGAGCTTCACCCTTATAGGTAAGTTTAGGTATGCTTTCTATTTTTCCTTTATCCTATTGTTTCACTTTGATAAATCAATATAATGAAGGTAGGGTAAATGTAATCATTTAAAATGTAAAAAATTGGAAACTTGAGTGTGGATTATGACACCCAACCCATAGTTCCCACTTTCTTACTCTCATGACCCTTTTAGGTACCTTTTCACCAATTTTTAGTCATCTTTAGGATTTCAAGAGCTCATTCTAGCTTAGATAGGACCAATTTTCCATGATTATTCTAACCCCCTAGGTCATGTATACTCAAGATAATAGTACTTAACTTGGACTATAGCATTGGACCCTAGGGTGTCCCCTTTTTGGTGCTCCTATCTAATCACATTTTGAGCCAAGAATACCATTTTTCCCTAATTCCTCCTCTTCATTATGTTGGCCTAGTACAATTGCATTTAACCCATGACTAGTAAATCCCTATATAAGCCTATTCAAAGATCATTTGTAAAGGGTTATAAAATATCACCAAGCAAGCAAGAATACAAGAAAGACTATTCAAGCAATCTTCCCTACTCTCTGTATATAGCCAACCAAAACACTTACAAACTAATACAAATCCTTACAATAGCCCCTAATCAACTCAAACATACCCAATTTTAGAATTTATTGCATTATCATATCACAATTTCACTAAGAAATTTTAAAGGGAGATATACATATGGTTTGATCCCTCTTTAGAATATTAGTATGTAGGTAGTGTGGCCACACATAGGGTTTGAAGCATGTCCAGTGTATCTTAAAAACACTAACCCTCCCCTCTCTTTTCTCAAATTCATATTCAAGATTATTGGAGACTTAGGATAAAATATAAATCATCTATACAAGGAGATTCATTAAGAGTTAAGCTTTTAAATTTCATAGGAATTGCCATATAGAAGTGGTAGATAGAACCCAAAAAGCTTAGACCTCTATGACTAGTTTGGAAAACAATAGTGACAATATGAATATAGTGATATACCTTAAAGTGTCTTGTTTTTGGTGCTCCTATCCTTTCATAGAATGAAACCTAGATCTAAGTTCCTGATACTATCCCAATCATGCATAGTCAATATCAACCTTCATCTCAGTTGGATTTATAATCTACGTTATCTTTCTCTCTATTCACTTTCTAATTTTATAAAGTCTAAAAAATAATTAGAATTAACAAATTATTAAGTTAATTATGGAATTATTATTTAATAATTTAATTTACTCAAACACTTAACTAAATAGGAATAAAAACCCCAATTATTCCCAAAAATGTTAAATCAATATGTGTGTGTGTGTGAGTGCACGCATATAAAAATGTATTTACTTGACTATGTGTAAATACATGAATAAATTCAACACCTTGTGATCTATGTTTAACATAAATTTATTTCCATTCAGAAATATATATACAAATATAGGAGTATAGCATAAATTTTTGACAAGACTTATGTAGGTCACACTATATACATTTGAAGTGGATAATTTGTTCATTGGATGTAGTTTTAGTTTAAATAAACATGAATAAATAAAATGAGTGAAAATTTTCTATATGATAAAAACACATTTTTAGATGTTATATCATTTAGTAGTGATTCTTTGAAAACTATAACTAGTATGGTTGAATGTGCATATAATATGTATTGGACTATAAATTTATATTGGATAAAAATATGAGATTTTTATGAAATAAGGAAATGAATAAATAAATTTTAAAGGTTGAATATTTATAAATAAGTATAAAAGAGGATCAAGAGATTTAAATTGTATTTATAAGCTACCTATAAACTCTATCTAATTTATATTAATAAAATAGTCAGTATTCCATTAGATCTTATGTGGTTTTGTGTTAACAAAAAGAGATGAAGATGTGAAATTAATATAGTATATATATTTTTGGATTTTTGTCTTATAGACATATAATAATATTTTGCTTTTGAATATTCATTGAAAATAATCTAAAAATTATATATGTGTCATTATTGGTTGAGTTATTAGAAACAATGTGATTGTTGAGAAGGATGATTACGTGTAGCTTGTATTGCATAATTTGTTTGGATTGATAATATGTTGCAATATATATTTATTATTCCTTGAATTATGTATGAAAATCTAATTATCATGTTTCATTTGATAGCAGGTGATAGATATATGAGGGTTTTATCATGCAACATATATATCTACCCCCTTATATCATCTGATAGATTATGATTCATTAGAAAAAAATTTATGTGAGTGGAATTGACTCAGATGCATGAGACATCTTATTTTTATAATGAAAATTTTGGACAAATTAATGTTATAGTTGAGACATTATCATTCCATTTTAATTCTAGTTTACATGTGTATGTGTGATGCCATATTAGATAGAGGATTATGTTTCATGGTTTATGTGATTGCTAAATGTATTAGTGAATGTACACAAATGGGTTCTAGTTCAATTATTAATATATTCACTACTTTTATCTTCCCATCTATAAAGGGAAGGGCCACTCCTAATGGGAAGGTGTGTAGGAGATTAACGGTCTATGGCTAGAAGAAAATCACCTTGATGATGCTTTCCCTCTTTTCAATTATTTGATCATTTAGTTATCACACTCATTGTTATTTGTATGGATCATTGAGTTATTTATGAGGATTATTTGTAACAATATACATTATATCTTGTTCATTTGACTTTGTAATACAATGTAATTTGTAGTATAGTATGATCGATGACTATCCAATAAAATAGTGCCTATGATACTTGTAAATAATTATAAATATTGTAAAAATAGTGGTTTTATTATTATTTATGGATATATTTGAGGATTATTCTAGTGTATTGATGTACTTATATCTATTTACTATTCATTTCATAATAAATATTCATCTAATATTCTATTAGAGACTATTTTAAAACTAAATGGATCATATTTTAACCAATGGGTTAATATTTTCATACATTTATCACTTTAGATACATTTATTTATCAAACAGTAGAATATACAGATGATTATTGATGATAGTATAAGTAATATATGGATTTTAAAAATGAGTTATTTTTATGTATCCTAGTGGGGTTAGAACAATGTATACCACCTTCTAGGGTTTACACAATGTTTCTAAAATAAAAATTCATCTAATTTAAAATATGTAGGATAATCCCTAGGAATAAATATTATACATGCATTCCTTTATCCTTTTATGAGGCTTATTTTCATGGTTCACATGAATTTGAAGATTTTATATGTTAGTTATTTCATCATGGATAGGTGTAACCTTGGATTACAAATGAAATAAAAATGTTATTTTTTGGTTTATTCAACTGAGGGCCTATTGTTCTTATTTGAAAAATTAACTTAGAAGGGAATAATAAATGTTAGCTTACACTGCATAGAAAAAACCTATTTCTTTGAGCCTTATAAAATAATACTAGTTTCCCAAGGTAACAAATCCAATAATGGAATTATTTAACCTCAATTCAAGAATTCAATAAGGTTATTCAAACATCCAATAAAGAGGTTTTCAATCATGTTATCACTCTCTCCAAACAAAATTTGTAAAGAAACCTTTGATGTCTATGGATAAAGGTAGAGCATAGTATTCCTTACCTACAAAAAAGAAAGCCCTATTTTGTATACAACTTTAGATTTTCCAATAACATGGTTAATAGGTACATGGATTGTATAAGGTAAATCACTTTTAGTTGGATAGGTTTTGAAATTAATAATTCCTGCTTTGTGGTAATCCATCCTACTTAGATAGGTACTATGTATATTGATGAAAAATAAGAAAAGAATAAATGGGAAAATAAAATACAAGACATTAGATATCTACTGTTAATATAATTAGTAATGAAAAAACTATGATACGATGATTTTACATGATCATTTCATGTCCTAATATAGTTCTTATTGAACTAAATTTGATTTAATGAGGATGTGCAATAAATTAAGATTAGGGATGTTATGAGGATTAGGAATAAACCTCATTTTTAAAATTAGGTTATGTAATAATGATCCTTTTTCCATAATTTACATCTCCTTGAACTCATATTTTCATAATATTCACATATGCATATGTGTGTGTGCACATACACACACACAATGTTAAATTTGGTTTAATTTATTGTTCATGATTTTACTGATGTAATTTAATGGTTTTTATGTTATAATGTTTTGATGAAAAATATAATGTAATTAATATGTAAATTTTATGTTATAGTGCATGTAACCACTATGGTAGAACCACCTATAGCCACATCATGACCAATTCCAAATTAACATATCCATTGACTATGTCAGTGCATAGTAAAGGTTGTAGGAGTCATATGTTTGGGAATAAATAGTTAATAAAAATTACAATTATAACTAATCAATATATCTCTCATTATTATAAATAACCACTTGTTACACTTTATAATCAAGAGTGATTTGTTGATTCTCTCATTAGAACAATTGAATGATTGATATTAAAACATGGTAGATTGTTTAATACTTAGCAAATTTATCTTTTTTATTTATTTTTTTAAGGATATTATGGTTGTAACTTCCATGATTGGATGATATATAATAATATATTCCCTTATTGATATATAAAAAAGTGGTAGATGCTTTATACACTTGATATATTCATTTTATCACTTTTGATTATTTCTCTTGTAGGGGATTATTAACACATCAATATCACTAAGTGCACATCCTAATGAGGGAACCAATAATAGGGTAGGATCATATATTAGTATTTTTTGAGAGATAATTTTTTTTCATACCTCCTATGACATCTCCCAGAATTCCTTAAACCTAGAAATCTAGCTAAGTTTAAAATCTAGTACGACCTTCCAAAACCTAGAATATATATTATAATTATTTGAGGTCCAAAAACACTCTACAAAATCATAAAATTACTCTCTCTCTCTCTCTCTCTCTCTCTCTCTCTCTCTCTCTCTCTCTCTCTCTCTCTCTCTCTCTCTCTCTCTCTCTCTCTCTCTCTCTCTCTCTCTCTCTCTCTCTCTCTCTCTCTCTCTCTCTCTCACACACACACACACACACACACACACACACACACACAAGCACACAAAGAGAAAGAGAGAGACTAGTTATTTTTCTCTTAAACCAAAGTAAAGTAATTATATCATACCATCACTTGTATCACACAATAAACAAACCACTTACATCAATCAAACATCAAACAACTTGAGATAAGGCCTGACTAGGATTTCATCACCTAGCAATCAATTTACCCTTTCTCGACAATCCTACTTGGATGTCATTACTAAGGGGAGAACACACTCAAATATCTAGTTGAGTATAAACTCTATAAATTGATATATACTAGCTAAGTACTTGACACCCTTATCATTACAGTATGTGAAGTAAGGGGTAGGCCCAAATACCAAGCCATGTACTGATTCTCAATATATATCCTTTTAAGATCCTAAACACAAATCAAAACCAACCATAGACTTATTTTCTAGTAGCCACTCTACAAGACAATTTTAGTCACATAATTTATTAAAATCTTAAGGCATAAGCCAAAAGAGAGACTAAAATGAACTTTAAGAATTAATGTATTTTTTAGTGTGTTTTATTTCCTTGCTTGTTTCTTATCTTTTCTCTATTTGAGTGGAAATATTTTTTTATATTTCTCTCTACATTATCTTGTATGGTTCTTAATCATCAGTAGTGAAATAATCTAGTATAATATAACCCATCACCAAACCAATCAACTTCTTCTACCTCCTCATCCATGAAGTATGTTTCTAAACCAAAAAACTTTCCTCATCCTTCAAGAAGTCCTTCCTTCCCTTAGGAAGTTCCCTAAGGACATAAAAGCTTTTTCACCTTCTTAGATAACAATCATATGTTCCTTTAACATTATCTTAACACCATGCTTCACCATACCCCTACTTCATTTCCACTTGTCGACCCACTCTATCGCATACCTTCCCAACTTATGGGAAACACTTCTATTACCACAGTCACCACCTAACCATTGACTACCCATGCTTCTTAATATACCAATAATCCTTTTGATATTAATATGGAAAACCAACCTTCCTAACCAATAAACATCCTTATACCTTCCACCCCCACCAACAACTCCTCTACCCTATGAACAACCCAATTATTAGCCACCTACACTCCCCTCACCATTTGAGTACCTACCACTAGTATTTCTAACCTTCCTTTGGCTACCCAAAATCTGATAAATACTACCCCACTTCAAAATATTATGGTTTTTATAACTTATACCTTACCACCAATCAGTACAAAAGTCATTACCCTTCCTTTAATCACCAACCCAACCACTGCTTCTACTCAAGTACCCATCGTACCCAACCCAGGCTACATCCCTAACCCATAAGGGCATGTACCTCTACCCACTACCAAACCACCTATATCCACCTACCCATACATAACATCCACCCAACCACCTATGCCCACATATTAATATGTGGTAACTCCTCAACCCCCTACTAGTTACCAATATGTTACCCAACCACAATAACAATATGTACCTTAAAAAATTTTGGGTACACAAACCCAAATAGATCTAATGAAAATGATCATGGATAAAATGACCACTTTAGATCATTTATCTCTAGTACACACATCTTATCATATTACTATATTTTTAATGAACCCATTTAACCATCCATTCCTATCAGATCGTAACCTCCTCAGTGGGAACTTCTCAAGTTTTATAAGTTTTAAAGTAAGGAGGATCCCCAAAATCACCTTAGGGAATTTAGGCATGCAAGTTATTTTGTATCCTATTATGACACCATCCTTATTCATACCTTCCCCATGTCCCTATTTGATCCAACATTAGATTGGTATAGTGCCATAACCAAACACTCACTTTTCTCCTTCACCCAACTGGCCCAAACCTTCTTTGATCACTTTTCAATAAACATATCAAAGAAATTTTCCATCATTGACCTTTACTGTATCCAAAAATTTGATGATGAATCTATTGATGATTTTTTAGCTTGTTAAAGGAGCCTAATAAATCAAATTTCCTTTTCTTTACCCTAACCTAAACTGACTTAACTTTTTTCTCTGGCATGTGCCAAGTACATCTCTTCAAAACCTTTAGAACCTTTGACAAATATTTTACCATGGCACATAATTTATAAAATATATCCATCAATGAAGGAAAGTTAAATTTAAAAACCAAAAACTCTACCTACAAAACCAATGAGACCTCTTCCTCTAAACCAAACAAGGTAACTGCAAATGAGATTGTCCTTAATACTGCTCTTCCACCATATATAAATCAATATAATCCATCTAAATCCTTAAAATAAAACATGAGAAACCAAAACTAAAATAATCAAAAGCAATTTACTCCACTTGGTTAATTTTACATTTTGATCTTGGAGAAGTTACTGAAATTTAATATCATACAACTTCCTCCTATCAAACCCCCTTAATAATTTGATTCCTCTCATCCTAAACCTAGATAGTATGATGATAATAACCCATGTTCTTTCCATCAAGTAGTTGGACATAATGTTAGTAGGTTTAATACCTTTAAAAGCATTAGTGAAACCCTCATTGATAAGGGGGAGCTTGTGTTGGACAACCCCAATTCACCTCCAAACCAAGCCCTTGACATTTTCAGGCAACCTTTTCCAAATCATGTGTCTACCAAAAATGAGATAAACAAAGTTAAGTGTTCTCATGATACACATATCATCAATATGGTTCCTAACATACTCAATGCTAAAGAACCTACCATCCAATCTACCTATTCTTCTCTCTCTCCACTTATTGAGGTAGTGGAGTTACATCCTCCTCTTTTGGAGACCCAAGCCAAGGAAGTAACCTTTTCCTCTCCTCTACTTATTAATTTATTGGAGTTACCTTCTATTTTTGAGACCTAATTTGAGGAAGTAACCTTTTCCCCTCTTTCACTTATTGAGGTAGTGGAATCATTGACCCTTACTTAAAATGAAATACTATAACAAGCAACCACCACCACTTTACCTTTTCCCCTAATTACCAAAATATTCACCTTCCCTTTGAATATCATTCCCAAAGAATAAAACACCATATATACACCTCACAAAAATTATCAACCCATCCACACCTTACATCCTTTTATTGAGGAAAATCATGAGGTTACCATTCCCCTTTCTCAACCTATGGCCTTATCTTTGGAGTCCACTACCTAAAGAACAAGATCAGTCTATAAACTATTCTCTAGACTAGTTCAGAGGTTGTAAATTATCTCCAAACATAATGTGGATTGAGGAACCTTTGTAAACAATTGGGGATCTCTTGCATCACCAAGTAGGAACCTCCAACTACACCTTTAGCAAACCAACCCACCACTTCTATTACCCAAACCCCTATCTTATCAACCAAACCAATAAAAACCTCTACCAACCCAACCATTTATCAATGATCCAAAGTAAAAAATCCCAAATAACCAATCCATCTCTATAACTTAACCAAAATAACCAAAAATCTTGGCATCTTCCCTATGCAAATCCTTGAAATTGGAGCTAACCTCACTAGGCCAACCAACCAAACACCACACTAAATTAACTGAGGTAAACCCACCAAAAAGATAAAGGGCCAAAATTATACCTCCCTTAACATTTCCCTTTATCTTAGGGCCTCATCCCTCCACTTTTATTAGGAATCTAGCTATCTCAACCAAAACCCAACCACTGCTATTGGTTATACCATCATACTTGCTTTCTGACACACCCATCCTCACTAAGCCATCAATAATCAAATTACCTACCTTGAAACCTCCTACCTCTAATTTATGAACTTTCACCTTACCAAAATCAAAAGCATCAACTAAGAACAACACCTTACCCAAAACTTATATCACCAAGCCCTTTTCAAAAAAGACTTCCATCTAACCAACCAAAGCAAAAACCTCTAAACCTTCTCCACCTTTATTTGATTCCCAATTGACTATTTTTCAAAGGTTATTATAATATTATTACATGACCTTACCCCATATCAATCCATTTTACCATCTTATTCCAAATCTATTCTAGTATAATGATCACCAAGTCTATTTCTATCATAGGACACTAAGGCATGACATAGAGAACTTCAAAGCTCTCCAAAAAATAATCCATCAGCTCTATGATGAGAATGATCTATTAACAAATGAACCTCTCATGAGAAAACTACCAATCCAAAAAAAAAAACAACTAACCAATTCCTACCTACTCCCCCACTCTCACCTTAGAGTGATGAGGAACCAAACCAATCTCTTACCCTAACTCTTCCCTCCATCCATATTATCCATGTGGTTGCACAATCACACACACAATAAAAAGATAAGGGAAAGGATAAAGTGTCCATCCCATGGACATACCCATCTTCCACCTCCCAATCAATTCAAGATCAAGTACCTTCACCTTCAACCAAACCTAAGGTATCTATCTTGGGTGCATCCCAGTATAACCCCTCCAAATCAATTAAAAGAGTGGTTCTTAAACAACTTCACCAAACCTTGATGAAGATGAGCCTATATAATTTTATCTATACCTAACCTCATCATCACCAAGTAATTATAGAGACATTAAAATAAATATAGGTCTAACCTTAAGACCCTCAACCTATGGTAGCCTTTATTGACACTCTCCAAATTTCTAACCTTATCACCTTCAAGGATTTGAAAATCTTTTCTATCCATCTTGATGATCTAGATTCCCATCTCTTTAATACCGAATACATCAACCAAACCTACATCGAATGGATCATGATCAATGGGGGAACCAACATTAATATCATCTTCTCCCATGCCTATGATCAACTCAAACTAATATATAATGCCATGTCCAAAACATTGGCCATCCTATGATCCTTCAATGACACCATGGTCACTAGTCTAGGAACTATTTTATTTCATATAAATTTAGGACCTCACACACTCCTAGATCTATTCTATTTAGTGGAATCAAAATTATAGTATAATGTTTTGATGTGATGACCTTAGATCTTCTCTATGGGTTATGTATAATCTATCCTTCATTGTTGCATTAATTTTGAACATGAAGGCTAGGTTGTCACTATACAAACTAACCCAAGTCCATTATCATCATGTAACATGACTTATCATCTTAATTACATCCTCATACCTCCATATAGCACACCCTCATTGACCAAGGACAAGCCCTCAACCATAAAGTTGGAATCCATATGTTCTTCTACCAATGAGGCATCTAATAGCTTATCCATCCCTTTGGGCCAAGGTGATTTGTAAGATATTATCATGGTATGTAAGGATAACTAAGATAAATCAGCTATAGGCTTCCAAACCTATCTAAGCATCCAAAAGACTTATCCACAAGATAAGATTGGAGATATAAAGAAAATATTGAACCCTAAAGCTTTATTCCCCAAGTAGAATGGTCAATAGGTAGATGTTCATTCATACTTATTTTCTTAATTATTTGCTCTTATGAAATGGTGGTAAATGAACTTGTATATATATTAATATCTTACCCTAAAAACATTTGAGAACATTGGATATACAAAGTTGACCCAGTCTACCTGGCATGTTTTTAGGTCTAACTCACTATGTTTGTGTTAGGTTAGTCAAGAGGCCAACAAACCAAAAGAGAGAAAAAGTCCCTAAATTATGCGAGGTTGACTTGGTCGACCTAGCACAACAGATAATTTAAAAGGGTGATAAGGCAAGAAATGAAGGATAAAACATAGAAAATGATAGGAATATATATAACTAAGAATAATAATCTTGGGTTTAATGGTTTTAAGAGGCTAGAGTGTGGATGGAAAGTGGAAAAAGGAATAACAATCTTATGAATCACCAATGGTCTACCCACACCTTTCCTAATGCACCCCTTAAGGCATGCACTTAGAGTGATTGAGACTTGATAGGTTCCTACAAGATGTAAATTGTCAGTAATCAATAAAAGTTAAAAATATTATGTGTATAAATATACCCCAATTGAATCTCATCATGTGTCACATAAGTGTAACATGGGATGTTGCTTCAAAAGAAAACATGATAACACATAATATTGATCCTAAGTATGG
This sequence comes from Torreya grandis, assembly GCA_037957365.1. Lineage (NCBI taxonomy): Eukaryota > Viridiplantae > Streptophyta > Pinopsida > Cupressales > Taxaceae > Torreya > Torreya grandis. The sequence goes on along the minus strand of JARHVA010008563.1, from coordinate 211,328 downwards.
TTTAGTAATCAAAAAATAAGATAAATGAAATAACTATATTGAAAAACACATACCTTTAACTTACCTTAGTATAATAGGTAAAGATGTAGACTGTAAGAAATGAAGGTGTCCAATGTAGAGTACACTAGGTGAACCTATAGAAGTTAGTACAAAAAAAATCCAAAAATTAATTTATTTTGAAGATATACATATTATAGTGTAAAAAAATCTCTACGGCATCATGATTCTAATGCATTTTATGGTTTCAAAATAGATGAGTAGAAACAAAGAGAGATCCAAAAAAAGAAATCTGCCTAAAAATAAATGAAAGAATTGAGTTTCTAAAAAGTGTTTTTAAATAGGGAAATGAGAATTAATTTTTCATTTTGAATTGTGAAAAAGAGAAAAGAGAGCTCTAAGACCAAACAAGGCTAGGATGGCATGGAAATGACATGCTAGATGAGGAGGACACCTAGAGGTGACAACAAGTGCACTATAGGTATGTAGCTATAGATCTCAACCCAATTTTTGAAATTTGTATTGAATTAAGAGAATTTTTGATAAAATTTTATTTTAATCATTTATATATGTAAAATTTGAGAAAACTTAGATTATAAGGGTAGTAAATAGGAAGATGATAAGTGGGTTTGAAGGGTTTGGAAAGAAAGTGAGTGAAATGCACATTTTGGGTAAAATGTACTAGGTTGACACACATAATGCACTAGGTCAACCAGGTCGACCTAATAATATGAAATAGGGTAAAATCCATATGGTAAACCCAATTGGTATGGGTTGACTTAGTGTGTTTGCAAGCTAAAAACTAGAATGGAGTGATTAACTAGTCCATAAGAGCTAAAATGAAAACTTAGTATCAGGGAGGGTAATATAAGATGGTTGACTTGGAATTTAAAGTCAATTATGACAAAAATAGGTAAATTTTGGTTATACTAGGTTGACTAGAGAACCAAAATAAGAATGGAAAAGCATACATAAAGTAGAAAGAGGGGTAAAATGGCCTAAAATGACCAAAGGAGGGAAAGATGGACCAAGAAAGCTATAAATAGGATAAAATGAATAAGGTAATAGTAATTAGGCTTATTTTTTAATTAAAATTGTAAAAATGATGTGTAAAGAATGTATTTTGATTATACATGACATGGATAAACTAATACAACCTTTGCTATTTATTAGTTGCAGAGACAGTTGAGATTCTAGAGGTTGGTGGAGGTGTCTTGGTTACTGAACTTGTTGGATAGATTGATAGATAGAGATCAAGCTAGACTGGTATCCATAGGTTTAGGAGGTATATTTGAGATGTGCAGGATCCCCCTCAACATTGACTTATTAGTAATGTTATTTGGATTATGGGAATGATTGACTAACACCTTTAAATAGGAGGATGGTGATGTGATAGAGGTGGGTATCATACTAGAGGATTCCATGACATCCTCAAGCTACCCATAGCAAGAACACCTATGACCATAGGGATACCAGATAGATTAGAGGTGAGGAGATCCTTAGTCATGTGGGTTATATGATTAGAGATAATATTAAGAATATGGATAGTTAGTATGGATTATGTGTATATTTCATTGATTCTAGACCTTTAGAAGGTAATGATAGGCCTTGTGACACATCAAGTGCTCTATCACAAGTTAGATGACAAGGTACCACTATTCATGGTAGCCATGAAAAGGATGATATTAGAGGAGGGAGTAATATGTGATATAGGTTCTATCATCTAGGTATAACTCATACATGATCTATTCAAGATGCTAGTTATAGAGCAGAAGACTATGGGACTGATTATACTACTAACAACATGGATATATGAGATATTTTTAATGTATCAACTAGTTGGGTTTCCCCATGTGGTCAATGATGGGTTACCTCAAGTGTGGAGATAGAGAGAGGATTAGGTAGTGTGGGTTATACCCCACATACTAGTGCTAAAGTTAGTGAAACATGTAGACATCATGTGATAGTCATATGAGCACATAAAAACTACATGGGCAAGTTGGCACATAGTTACACTAGCACTAGAGAGGAGAGAGGTGATTGGACTATACATGGTGGAGAGAGACACATCTAGTGGTAAGGGTTCTAGGATAGATGTGATTAACTCATCTAATAACACCGATATTGATGCTTAACTAATGGTCTTAGCAAGTGAGGGATCCATGAGGGAATAAGGGACTCAAATAACTAATAATGAGGCCATCACTGAGGCCATGTCAAGAGTGACCATGGATTGGTCAAGCATGATGAGTGGTAGAGGAGGAGGTGGAAGAGGTAGAGATACCAAATGTACCACTACCAACCTCATAATGAGATGAATAGTGGTCACCAAGGATATGGTAGAAATGGAGACATGAGAGAGTGGAGACTATAGGCATCTTGAATGATCCCATTGATGAGCTAAAAGAGATGATAGAGAAACCACTCAAATAGAGATTGAGATGGACATGAACATAATAGCTAGGTTCAACTTAAGGAGGTGACATATAGAGGAGGTAGTAGGAGCCCACATAGAGAGGGAGATTATTCTAGGTGATTATGCAGATGATGATATTATGGGAACCAAGACACAAATAGGTATAAATATGTCTTAATTATTTCTTAATTTTTTTTGGTAGTTGAGAGCTATAGATAGATGTTATGAGATATGATAGTGATCTAATATCCATCTGGTGTGATTTTTTAATCATACCTAAAGGTAAGGAAGAGATATGGGGGTCCCTGGTGAGGGGATAACTCCATGACATCCTAGATGAGACTCCCCATCCATATGACCCCATAACACTAGAGGATCTAATTGTACCATCTACCCTAGCTCAAGTGAGATAGTTTAGATTAACTGGTGAGGTATCAAGGTAGATATAGGTGTAGAGAGACATGGTGAATCCATCAATATATATGGGTGTAGGTAAGAGGTAGGCTTGGTAGGCCTTGTAGATGGGAAAGTTGTGCATATAGAGATAATGACACTAACAATGTAGGTATATATAGTGATGTAGATTCAATTGACATAGGTATAGATAGCAACCCAAGCTAAGTTAGTGTAGGTACATGGCATATAACACATATATAGGTATAGGTAGATGGATTGGGATCTTAGACTAGCTTTCTATAGTGTACCATTCAAAGGAGTCAGACCAAGGCCTTAGTAGGTAGTCTGGTTGGGCCATGAGATATATAGAATGGAGCCCAAACCTAGTACTGAGGATTTGTATATGTTATATCAAACTCATGGTATGTTTATTAGTGTTGGTTTTGTATTTTTTATTTATGATGGTTATGTTTGTAGATGCTTTTGGATATATTTCATTCTAGCACATGTATTTATCTTTTTTGTATTTTCTATAGGAAATATATGTGGTGTGGTTTCTTTTCTAGTATTATAGAGTACACATGCATGGTTAAAAATAAATAGGTTAAAAGGAATTTGAAAAATATAATCAATCAAAGAAAGGCACTACACACTAGTTAAAGTTAGAAAATTTGTAATAACAAACAAATGACTAAGTATAAAAATAAAAAAATGGAAAACAAGATCGTAACAAGGGATTTGTTTTTAAACCAATGTAAAATAACTTTTGAACCAAACTAAAACAAGTAAAATCATACTAAATATCACGTTGAGAAGTATGGAAAACAATGTAATAAAATGAAAGTTATGTAAAAGGGTACAAATGGTAATAAAAACAAAACAAAATTAAGTCAATCAATTAAACTATATCATGATGTGAAGTATAAAAAAATAAAATTTACAAAAAATTTGTCTTAAATTTATCATACTAATTCAAGTTAGGAAGTATGAGAAATTCAAGAAATGGTTGTAATCTTATATGCAATAGAAAAATAAGAAGATAAAATGTAAAATAAAAATGAATTAATCATAAAACATACTAAATATCAAGATGTGAAGCATGTTAATTATGTGTAACCTCATAATCAATCGAATCTTATCTCATATTTGACATATCTATGTTTTGATGGTGACTTGTTTATTGGAAAATTTTGTGAGGAGGGTCGGGTCCTATCCATGGTCTTACACTATAACTCGTTAAAGAAAAACCCAAGGGGTAGCAAATCAAGATTGGTAAGTTGAAGGATAACCAATGGTAAATCAAGGATGTGGGTAATAGGATAGAGAATATGGTAATTTTTGAGTGATGTTAGGTCCTATCTATGGTCTTATAAATAAACTCACAAATGATAGCCTATGGGAGTGATTAGTAAGCAAAATAATATTTCTCAAGAGTAAATATGAAGGAAAAGGAATGAAAAAGGGAGTGTAAAAATCAAGACTTAGGTATATTATGAGAAAATATTAGGAGGCAAGAGGCATACTAAGGACATGAAAAAGACACTAAGTGATTAGTGGTAATCTATGTATAAAGGAAACCTACTTGATATATACAAGAAGCTTTGTAGGAAAATAGGTGTGCTACTAAGATCAACTCATGATGATAGATTAGTACAAGGAAAAGAAAAATGGACCTACCTTTTCATGACATGTTCCCTGCTCCTTAGGACCCCTTACAGAGTCATTGATTTACTATGAAGATTGGGTATTTGCATGAGAAAGTAGGTATCACTAAAAGATTTTTTTATTCTCCTCTTCTAATCTACTGGCCTATCGCACCCTAAAGGACTTTGGCTCTACCATAATTCCAACTATGGAGTTTGAGCTTCAACTAGAAGAAAGAGATGTGCTATGAATCATGTCTTTTAGTGTGATTAGAATTTTAATAATATTTAATATTTTTTCCTTTTGATATCATTACCTTTTGTTTAAATTATTTGGATTTTAACTTTATTTTGAAGGATTTTTAAGATTCCTCCTCCATATGGATTTAGAATGACCAATCATGAGAGATATAATGATACACACGAATGAGTTGTAGGTTAAGGATAAAGGAAGATAAGTAACCTAAGATGAAAGACTGACTAGAACACTTAGGCTTGATAATGAATTGATCATGTGATCTCAAGTCTCAATCATGTATATGCTTAGTTTGATAAAAAATGAAAAAAGGAAAAAGGAGATCCAAAGGATGACAAGTAAATGGAAATAGTAATAAGAAAGATTGCTTGCGAATTGATCAAATGGTAATAGGATATAGTAACTAAAGGGAAGAGGGTAAATATAACCACGTCACCATGACAACTATATATTAAAAATAAAGATAAGAAAACAAACAATAATGAATATACAAGGTAATATTTTTGAGAAAAACTATAAACAGAAAGAAATAAATGATAAGGAAAAGACAATTATATGCAAAATGTAAAATGATAACATAAGGTAGCTATAGTAAAACAAGAAGGAGAAACATGACATAAGATAAGAAATAATTTTAAATAGTGTAAAATGATATAATTGTTAGTAATTTTACTTATCAAGGTCAAATTACTACCCCTATCATTTCAAACTTTCCTAAATCTAGTCATTAACCCTTTGCAACTGGTCAAACCAAGGAATTATAGCCTAAAAATGTAATTTTTTAGCAAAAAAAAAAAATTGATTAAAAATGGGTCATTATCATTTTAAAAATTCTTTTAATATATTGAAAATCATAAAAATAGCCTAAGTATAGAAGTTCAAGTAATGAAAAAGTGTTTCGATATGTTAAATAGCCCAAAAAGGACCCAAAATAGATCACACGTGCCAAATTTCCAAATTAAAACATGAAAAATGTTTTAAAAATTATATTTTTTCATGTTATGGCACGTTATGATTCTACACTTGGTGGTGGAATACTTGTTTTGGCTTGTAAAGGGGCAAATTAGGTTTTTTTCCTTTATTTTGCAAGAGAGATATGAAATCCATATAGTTTCCATAAAAAAAGGTAGGGGGAGTCATTAACATGGAATATCTAGTATTTTTTAAGAATTAAATGGCAATTAATAACCATATAGGCCCTAAACTAATCCTTTTTTGGTACTTTACTTGTTGGCACAAGGAGACCTACCTGTAGGTTTTTGAGTGGTATAGATTGTTGAGGAAGGGTGCATAACTATAATTTGGGGTGAAGAAAGCAGACTTAGATTTATCCCTGATGGTCTAAGTGGTTTATAAATTTTATTCTCTAGGCTCATGAACCATTCTCTTGAAGTTAGGATAATTTTGCTAACTTGCAACTAGAAAGGCAACCAATTTTCTCCATTTTCTCTTCACTTGGGCATATTTTCAAGGAAAACAAACTTGTTCCAGAATCTTGGGAACTTTTTCTAGCTTTCCATGTCCTTATAAATCTATTATTAATTCAATTTAAGGTTAAACAAATCCCACATAATCAACTAGTCAATATGCAGTATTGTCAAGCTTGCAATATGAATTGTATTGTCAAGAGGAGAGATGATCACTTCAAGTTTTCAAGAAAGTTTTATTCCAAGGAATATATCATTTTTATCATCATTTCCAAGATAATTTATCATATATTATTCTTTTCTCATGGCCAAAAAATCCCATCTCCACGCTTAATGGTGTCTCAATGGACCTATTTAGCATTCTTTAAGGAAAATTTCCAAAATTTGAGGCTTTTTTTTAGAAAACTAAGGTTTATTTTATGTCTATAAACCTCCACAAATGGCTTCCAAATAATTATGATATGATTTCCATATGTTGTGGTTATATACTACTCTTTACCTTAATCTTTTCATGTTTCTCCATGCTCTTTCTCACCTCCATCTCATCCACCTCATACCTCTGCCATATTCTACCTTTTCCACTGTGTGTTCATACTTTTTCCACCCTCCATCATATATTCTCATCATATTTCCACTCATATCGCCCTCAAACCCCACCTCCATTCCATGTTATCACCATCAAGGAACCAAAGGACTCAAAAGGCCACCATGAACATGAAAAGAGCATATAGGTAGCACAAAGTACCATTTTTAGTCAAATAAAAGTACTCTTGTAGTAGGATACATAACCAAGTGTGTTCATATGGATGCTATGAGGATTCAATATTAGATAATACCTTATTGAAGGTCTATTATGTCAAAAAATCATTATCATGAAAAGGCAAGAAGGTGGATATCACCTTAAGTCTCAAAGGGTAGATATGATATCACCTAAGTAGAGCATCCATAGTCATCAAAGGGTACCTTACAGCCTGTTCCTTATTGACTGGCCTAGTTGCATATGATTTGAACTCTTAAAATATTTTTTTTAGGTTTAGATTAACATACACATGATTGTTTATATAAGAAACTTCAACATGAATGAACAAGGAAAAAAGGCACCTTCATGTCCAATAGACCTTATATAGGGCTAATAATCCATAGGTGCACCTAAAACTCTATATAGTCTATACCATCATGAAGGATATAGTTAGTTGCTTCAAGAATAGGGTTTATGATAAGAGTAAGAGGTTGGATTTATCTTATGATACCATCAGAGTGATAATTCAAGTTTTGAAATAACATGATGAGCCATCAAAAGGTATCACTTCAAGATACTCACCTATAGCCACTAAAGGTGTATATAACCAACTAGCTCAACGAAGAACCAAGATAAAGCATGATATCCTGATTATGAAGAGATTAAATAAGAAATATAAAGTTTCTCAATACTTTCAAGGTTCTATTCATTCCATAAGTGTTAAGAAGGCAATCATCAATTTTCCTTGAGACCACCTATGACCTTAAGACCTTCAAATTCATACACCTACAACCACCATACTCAACCATTTTCTAAGTTTGAGGTGAGATAAGGGGATTAAAGAGAGTTATTAAATGGATATTATAATAAGGTTGTTTAATAAAATCATCAGAGGACATATGATATCTTCATATAAATTCAAGGGCAATTTGAGGGTTATAAGTCAAGTATGCAGTCAAAGGATAACCTACATCCTATAGGTGTGTTCATTTAAATTTGATTAATGTTTGAACTTCAAGCAGACTTAAAGGTGGTTTTAAAATATATAACATTGCTAATAATGGTTCCTAATTGGAAATAATTACTTTTTGAGTTTGAATATCAAGAGATGGGTTCTAATTCAAAATGCATTAGCACCTAATAGACATAATGTATCCTATAGCCTATATAGATTCTATAGTTTGTACAACTAATGATACAAGTAGGCAAGTGCTAATAAGGGTCTGTGACTAAGAATGAAAAGTTGAATTTTACATGTTATAACATCAAGGGGCTAGTTTAAGTTTTTAAATAACTTGATGAATCATAAATGGAATAGGTGTCACTATAAGATGTTAAATTATAGTTAACCCAAGACACCCTATAGGCCATTATACTATAGCAACAGTGATAAAGGCTTGGTTATCAAAGGATCCTATTAGATGTTTTGAGATCCTATAAAATATTTTAAGTGTATGAACTACATATCCTCAAATAAAATTTTAGATAACACTAATACAATAACTAAAAATATCAAGAGGAAGATGAATGACACATACAACCCCTAAAGGAACCCTACAACAAAGTAGGAGTTTGGCTAACAAGGAGACCTCATGGAAGTTAATAACCTAAGACACTACTAGATCAAGATTAAAGGTTGAAATTATTAATTCATTAAGTAATGGGAATAATAATGGGGTATTCATTTCCATGTTCTATCCTATATTACCTTATACTACTCTACAACCATCTACAAGGGTAGATTATCTTAAAAGCATTGTAAAGTTCATGAGATTTAGGAGTTTTATCTCCATAGTGTTTTGAATTAAATAATATGGTGTTACTGAATATTGGTGAGGGTTTTATGAAGAAATATAGATATCTCAATGGAAAAGTTATAGTCATATCCCTCTATCAATACACAATGTTAACCTACAACATATATAAACACCTACAACCATACTTTGATAGGCATGTGGTCATTTATAGAGTATCTTGAGGATAGAGTTTTTTGAATCAAGGAGAAGTGGTCAAGTTTGACCCATAAAGGTGAATGGAGGAGTTATCAAAAATTGGAATTACATGATCTAACAAATAATCTATATCTACCTATAGTATCCAAGGCCACCTACAACCAACATAAAAGTAACCTACAATCACCTTCGATTGATACTTATAACTACAATGAAGGACTCATCAAGGGTATTTTAGATCTAATGAGGGTTTTTTATTTGAAATTGATTATAATTTAAGGACATATGGTAAAATAATGAGAAGTCTTGTTAGGGATAGTGAGCCTTGGATTGCACATTCAACCATCATGAGGAGATAATTACAAACATACTGATCATATATGGTTAAAGAATGCAACTCTAGGCCAAGAGGGTAAACTAAATAGGTAAAAATATCATGAGTTTTTTTAAGGTGGATTTGTTTTGGACCTAATTAGAGATATCTCAAGATGAAGTAAGCCTAGTAGTGGATTTAGAGGTGTTACAATGCATGACCAGGTTTGTCAAGGCATGACAATTTATACAAACACCTAAATTTAACCTACAGTCATGCATGGGATGGTCATTTTTTATGATAAAGGTGTATAGTGTGTTAAAGATATGATATAAAAAGGAATATATAAAAAAGAATATTGGTTAGGTATTTCATGATACAACCTTTATTATTTCATATCATAGGGCTTAGGTAAAGAGCACCTACAGTCAGCTTAAAGGAGAGTAACCCTACAGGTAAGTGGTATAAATAAAAAAAAATTATGAGATATGATAAGGAAAATCTAAAAGAGATTTGATCTAATCTAAATTATATAGTCTATCTCATCCTAATAATAACATCTACACCTCATGTAGACACCAGAATTGTGTCTAACCCTTGTCGTCCTCCTCTTAACCCCTGTCGATCATTTTCCCACAAGCCTTACCCCTGGAAGCATGTAAGAATGAGCAGAAGGCTAAAATTAGACTTTTTCCCCATTCTACATCTGCCAACACCGGTCACTACTCAATCAACGTCACCGACGTTGGTCACCTTTTTGGCTGACGTCGGCATTCCTACCGGCGTCGATCAGCCTTAAACTGCATCCATTAATTTGTTTCTCAATCCGTTATCCGTTATTCGGTTGCCAATCGATTTGGCAACCGGTTATCGGACCTTCGACATCAAAACGTTTCTTTGATCTGAACCCCGCAGCAATGATCAACTATTTTTCTTGCATCCAACCGAATGATCACCATTTTTTCTTGCATCCAATCAATCTACGATCAATCTCTCGTGTCTCTCTCTCCAGTACAGGAATTCTACTTCGGTCATCTGGCAGCACAATGACAACTTCAATCATGTCTCTTATCATGTCTTCAGTGTGTAACAGGTAAGTATCTTGCTCTGTGTTTTTGTTTTATTCTCTAGTTATTATTTTTTATTTACTGTCATCAACTCCTATTTAGACTTAGACTACAGCCCTGAGACCTTATTTCTTCTCGTATTAACTCTATCTACCATTCCAAAATATACAGTCACTCTACCCAGATCCCTATAAAAACCCCCAAACAATCCTTCTGACTCCTAAACTGACTCCTTAAGCCTCATACACCATTTTGTAACCCTAAAACCTATCCAGACCCTGACCAGACCTAACCGGACCTGACCAGACCCAATCGAACCCGACTAGACCCTGACCAGACCCAACCGGACCCGACCAGACTCGACTAGACCTGTCTAAGAACTATTGCCCCAACCGACGCCGGTCATTACCCTGACCGACGCTGGCACTTTAACTGACGTCGGCACCTTTCCCTGACCGACGCCGGCACAAAGACCGACACTGGTGACTATGCAGAGTAGTTTGCTACATATCAGGTATACATTTCTACTTTTTGTCTTTTATTTCATTTTGTCTTTTATTATTTCCATTTCTAGCAAATATTCTATTTTTAATCAGTGGGTTGATATCCCTTAAGGAAGTCTTTGTACTTCAGGGATCAAGCTTTTGCTTGTCAACCCGCCATTTCCTCGTCTAACATTTTTCGTGTTTCAGTCTCTTTTTCTTCACAGGTGTCATTCCTCCATAGCCAAAGAGGAGTACCTTCCAACGTCTGATTTTAGTGCGCACAACCATATCCAGGTAACATCTAGCCTTGACCATCTTTTAGTTTCTCATTTTCTTCTTTTGAATGTAGAAAGTGATTTAGCGTAGAAACATTCTGGCACGCTCAGTGGGATCCTAAGGCCTTCCTTGGGTTCCTTTCCTTCTTTTTTTCATTTAGGTGCATTAGGTTCCTTCCTTTTTCGCCTCTTTCGTCTCTTCTAAATGACATCATAAGCAGGAATAAAAAGAACTTTTCTTTTCTTTCTTGCAATTCTAGACTAGTCAAAACTCATATTCTTCGACTCTTTCTCCATTAATTTTCATACGAACAAACATTTCGACTTGGGACTTAAAACACTTTGCATTAATTTCTATTTTCTTGCATTTATTAGACCACACTTAGTAATTAATAACCGCATATTGAATTAATCTAGTCCACTTGATGTTACACGACCAAACCACTTGCACAAAACAAACATCTTAACTTACCTGAGACAAGGCCCGACTGGGATTTCATCCCCCAGTAGATACCTTACCCATCCTAGCGATCTTACTTGGATTTCATCACCAAGGGGAAAGCCCACTCCGTTCTCTGGCGGAGTCTAATCTCTAGGGGAAGTATATTTTGGCTAAGCGGGCCCAGTTTATCACTGGACTCGTGAAGTGAGGGAGCTTGCTCCTTAGCACCAGGCCTTGTAGGAAACCTAACATAGACTTCTTGAGCACCATAACTAACCTGAAACCATCCATAGACTACTTCTTCTAGGAGCCGACTCAAAAGCCAATCTTCTTCCACACACATTCTAAGGCATAAGCCACTATAATCTTAATAATTTACTCCTAGGGTTTTAGGATCTGCTTGTGTTCTTCATCTTTTCTATTCTTATCTACTTGTTTGAGCTTGTGAGGACGTTCTTTCTTGCCTTGAATGGTTCTGACTCGTAGCCAAGCCAAGGCTCTAGTCGATCACGCGAGGCATCACCCACTTCTGTCTACCCCATCCATAACTAATCCTATAATGGAGTTCCACTCAGAGACTGAAAGAACTCCTACTAGACCATCCCCAACCCAGTCGCCTATTGTCCCAAAAGGGGACCAAGATTTTGCAAGACTCTTGGACCTCAATGTCACAGCCCTCCAAAACTATCTCGCAAGGAACCCAATGCGAGACCTTTTGGGCAAAGCGGCGGTGACATCGACACCATCCGCTACCCAACCTTTTGCCTTAACCGTTAACCCGACCATAGCCTATACGCAAAGTTTGGCCTCCCCGTCTATTTTTAGACCGACCTCCATCGGGGTTCCATTACCCCCTTAACCACCTACAATTCAACCAAGTTCTACATCATACCAAAACTTGATTGTCTCGACCCCACACACTCTTGCGCCCATATATGCAGGAGTGCCTACCTCACCCTTTGTCAATGCTGTCACACAACCACCTTTGGTGATATCTACTCAGCTTATGCCTTCTACCTTCATAACCCAACCACCTTTAGCCTCCACTTCTATCCCTGCGACTAGTCATCCATACATTTTGCCCTTACTGGTACAACCGACTACGTCGTATGCCTCCTCTAGCCTCTTTCAAGTGCCTTACAACCTAGGAGGTACCTCATCCTCCAATCCATCAGTAGATCTCATCAAAATGCTAATGGATAAAATGTCTAGTCTCGAGACCTCTATCTTCGGCTCACACAATGCTCTCTCGTATGAGCAAATTTGCAACGAGCCCATCCATCCTTCTGTGCCCTTCCGACCATACCCCAACCAGTGGGAAATTCCTAAGTTTTCTCATTTTCAAAGCAAGAAAGACCCACAACAGCACTTACGGGCATTTAGACATGCCTGTTACCTTATCGCCCACGACAATGCATTACTTCTACGCACGTTTCCTATGTCTCTTTCTGGCCCTGCCCTTGACTGGTATAGCTCTCTTGCCAGACATTCTATCTTTTCATTCATTCAACTTGCCCAATTATTCGTTAACCATTTCTCAATCAATATCACTAAACAAGTCTCGATCACAGACCTCTACTCTATTAGGCAATTTGACGACGAATCAATAGTCGATTTTGTCGCCTGTTGGAGAGGCTTGATTAACTAGCTCTCCTTCTCCTTGCCTCAACCTGAGCTCATTGAGCTCTTTTCTCGAGCATGTGTCAGCCACATCTCCTCCACCTTGCGGATCTAGACATTTTGCACTTTCGACGAGGCTTTTACCATGGCCCGAAAGATTAAACTTCGTGCCATTGAAGAAGATAAGGTCAAATTGCATAATACTAACGCAAGAACCAATGACCATTCTTCTTTCAGACCTTTTTCTTCTACCAATTCTGAATCCAAAGGAGTGGCCAACACTGTGGTCATCAGACCACCATCTTTGACAATAACTAATCAACCTCTACCTTCAACATCTCAAAGCATCACAAAACAATTCCAACAATGGTACATACAACCCTTCCCTAACCGTCCTCCTAGCCACAACAACATTCAGACCATGACCAATGACCCTCAAGACCATGACATACACACTGTCGACACTATCTTTTCTCTTGTCCCTGACCAACCTCCTTCACAAGAGGAAGACCCTTCTTCCCCTATTCCTCCTCTACAAGATGAAGAACTTTCTTCTCCTATTAATCCTCCATCAACCTCTCTCATATTGGAGGATGCTTTGATGGCACCCACACCGACTGCCTCACCCTCATCCTTTTTGACATCAATGGGGGATCATACATTCCCCATGCCTAGACCACACATCGAGACCATGACCATTCCTATGCTCTATCCGACTATAGAGCCACACTCTCCTATTTCTTCTCCACCAAGAGAAGAACCAACCTCTTCACCCATTTTGATTGAGGAAGACCCAGTCACGGTTTCCTCTTGCCCTTTACCTAAGATTGCTACATCTCACTTGCCTCCATCCACATCTAAGTCCAAACCCGTGTAGGCGTCCATCATGCCCAAAGAGATTAAACCTCTTGGTGTTCACCCCATATCTAACCTCACCTCGCACAAAGGTGGGCCTCAACCTAAACCAAAGAAGGCTACTAAACCACACTGGAGGCCTCCTCCCCCACCTTCATCATTACCTTCAATTTTAGGCCTGCATCCATCCACTTTAATAGGAGTTCTTCCTACTCCCATACTTCACAGAGGCAAGTCACCTCCATTACTCTATCAACCCGTCAGACTTATATCTCCTCCAAACCATCGACCTATGCCTCTTACGCCTCTCAAACTAAAGTCATCAACCCTCACTGCAACAAAACATCCAGACCCGTTAGCAGGTTCTTATGCCTTGCTATTACAGAAATTGTTGTAGTCCTCTCGTATCTATCTCCCACCGCTTAGACCATATCAATCTCTCAGACCAAAACCCCCCTGGTTCGACGACACTCACATTTGTGCATATCATCGCACACCTGGGCATGACACCGAGCATTATTGTGCCCTCAAGGTTGCCATTCGCCAATGTCTAGGGAATGACACCCTTCTTCTCGATCACATCATCAATAAACCTTCAATACCGCCCCACTCATCAACTCTCAGATCAAGGCCATCTTGGTTCGACAACTCTAAATTCTGCCACTATCATCACACTCCGGGACATAACACTGAGCATTGTTGTGCCCTCAAGGTTGTCACTCATCAACACCAGAAAAAGGATTCCCTTCTCATCAAGGATCCTCTTGACCACCTCTTTAACAAATCATTAACACCGACCCATGCTTCTCCAACTTCATCACCTAAATCAGGATCTCCACGCCAGACTATGGTCCCTTTGCCACCTTTAACCCCCTTATTCGACATCAACACAGTCCACTTGACCACTAAACCTCAACCGACCTTAACCAATCCGTCAAACATTCTCCCTAGCTGCTGGGGGAATTCAGCCTTCATCCAAACCTCGACTAATTTTTCAACCCAGTCTCAATCAAATATCAATCGCTCCTTTAATCCTAAACCTCGACCAAGTGTCCATCAACCCTACCTTCGATCAAACATTCGACCAATCTCGACCAATCAACAATCAAATATCAATCAACCAAATATTCAACCCAAACATTCAACCAACCTTTTTATCAAAACATTCAACCAGTCTCGACCAATCTGGAAAGAGGCAAATGGGGAAAATTTGCTCCTAATTGACTCAGACCTTTCATACACGTACAAGCATGGACCAGGGACTTATCAGAACCTGAGCCTCTTAATGCATTGCATCTGCGACCATTCTACTGCTAGTCGAGTACTTGTCCACTTGACACTTAACTTGAGCTCATCCCTTGAGCAATCCCCGCCCTCTTAGTCCTAATTCCTTTCATCCCTATTCCTCTTAACAATTCCTCTATAACCCTTTTATGATGTATGGATGCTTTTTCCTAATAAAAGGGAGCCCTTGACCTTCTATAATCTTGTCCATGACTCACATTTCTATCAAAAAAAAATCAACATGTCAAAATATCCATGGTCACCATATAAATATCAAATCAAAAGGTAGACTGCTCCCTCGAAGGACAACTGTACTATCATTACTGTAATTAATAGACTGCTCCCTCGAACGACAACTATTCCAAAGCCCTTATATTAAACAAAATTCTAGACCACTCCCTCGAAGGATGGCTATGACTAACTCTGGCAATAAACAGCACTATCTTACAAGCTTCCTGCATTGATCAGCTTCACAACTGACCACTAAGCAAATGACATCTCTATGCAGACTTCCCGCATTGATCAGTCTGTGTAAAAAAAAAAAAGAGTCATGGACTTGGCTTATAGTTGTCTCAGGGTCTCCTATAAAAAGGGGAAAAGTTATCTCTGCTCTTAAAATAGGTTACCCTATTTCCTCCTCCTATCACCTGCTCAAGGGACTTCGAGCTCACTTTAATGTCACAGTGATTCGATTACCACTCTAACACATCCTATGGTCAACGACCTCATGCATGAATGGGGCTCTTAGTTCTAATAACCCCTATCTATGCTGTCTATCTGGTCCTTGTCAATGAAAGAACAATATGCCTTTCACTTCCCTTTTTCTTACTTTGGTCACATTCAACCACATCATTTGTCAAACCAAACCAATTTCACCATTTTCAGACCCCAACCCTCATCATAGTCCATTTCACATAGTTTCTATGGACACCAATACACATGGAAACTATCGACCCAGACACAATTTATGTTAAGCATAAACCAATACTTGCTGAAGCATAAATAGACCTCAATTCATTTTTAGCATACATCCATCGCGACTATGGAAAATTGCTAGGGATGAAAGACCCCTCGACCAATGTTACAGAATACACCATTTGGAAAAGGCTGTAACATCTTTTTCTCCTCATCATTTTGACCACTTTGACCCCCTGTCTACCACTCAGACCCCTGGTCTGAACTACATTAGTCTGAGGCCCTTCCATAAGGGCTATGTAGGCAACACTCAGATGATACGACATCATCTGGGGTTAGCTCGACCACCCTCATTTGTTCGTCTCTCTGATGGAAAAACCTTCTTTCCTCCTTTTGACCATGACCTTGCCCTTGACCAAGACCAATTCCATCCCTTTGACCCTTCCTCCCTTTTAGGGAGAACTACATTGGCCTGAGGCCCTTCCATAGGGGCTATGTAGGCAACACCCAGTTGACACGGGGTCTTCTGAGGTTAGCTCAGCCACACCCTTTCGTCCATTCCTCCCCCTCGACCAATGACCATTGGAGATCATGCCTATCTCCTCTGACTTTGACAACTTCCAAGACAATGTTGCCTTGGTTTTTTTTGCCTGTATGATATCTCATGACTGGTTAACAAAATTGTGCACAGACTATTTTTGGACCCTCACAAGTATATGATCGCAAGCCAGTTGATCCGCACTACTTGTGACTTTTTTGTGTTTCTAGGAGCACTTCTCGAGCCCAGGATACCTGGAACACAATGACCCATTAGAGCTTCAGCTTCGATTGAATAACCCGATCAACAGACGACTAAATGCTGGGGCTCGGTTACTTCAATTTTGGCACTCCTCGACCCTCGACCTACGACACTTTGACCTGACCATCTCGTGTAGTGGTATGCACGCAATCATGACTTTTGTAGCGTTCACCCTCACCCTCACCCCTTTTTTTTCCTCCACTCTTTGTCAAATCAGCACTTGATTCCCGGTTCCCTTCCCTCGACTCCTGCTTTGAGGGGGAATACCTCATCCATAATCGGGGCAATCCACCTCCTGTTTTTGTCTTGCAGTTCATCCAGAATAACCAACAAGACAAAAAGGGGAAAATGTAGACACCAGAATTGTGTCTAACCCTTGTTGTCCTCCTCTTAACCCCTGTCGATCATTTTCCCACAAGCCTTACCCCTGACAGCATGTAAGAATGAGCAGAAGGCTAAAATTAGACTCTGTCCCCATTCTGCATCTACCGACACCAGTCAGTACTCGATCGACGTCACTGACGTCGGTCACCTTTTCGGTCGACGTCGGCATTCCTACTAGCATCAGTCAACCTTAAACTGTGTCCATTAATTTGTTTCTCAATCTGTGATCCGTTATTCGGTTGCCAATCGGTTTGGCAACCAGTTATCAGACCTTCGGCATCAAAACATTTCTTTGATCTGAACCCCGCAGCAACGATCAACCAATTTTCTTGCATCCAACTGAACGATCACCATTTTTTCTTTCATCCAATCAATCTGTGATCAATCTCTCGTGTCTCTCTCTCCAGTACAAGAATTCTACTTCGGTCATCTGGCATCACAACGACAACTTCAATCATGTCTCTTATCATGTCTTTAGTGTGTAATAGGTAAGTATCTTGCTCTGTGTTTTTGTTTTATTCTCTGGTTATTGTTTTTTATTTACTATCATCAACTCCTATTTAGACTTAGACCACAGCCCTGAGACCTTATTTCTTCCCGTATCAACTCTGTCTACCATTCCAAAATATATAGTCACTCTACCTAGATCCCTGTAAAAACCCCCAAAAAATCCTTCTGACTCCTAAATTGACTCCTTAACTCTCAGACACCATTCTGCAACCCTAAAACTTGTCCAGACCCTGACCAGACCCAACCAAACCCGACTAGACCCAACCGGACCCGACCAGACCCTGACCAGACCTAACCGAACCCGACCAGACTCGACCAGACCTGTCCAAGAACTATTGCCCCGACCGACGCTGGTCATTACCTTGACCGATGCCGCCACTTTAACCGATGTCGGCACCTTTCCCTGACCGACGCTGGCACAGAGACCAACACCGGTGACTGTGTAGAGTAGTTTGCTACATATCAAGTATGCATTTCTGCTTTTTGTCTTTTATTTCATTCTGTCTTTTATTATTTCCATTTCTGGCAAATATTCTATTTTTAATCAGTGGGTTGATATCCCTTAAGGAAGTCTTTATACTTCAGGGATCAAGCTTTTGCTTGTCAACCCACCATTTCCTCGTCTAACGTTTTTCATGTTTCAGTCTCTTTTTCTTCACAGGTGTCATTCCTCCATAGCCAAAGAGGAGTACCTTCCAACGTCTGATTTCGGTGCGCACGACCATATCCAGGTAACATCTAGCCTTGACCATCTTTTAGTTTCTCATTTTCTTCTTTTGAATGTAGAAAGCGATTTAGCGTAGAAACACCTCACAAGGATTATGGTAGATAGCCAAATGTATGAAATATGAATGTAGGAGGCCTAAAACCTTGTATAAAGGAGCCAAATGGCTACAAAGAGATGGATATAAATTATAATTTGATATAAATGGTCTTAAATAATATTTTTAATATGGATTTACCTCTAATATTTTTCAAACCTGATCAATGCCAATATGCAATAGTTCAAACACAGTCATTTGAAGCTTAGAAATGTTTGTTTGAAGGTTCTTGATGTGCTTGAAAATAGGGGTAGATGAGTTTTCAAGATATTAAAGGGACTATTATGATAATTAAATATTTTTTTGACCTTAAATACATCTTAAAAACTATTAAATAACCTTCAAATATGTAAAACTTAGTCAAATATGTAGACAATCCATGCATAGGGGTCCTTTTCAAGAGAATATTAAGGATTATGGGAGCTACAAGAGGTTTCAAGACTTTAAATTTGGTACACGAGGTCATAATAAGTTGGATAACATTATTAAATTTTTTAATGACCATTGGATGGGTGGAGATACTTTATTTTTTGTCACAGTCCTCAGAATGTTTGTTTAAGGTCACCATTGGAGTAAACATCATTCTGGAGTGCCACAAAGGTTTTGAAGTCTAGGTAAAAGTTTGAAAAGAATTTAATAATTTTTTTACATCATAATAAGACATTTAAATAGTTTTAAAACTCTAAATTTTATGCAAACCATGCTCATATAGGCTTTTGAAAGCAAAAAGGTATTTTTTGAATTTTCAAGAAAAATGTGATTTTAGGGTGTTTTCATAGCATGTTACAGGTCCCATGAGTATTTTTTAATGCATTGGGAAGGATGGGAAGAGTTATTTTTATTTTAGTGATTTTTTTCACTTTTATAGTTCTAGACACCCTTCCAAGCCTCCTATTCAGATGCTTGTATCTTTCACTACATGTGGAGTTTAGAAAAACAATATTAATATGTTTTGATAAAACATATATAATTATAATTAGTGAAAAATTTAGATCAGTTTAGGTTCTATGATTTATTAACAATCAGTAAGAGCATATGTAGTCTAGAATGTAGTCAAAACCTTACAAGCAAATTTTTTCCACATGATAAATTTTCACATATTTTTCATGCTAACCCAATATTTTTATGGATGTTAAGGGGGTAAGTTTGATACACATAAAAGGGAAAAAAAATATTTATATTTTTGTACCTCATGAATCATCATTTTGAACATTCAGCTTTAAACCCTCCTAAACCCCTAAAAAACTAGTTTTGAGAAAAGTGGATTTTCTCACCACAAAATCATCATGAATCAACCTAAAAAAATTTAAAACATAAATTAAAGTAAGATATAATTCCGTAAATACCAATTTTATGTATGGAACTATATAGATATGGGCATAAATCATGTTGTTTATGTAAAAAAAGTATGTAAAATGAAATACAGGGCATTTCAATGAAATTTAATCAATGGAGCTCAAAGCCTAAGACTTTTTAATCATCTTAAAATATTAATTTTATTATAAATAATATTTTAATTATCCCTATGAGATAAATCAAAATGATTAATCTATTGAAAAATGGAGAAAATAGTCGTAGTCAACCCTGTTGACTAAATGGTGAATGTTTTCTCATCAAAATCACATTTTTGGTGATGAATAAAGTTGTTCCAGGTCTAATTAATTGTTTTTTTAGGTTTCATGGCTTCTTATTTTAAGTTTCATGGTGTCTAATAGCACAAATTAGCTTTTAATCCTTTTGGCCTAATAGGCCTAGTTGATCAAATGGTTAAGTTTGAGATTGGCATTGAATTGGCTATCAAGGAGTTCCAAATGATTTTACAAACTAAATATATTATTTTCCATGGAGATATCATACAATTTTTATCCTTAAAAATTATCTTTTCATGTAAGTGAAGGCTATCTTAGAGTTGACTAGTCGTACACTTTACTTGACTAATTGACATGTTCATACACCTTCCTTTGTTATCATGTCATTCAAAGCTTTCAAGAAATTAAAAATCACTTCATGATTGAGTTAAGACATCAAATTCTATCATCACATTTCATGAAAGTAATTGACCTATCAAACATGGGCCCACCACCTCCTTTCTATTCAAATTTTGAAGACCATGTAATTTTTGTGGAGTTTGAAGATTTTTTAAAGAGTGTATTAAATATTATAAAAGGTTTAAGTCTTTGGTTAACTAACCAAGACTATTTCCTATGAAAAAACAATGCCACATTGGCTTAGGTTAGAATTTAGACATATACATTGGCTTTTTTAAAGCCATTTTTATTTTATTCCTAGAGGAGAGAAGGAATTGTAATTGACACCATTTATCAATAAAAGAAGATCATTTGAATATGAGTTTGATATAAAATCAAAGTGTATTTTTATTAAGTACTAGCATACAAGTGAGATATATGTCCCCTTTTTCAGGTCCTTTCCACACCTACTATGAAAATCTCACCCTCTACAGGTCATTTGAAGAGATAGGAATATAATTTTGCAACCTAAAATTTTTTCAATCATTCATCTGAAATATTTATGTTTAGGAGTAATTTGAATAATTATTATTAGTTTATATGTTTTTCTTAGTTTCAATAAATTCTATAAGATAAAAAAAAATTAGGTGCATCACCCCATTAGATAGGATTTACATTCAGTTTCTCTCTTCCTTTTGCACCCCAAAAGTAAAAGTAGATCAATATTAGTATTAGATGTTAAGGGAACTAGCCATCTCAAGAGGTTCTTCTTATTACAGTGTCACCCACACTCTGAGAATTTCTAATTATATAATTTGTATTGAGGGTGTGATTTGTATATCTTTAATCAAGGTGCACTCTAGATTGATAATAGTTTTTGGCATGCCTAGTGGGACATCATTTTACACATTAGACTTTGGAGGTATTCATAATATTAGTGCAGCTTTAAGGAACTAAATCTAGTTATGAAAATTAGGTATCATTTTAATATTAATTATTTTCATCATTTAGCTTAATAATGGTCTCCAATGGATTGTTTCAATATGGATCCATATAATCCTCACTATGATTAGTATGACCAGCCACATTATGATCCTCACCATAAGTTTGAGGATCTATATTAGGCATTTATGTAGGAGTAATACCTAGATCCTCCATATTAATATCCAATTCATCATAATATTTCCCCTTACTAGTCTTATCATGGCCATTTTTCATCTACCCAATCCATACTAGCACTTAAACAAACTCTAGTGAGCCTTGACAAGCATGCACTAGAGTTGTATGCACATAGCTATTATGACCAAGATACTTATACTCACCATATTAATCATATGATAAAGTAATTAAAACAAATAAAAGAATAATGGACACCTATTGAGAGGGGAAATTGGGGTAATCTTACTTGTGAGATGATGGATGTAAGTGGTTACACTCAAAGTATTGGGATAAGCTAAAAGGACTCAAGGAACAATAGGTCTAACCTCACCCTTCTTATATTCCATCCATTCCTCCTCAAGAGACCATTATAAGAACCCCTTTGAGTTTGATAAGTTATTCATGTATTTATCAGATCCTCCCTTCTTGGAGATCTATCCAAGAGAATTGTCAAAGAAAGAAAGAAAGAGATTGTTATGGGCTAGCCTATTTTTGAGATCCAAGAATCCATCCTCCTTAAAGAGTATTCTTCTATTCTTTATCTTCATGAAACAATTGACCACTTTAAAGAGAATATATTACAAGAGAATATTGTTAAGCAGATTAGAAAGTTGGAGCTGAAGACAAGGAAAAAGGAGGAGAACTAGAATCAAAAGGAAAAAGGAGCCTTTCTCTTTCCCATCTTAGAACCAAATCATGGAGTCAATAAAGAAAGAGGAATAATCAAGAATCATTTAAGATGTTGAATTCAAGAAATATATCATTCATCCTTTATCCCTTCCTCCTCAAAAGTCAAAGTCCTTTATTTCATGGAAAGCCATTCAATAAAAAGTATAGAGAGATGAGGTTAAGGTGATCCAAGAAGATCAACCTCATGAGAAAAATTAGGTATCTATGGTAACTTATATAGACCTTTCTCATCTTATTAAATACATTTAGGGATCTACTATGCCACTTTTCGATCAAGAACGTCTTGCTTTTGAGGCTAGTGAAGAGGATGGAGATAAAGAAATATAAAAGGAATGTGGCTTGAGTGATCAAGAAGAGGAAATCATAGTTAGGACACCACTTAGTAGGGATAAACATCATTCAGTATTTCATGATGAACAAGAAAATGAATTATAGGAGGTTTTTCATGAACTTTTTGCAGTTGAGATAGATGAAGTAAAAATAAATATTTCTTTATAAGGCAACCATGAAGACAACTCACATAAAGCCATTATTGAGATAGATAATACTCTTGAAGAAGATGATCATTAGAAGTAGCTATACCATGATTTATTGAATGAGATTGAAGAGATTAAGATGGAAGATTTTGATGATGAGGTAGAAGAACTAGTTGATGATTCATCTAATAATTCTTCCAATGTTTTGGATCTTTAAAAAGGTAATGTTATTTCAGAGATCCCAAGCAAGATGAGTTGGAGCTTGAGTGGATAAATGAGACTCCATTATCTATAGAATATGAAGATGAATCAATTGCAATAGATCAATAAATTTCATATGACTCCATCAAAAATTTATAAATATGTGATCAACATGTTTTAAATGGTAATATTTTAAATGAATTCTATGTCCTTTTAGTTAATCATGATGAAGATGCCTATTAGGATGACTTGGAGAGTTTTTGTCAAAAGTTTGATAGTCCATCTCCACCCCAAGTAGATATTGATAAATGCATTGTAAAGAGTTTTGTTTTAGTTATTCATCAAGAAGAAATTAAAGTCATATTACAGTCATGTTTAGATGATTATGAAAGATCTAAAGACTTTGACAATGTACCACCTCAAATGGAGTATAATGAAGACATCAATCCAAGTATGTCAGATGAATTTCCAATAAAATTATGGAATGAGAATGTCATATCATAATAAGCCTATGAATGAGGTAGAGATATAATTCTTGACATATCAAAGAAGAATATGGGAGGAAGATGATTAGATCCTAGATCCATATCTTCAATCCATGCACTTGAGAATGGAATTTGGAGGCCTAACTGCATCATCCATAACACATGAACATATAAGTGCTCAAATTTGCATAAAATAGATATCAAAAGGAATCAAATACATTTCAAGGATCCATGGTGCATCAAATCTATTTCCATTTGATCTAGGAGGACCAATAAGGTGGAGGTTAGTTTGTACATAATATGCTACCTTTTGTTTTTTTCTCTAAGTGCATATCCACACATTATTTCAATAGTTATTTTTCCTTTATAATTGTTATTTTTGTCCATTCCTATAAGTTCATATTTGAACATTTTTATTGTTATTCGTGTCAGTTGTCTTGTTTATGTCCTTGTTTACAAAACACTTCCTAATTTTAGTGTATATCTAGGTTTGTCAAAGCTAGAGTTTTTGAGTTCTGTCACCAGTAGGCTGGTAAACCTTTTAAATTTGCCAAAAATATTATTAATTTGACTTTTCAAGGTGAAATTACTACATGTATCATTTGAAACTTTCCTAAATCTAGTCATTATCCCTTTGCAGTTGGTCAAACTGAGGAATTAAAAAATATAATGTTTGATAAAAAACATAAAAAATGGATAAAAAATGGGTCATTCTAATTTTAAAAAGGCTTTTAATATATTAAAAATCATAAAATTATCCTAGGTCTAAAATTTCAAGTCATGAAAGAATGCTTTGATATGTTAAATAGCCCAAAAAGGCCCCAAAATAGCCCACACATGCTAAATTGCCAAATTAAAACATAAAAAATGTAAATAAATTATATTATTTTAAATTTATGGCACGTGATACCTATAAAATATTCTAAACTTGGTGGTGGAGGACTTTTTTTGGCTTTTTAAGCAGTAAAATAGGCTTTTTTCCTTCATTTTGCAAGAGAAGTATGAAATCCATATGGTTTACATATAGCCAAAGAAGGGGGAGTCATATACAGTGCATATATAGGCTTATTAACTAATTTCATGGTAATTAATGGCCATATAGGCCCTAAACTAGTCCTCTTTTAGTACTTTGCTTGTTGGTACAAGGAGACCTACCTATAGGTTTTTGAGTGGTATAGATGTTGAGGAAGGGTACAACCACAAAATTTGGGGTGAATAAATTAGATTTATAGGGATTCCTGATGGTATAAATGGTTTATAAAATGGATTCTCTAGGATTTTAAACCATTCAATTGAAGTTAGGATAGTTTTCACTACCTTACAACCAGAAAGGCAATCGATTTTCTCCATTTTCTCTTCACCTAGGCAAAATTTAAAGGAAAATAAACTTGTTTCATAATCTTGGGAAATTTTTATATTTCTCTATGTAATTTTGAAACTATTCTTCATGAAATTCAAGGTTAAACAAAGACCACAAAGTTAGGCAGTCAATCTACACTATTGGCAAGCTTACAATATGGATTGTATTGTCAAGAGGAGAGATGGTAGCTTTAAGTTTTCAAGAAAGTTTTATCATAGGGAATATGTCATGTTTATCATGGTTTACAAGCTAAATTATCATAGATTATTATTTTTTTATGGCCAAAAAATCCCTTCTCCATGTTTAATGGTGTCTCAATGGACCTATTTAGCATTCTTTAAGGAATTTTTGCAAATTTTGAGGTTTTTAAAGAAAACTAAGGTTCATTTTCTATCTCTAAACCTCTTTTAATGGATTAAAAATGGTGATGATATGATGCATATATGTTTTGGTTGTATACTACTCCTTACCTTGATATTTTCATTCTTCTCCATGCTCTTTCTCACATCTATCTCATCCATCTCATACATGTGCCATGTTGTGCCTTTTCTACTATGTTTTCATCCTTTTTCCACACTCCATCATATGGTATCATCATCTTTCCACTCCTATCACCCTAAACCCCCACTCCATTCCATGTTATCACCATCAAGGAACCAAAGGACTCATAAGGCCACCATGAATATGAAAAGAGCATATAAGTAGTAACAAGTACCATTTACAGTCAAAGAAAGGAACTCTTGTAGTAGGTTACCTAACCAAGTGTGGTCATATGGATGTTATGAGGAGTCAAGGTGAGAGAGTACCTTATTAAAGGTCTATTATATCAAGAAATCATTATCATGAAAAGGTAAGAAGGTGGAGATCACCTTAAATCTCAAAGGGCATAAATGATATCACCTAAACAAAGCATCTAAATTCATCAAAGGGCACCTTACATGATTGTGACATGTTGAGAGGCCTAGTTGCATATGATTTGAACTCTTAAAATCTTGGTTTTAGTTTTAGATTAATATAGACATTCTTGTTTCTGTAAGTAACTTCAACATAAATGAACAAGGAAAAATGGCACCATTAGGTTCAATAGACCTTATATAGGGCTAATAAGCCACAGGTGCACCTATATCTATATATAGTCCATCCCATCATGAAGGATACAGTCATTTGCTTCAGGAATAGGGTTTATGATAAGAGTAAAAGGTTAGATCTAGCTTGTGATACCATCAGAGTTCTAATTAATGTTTTGAAACAACATGATGATCCATAAAAAGTTGAGTATCACTTTAAGATACACACCTACAACCACTAAGGTGTATACAATCAAATATCTCAATAAAAAACCAAGGTTTCTCATAGTCTAAAGCATGACATCAAGATTATGAAGAGATTAAACAATCAACATAAAGTTTCTCAATCCTTTCAAGGTTCTGTTCATGATATAAGTGTTAAGGAGGAAGTCATAAATTGTCCTTGAGACCACCTAAAACCCTAAAACCTTCAAATTCATACATCTACAACCACCATACTCAGCCATTTTCTAAGTTTGAGGTGAGATGAGGGGCTTAAAGAGAGTTGTTAAGGGGATCTTGTAATAAGGTTGTTTATTAACAAAATCAAAGGATATATGATATCTTCATGTAAATTCAATTTCAATTTGAGGATTATAGGTCAATTATGTATTAAAATGGTAACCTACAAGCCTATAAGTGTGTTCATTTAGAGTTAATGAATGTTGGAACTTCAAGGAGACATAAAGGTAGTTTTAAAAGCTATAACATTGTTAATAGTGGTTTGTAAGTGGGAATACTTGCTTTTCAAGTTTGAATAGCAAGAGATGGGTTCTAATTAAAAATGTATTAGAAATTATAAGACACAATGTATCATATAGTTTATATAGAGTCTACAATCTATACAACTAATGATACAAGTAGGCAAGTGCTAACAGGGGTATCTGACTAAGAATGAAAAGTTGAATTTTGCATGTTGAAAAATCAAGAGGCTAGTTCAAGTTTTGAAATAACTTGAGGAGTTATAAAGGGAATAGGTGTCACTACAAGATGTTAACCTATAGTTAGCCTAAGACACCCTACAGGCCAATCTACCACACCAATAGTGATAAAGGTTTGTTTATCAAAGGAGCCTATTAGATGTTTTGAGACCCTATAAACTCTTTTAAGTGTATAAACTACATAACCTCAACTAAAAGTTTAGATAAAACTAATATAATGATTAAAAGTATCAAGAGGAAGATTAATGACACCTATAACCCCTAAATGAACCCTACACCAAAGTAGGAGTTTGGATATCAAGGAGACCTCATGGAGTTTATTAACCTAAGACACTAGTAGAACAAGATGAAAGGTAGAAATGATTACTTAATGAAGTAATGGGAATAATAAGATGGTCTTTATTTCCAATTTCTATCCTATAGAACCCTTATACTACCCAAAAACCATCTACAAGGGCATATTACCTTAAAAGCATGTTAAAGTTCATGGGATTTTAGAGTTTTATCTTTATAGTGTTTTGACTTAAAGAAAATGGTGTTCATGAATATTGGTGAGGGTTTCATAAATAAATGGAGAGATATCAAGGTAAAAGGTATAGTCATATCCCTCTTTCAATACACAATGTTAACCTATAGCCTATATAAACACCTACAACCATACTTTGACAGACATGTGGTCATCTATAGGCTATCTTGAAGACAAAGTTTTTTGAATCAAACACAAGTGGTCAAGTTTAACCCATAAATTTGAATGGAGGAGTTATCAAATAGGAAAATTACATGATCCCAAAAATAATAAATATTTACCTATAGCAACCAAGGCCACCTACAACCAACATATAACTAACCTACAATCACCTTTGATTGATACTTATAGCTATAATAAAGGACTCTTCAAGGGTATTTGATATCTAGTGAGGGTTTTGTATTTGAAATTTATTAAAATTTAGAGAAATAGGTTAAAATCATGAGAAGTCTTGTTAGGGATAGTGATCCTTGGATTGCACTTTTAGCCATCATGAGGAGATAATTACAAACACAGTGATCATATATGGTTAAAGAATGCAATCCTAGGCTAAGAGGGTAAACTAAATAGGTAAACCTGTAATGATTTTTTTTAAGGAGGAATTTTTTTTGGACCTAATGAGATATATCCAAAGATTAATTAAGTCTAGTAGTGTCTTTAGAGGTGTTACAATGCATGACCAGGTTTGTCAAGGCATGACAATCCATACAAACACCTAAATTTAACCTACAATCAAGCATGGGATGGTCATTTTCATGATAAAGGTGTATGGTGTGTTTAAGATATGATTTATAAAAATAATATATACAAATGAATATTGGTGAGGGATTTCATGATACAACCTTTATTCTTGCATATCACAGGGATTAACTAAGGAGCACCTATAATCAGCTCAAGGAGAGTAACCTTGCAGACAAGTGGTATAAATAAAAAATTGTGAGATAGGCTTAGGAGAATATAAAAGAGATTTGATCTAATATCAATTCTATAGTACATATAATCCTAATACTAACATCTACACCTCATAATGATTATGGTACATAGCCAAGTGTATGAAATATGAATATAGGAGGCCTAAAATCTTGCATAAAGGAGTCAAATGGATACAAGGAGATGGATAAAAAATATCATTTTCTATAAATGGTATTAAATAATATTTTTAAGATGGATTAACTTATAATATTATATAAACATGATCAATTCCCATCTACAACAATTCAAACACTGTCATTTGAAGCCTAGAAATGTTTGTTTGAATGTTCTTGATGTGCTTGAAAATAGGGTTAGAGGAGTTTTAAATATATTAAATGGAATATTATGATACTTTAATATTTTTTTGACCTTAAAAATATCTTAGAAGCTATGAAATAACCTTAAAATATGCAAAAATTAGTCAAATATGCAGATAATCCATCCATAGGGGTCTTTTTTAGAGAAAACAAAGGATTCTGGGAGCTACATGTGGTTTAAAGACTTAAAATTTTGTACCCAAGGTAATCATGAGTTGGAGAACCTTATTAAAAAATTTAATGACCATTAGATTAGTGGAGATACTATTTTTTTGTCATAGTCCTCAGCATGTCTGTGTAAGGTCACCATTAGAGTAGGCATCATTCTATAGTGCCACAGAGGTTTCTAAGTCTAGGTAAAAGTTTGAAAAGCATGGAATGATGTTTTTAAATCATAATAAGACCTTTAAAGAGTGTAAAAACTCTAAATTTTAACTAAACCATGCTCATATAAGCTTTTACAAACAAATATGCATATAGGCCAAAAACGCATTTTTTTAACTTTTCAAGTAAAATGTGATTTTAGAGTGTTTTGATAAAATGGTACAGGTCCCATGAGTATTTTTTTAGGCATTGTTAAGTAGGAAAAGATTTATTTTTATTCTGGTGAAGTATTTCACTTTTACAATTCTAGACACCCTTCCAAGCTAATTGTTTAGATACTCATATCTTTCACCACATGTGGAGTTTAGCCTAATTCAGTTAGTATATTTTGAGGAACCCTATATAATTATAATTCATACACAATTTATATTAGTTGTGCTGATTTCTTTATGAATTAAGAATGTAGGCAACCCATAATGTAGTTAAAACCCTACATGCAAATTTCTTCCACATGATAATTTTTCACATCTTTTCATGGTAACCCAATATTTTTAGGGATGTTAAGGGGGTTAGTGTGATACACATAAATAGAAACATTTTATGATTTGGAGGTTTTTACTTCATGAATCATCATTTTGAAGATTCAACT
Organism: Torreya grandis; assembly: GCA_037957365.1. NCBI lineage: Eukaryota > Viridiplantae > Streptophyta > Pinopsida > Cupressales > Taxaceae > Torreya > Torreya grandis. Next base: position 181,599 of record JARHVA010008563.1, on the reverse strand, counting down.
TTATAACCCTCCAAAACCCCTAAAAACCTAGTTTTGAGAAAAAATGATTTTCTCACTATCATATCATCATGAATCAGCTTAAAAACTTTTCAAATGTCAAGTAAACTCAAAGATGATTCCATAAATACAAATTTGTGCATAGAACTATAAAGATGTCAGTATAAATCATGTTTTTTGCAAAAAAAAGTATGTAAAATGATATACATGGTAGTTCAATGAAATATAATCAATGGAGATCAAATATTAATAATTATTATTCATAATAAAATATTATTTTAATCATAAATCATCTTATAAGTGTCCCTAATAGCTCAATCAAAATGGCATGTCTGTTGTAAAATGGAGCAAAATAGGCCTCGTCAACCCTATTGACTGAATGCTAAAAGTTTTCTCACCAAAATTACATTTTTGGTGATGAATAAAGTTGTTCCAGGTCTAATTAATTGTTTTTTAGGTTTCATGGCTTATTATTTTAGGGTTAATGGTGTCTAGTCACATATATTATCCTTTAAGCCTTTTTAGCCTAATAGGCCTACATGATGAAATGGTTAAGTTTGATATTGGCATTGAATTGGATATCAAGGAGTTTAAAATGAATTTATATATTACATATATGTTTTTTAATGGATATATCATGCACTTTTCATCCTTAAAAAGTCTATTTTCATGTAAGTGAAGGCTATCTTAGAGTTGACTAGTCTTACACTTCAATTGACTAATTGACATGTTCATGCATCTTCCTTTATTATCATATCATTTAAAGCTTTCAAGAACTTCAAAATCACTTAAATATTGGCTTAATACATCAAAGGATAGAGTATAATTTCATGCAGAGGATTTACTTGTCAAACATGGGTGCACCACCTCCATTTTATGGCAATTTTGAAGACCATGCAATTTTTGTGGAGTTTGAAGATTTTTTAAAGAGTTGATTAAATATTGTAAAAGGTTTAAGTCTTTGGTTAACTAACCAGGGCTATTCCTTATGAAAAATCAATTCCACATTGACTTAGGTTATAATATATATATATATATATATATTAGCTTTTTTCAAGCCATTTTTATTTTATTCTTAGAGGAGAGAAGAAATTGTAGTTGATACCATTTATCAATTAAAGAAGATATTTTGCATATGAGTTTGATATTAGATAATAGTGTATTTTGATTATGTACCAATATACAAGTGAGATATATGCCCCATTTTTGTAGGTATTCTCCACACCTACTATGAAAATCTCACCCTCTATAGGTCATTTGAAAAGATAGCAATAGAATTTTGCAACCCAAAATCTTTTCAATCCTTCAACTAAAATATTTATGTTTAGGAATAATCTAAAGAATTCTTATTACTTTATATGTGTGTCTTAGTTTCAATATTTTCCAAAGGATACAAAAAATTTAGGTGCATCACTCCATTAGATAGGATTTCCATTCAGTTTCTCTCTTATTTTTTCACCCCACACGTAAAATTAGATCATAAGGGAACCATCCCTCTATGGAGGTTATTCTCAGTAAAAAGTCACCCACACTCTAAGAGATCCCAATTTTATTAGTTAGAGTGAGGATGTGATGTGCACATCTTCAATCATATTGCACTCCATAGTGATAATAGTTTCTGGCATGCTCGATGGGACATCATTCTACACACTAGCCTTTAGAGGCATTTAGAATATCAATGTAAATTTTAGGCACTCAAATATGGTTATGAACATTAGGTATCATTTCAATATTGATTAAATTAAACATTTGGCTTACTAATGGTCTCTAATGGATTTTTTTTAGTATGGATCCATATAATCCTCACTATGATCAGTATAACTAGCCACACTATGATCCTCACCAGGAGTTTGAGGATATATATCAAGTATATATGTAGGAATAATACCCAGATCCTCCATATGAACAACCAATCCATCATAATATTGCCCATTACCAGTATTATCATGGCTATTTTTCATCTACCCAATCTATATTATCACTTAAAAAAACTCTAGTGAGCGTTGAAAAAAATGTATTAGAGTTGTATTCATAGAGCTATTATGGCCAAGATACCAATAATCACCAGATTCATCATTTGAGAGAGTTATTGTAGAAAATAAAATAGTAATGGCCATCGTAGAAAATAGAAGAGCAATGGACAGTTATTGAGATGGTAAATTGGGGTAATCTTACTTATGAGATGATGGATGTAAGTGGTTACATTCAATGTTTTGATGATAAGCTAAAAGGCCTCAAAGAATAATAGGTATAACCTCACCCTTATTATAGGCCATACATTCCTCCTCAGGAGACTAGTCTAAGAGCCCCTTTGAGTTTTATAAGTCCTTCATGTGTTTATTAGACCTTCCATTCTTAGAGATCTATCTAAGAGAATTGTTAAATAAATAAAGAGATTGTTATGGGATAACCTTCTATTGAGATCCAAGACTCCATCCTCCTTTAAGAGTTTTATTCTATTCTTTATCTTCATGAAATAACTAACTGCTCTAAAGAGAAGATATTCAAAGATAATATTGGTAATCATATTAGAGAGTTGGATCTAAATACAAGGAAAGAGGAGGAGAACCAAAATCAAAAGGTTAAAAAAGAGACTTTATCTTTCCCATCTTGGAACTAAATCATGGAGTCAAGCAAGAAAGAGGAACAATCAAGTATCATTCAGGATGTTGAACTCTAGCAAGATATCATTTACCCTTCATCCATTCCTCCTCAAAATCCAAATTACTTTCCTTTATGGAAATCCATTCAAGAAAAAGTGCAAAGAGATGAGGTGAAGGTGATCCAAGAAGAGCAACCTCATGATAAAAATTAGGTATCTATGGTAACTTTTGTAGACCTTTCTCATATTATTGAATACTTTTAGGGATCTACCATGCCAAATTTGGAGAAATAACCTCTTCTTTGTATATAAAGTGAAGAGGAAGTATCCAAAGAGAAAGGAAATGAAGGTGACTTGAGTGATCAAAAAAAAGAAATCATAGTTGAGACACCACTTACCAGGGACAAACATGATTCAATATTTCATGATGAACAAGAAGATGACTTACAGGAGGTTTCTCAAGAGATTTCAATAATTGAGATAGATAAAGTACAAAAAAATAACTCTTTAGAAGGTAGCCATGAAGACAACTCATATAGAGACATTGCTGAGATGGAGAATACTCTTTAAGAAGATGATCATTGGTAGTAACTATACCATGATTTCTTGAATGAAATTAAAGAGCTTAAGATGGAATATTTTGATGATGAGGTAGAAAAACTAATTGATGATTCATCTAATAATTCTATAAATGTTTTTGATCTTCAAGAAGGTAATGTTATTTTAGAGATCCCAAAGCAAGGTGAGCTAGAGCTTGAGTGGATAGATGAGATGCCATTCTCTATAGAAGATGAAGATGAATCAAGTGTAGTAGATCAAGAAATTTCATATAAACTCATAAAAAATTTAGAAATGTGTGATCAATATTTTTCAAATGGTAAGATTGTAAATGAATTATATGTCCTTTAAATTGATCATGATGAAGAGGCCTTTTGGGATGACTTAGAGATTTTTTGTGCAAAGTTTGATAGCCCATCTCTATCTCAAGTAGAGATTGATGAATGTCTTGTAAAGAGTATTTCTATAGATATTCATATAGAATAAATTAAAGTCATATTACAACCATGTTTGGATGATTATCAAGGATATCAAAAATTTGAAAAAGTACCACCTCAAATGGAGTATAATGAAGACATAGTATGCTGGCTAAATTTCCAATACAATTATTGAATGAGAATGTGTCATTTAATAATCAAACTATGAATGAGGTAGAGATATAATTATTGACACAAATAAGAAGAACATGGGAGGAATATGATTATATCTTAGATCTATATCTTCAATCTATGCACTTTAGAATGGAATTTGAAGGCTTAGCTGCATCATCCAAAACACATGAACATATAAGTGCTCCTATTTTTAGAAGAAAGATATAAAAAGGAAGAAAATACATTTCAAGGATGTATGTTACATCAAATAGCTTTCCATTTGATTTAAGAAGACCAGAAAGTTGGAGGTTAGTTTGTACATAACAAAATACCATTTACTATTTTCTCTAAGTGAATATTTACACATGCTTTTAGCAGTTGTTTTTCCTTTCAATTTATTGTTGTTGTCCATTCCTCTAAGTGAATATGTGCACATGTTTATTTTTATTCATGTTAGTTGTCTTGTTTATGTCCTCATTTTCAAAAGACTTCCTAGTTTCACTATATATCTAGGTTTGTCATTGCCAGAGTTTCTGAGTTCTTTGACCAGTAAGATGTTCAACTCCCAAAAGTTACCAAAATTGTTAGTAATTTGACTTGTCAAGGTGAAATTACTACCACTATCATTCAAAACTTTCCTAAATTCTATCATTAGCCCTTTGTAGTTAGTCAAACTAGGGAATTGTAGCTTTAAAACATAAATTTTGAGACAAAAACATCAAAATGGATTAAGAATGGGTCGTTCTCATTTCAAAAAGGATTTTAATATATTAAAAATCATAAAATAGCCTAAGTTTAAGAGTTTAAGTGATGAAAAAGTGTTTTAATATGTTAAAAAGCCCAAAAAGGCCCTAAAATAGCCCACACATGCCAAATTTACAAATTAATACATGAAAAAGTTTAAAAAAATATTGTTTTACATTTTATGGCACGTGATACTTCTAAAAAATTCTAAAATTGGTGGCGGAAGACTTGTTTTAGCTTTTAAAGGGGTAAAATAGGCTTGTTTCCTTCATTTTGCAAGAGAGGTATGGAATACACATGGTTTTTCTATAACCAAGGTAGAGGGAGTCCTATATATGGAATATATAGTCTTATTGAATAATTATATGGAATTGCATAGCCATACAGGCCCTAAACTTGTCCTCTTTTGGTACTTTCCTTATTGGTACAAGGAGCCCTACTTATAGGTTTTTGACTGGTATAGATTACTAAAAAAGGGTACAACTCTAAAATTTGGGGTGAATAAATTAGATTAAATTGGATTCCTCATGTTCTAAGTGGTTTCTAAATTTTATTCTCCAAGCTCATGAACTATTCATTGGAAGTTAGGATAATTTTTACTACTTGTAGCTAGAAAGGTAACCAATTTTCTCCATTTTCTCTTCACTTGGGCATATTTTAAAGGAAAATAAAGATGTCCCAAAATATTTGGAACTCGCTCTATCTTTCCATGACCTTGTAAATTTTTTATTCATGTAATTAAAGGTTAAACAAAGACAACAAGGTTATCCAATCAATCTGCAGTATTAGCTAGCTTGCAATATGAATTGTATTGTCAAGAGTAGAGATGGTAGCTTCAAGTTTTCAATAAAGTTTTATTTCAAGGAATATAAAATTTTTATCATGATTTTAAAGATAAATTCGTAGAGAATCTTCTTGTTTCATGGCCAATTAAAGCTCATCTATGTGCTTAATGATGTCTCAATGGACCTATTTAGCATTATTTAAGGAATTTTTAAAATTTTTGAGGTTTTTTGAGAAAAATAAGGTTCATTTTATATCTCTAAACCTCTTCCAATGAATTCCAAATGGTTATGATATGATTTACATATGTTGTGGTTGTATACTAATCCTTACCTTGATCTTTTCATGCTTCTCCATGCTCTTTCTCACCTCCATCTCATCCACCTCATACGTCTGCCATGTTTTTCCTTTTCCACTATGTTTTCATCCTTTTTCCACCCTCCATCATATGTTATCATCATATTTCCACTCCTATCACCCTCAAATCCCACCCCCATTCCATGTTATCACCATCAAGGAACCAAATGACTCACAAGGCCACCATGAGCATGAAAAGAGCATATAGGTAGTATAAAGTACCATTTATAGTAAAAATAAAGTACTCTTGTAGTAAGGTACATAACCAAGTGTGTTCATATGGATTTTATGAGGAATCAAGTTGAGAGATTACCTTATTGAAGGTTTATTATGTCAAGAAATCATTATCATGAAAAGGCAAGAAGTTGGAGATCACCTTATGTCTCAAAGGGCATATATGGTATCACCTAAGCAGAGCATCCACAGTCATCAAAGGGCACCTTACATGTCTATGCCTTGTTGATAGGCCAAGTTGCATATGATTTTAACTCTTGGAAGCTTGGTTTTAGGTTTAAATTAACATAGACATGTTTGTTTCTATAGGTAACTTCAACATGAATGAACAAGGAAGAAAGGCACCTTCAAGTTCAATAGACTTTATATAGGGCTAATAAGCCACATGTGCACCTACAACTCTATATAGTTTGTACCATCATGAAGGATACAGTCAATTGCTTTAGGAATAGGGTTTATGATAGGAGTAAGAAGTTAGATTTATCTTGTGATACCATCAAAGTGATAATTCAAGTTTTGAAACAGCATGATGAGCCATCAAAAGCTGAGTATCACTTCAAGATACTCACCTACAACCACTAAAGATGTATACAATCAAATATCTCAATGAAGAACCTAGGTTTCTCATAGTTTAAATCATGACATCAAGATTATGAAGAGATTAAACAAGTAATATAAACTTTCTCAATCCATTCAATGTTCTATTCATGCCATAAGTGTTAAGGAGGAAATCATAAATTGTCCTTGAGACCAGCTAGAACCCTAAGACCTTAAAAGTCATACACTTAAAACTACCATACTCAGCCATTTTTCTAAGTTTGAGGTGGGATAAGGGGCTTAAATAAAGTTCTTAAGGGGATATAGTAATAAGGTTGTTTATTAAAAACATCAAAGAATATATGATATCTTCATATAAATTCAAGGGAAATTTGAGGATTATAGGTCAAGTATGTAGTCAAAGGGTAACCTAAAAGCCTATAGGTGTGTTCATTTATAGTTGATGAATGTTTGAACTTCAAGGAGTCCTAAAGGTAGTTTTAAAAGCTATAACATTCTAATAATGGTTCCTAAGGGGAAATAATTGCTTTTTGAGTTTGACTAGGAAGATATGGGTTCCAATTAAAAATGCATTAGCACATATAGGACACAATGTATCTTACAGCCTATATAGATTCTACAGTCCATACAACTGATTATACAAGTAGGCAAGTGTTAATAAGGGTCTATGACTATGAATGAAAAGTTGAATTTTACATGTTGCAAAATCAAGGGGCTAGTTCAAGTTTTGAAATAACTTAAGGAGTCATAAATGGAATAGGTGTCACTATAATATGTTAACCTAAAGTTATCCCAAAACACCCTATAGGCTACTATACCACACTAATAGTGGTAAAGGCTTGGTTATCAAAGGAGCCTATCAGATGTTTTGAGACCCTATAAACTCTTTTAAGTGTATAAAATACATATCCTTAGATAAAATATTATATAACACTAATCTAATGATTAAAAGTATCAAGAGGAAGATGAATGACACCTATAACCCCTAAAGGAACCGTACAACAAAGTGGGAGTTTGGATATCAAGGAGACCTCATGGAATTTATTAACCTAGGACACTACTAGATCAATATGCAAGGTGAAAAGGCTTACTTCACAAAGTAATGAGAATAATAAGGTGGTCCTCATTTACAAATTCTATCCTACGGTGCCCTTATACTATCATAAAACCATCTACAAGGGAAAATTACCTTAAAAGCAAGGTCAAATTCATGGGATTTGGGAGTTTTGTCTCCATAGTGTTTTAAATTAAGGAAGATGGTGTTCATGAAGATTGGTGAGGGTTTCATGAAGCAATGAATATCTCTCAAGGGAAAAGGTATAGTAATATCCATATTTAAATACACAATGTTAACCTAGAGCCTATATAAACACCTATAACCATAATTTGATAGAACTATGGTCATCTATAGGGTAGCTTAAAGACAGAGTTTTTTGAATCAAAGAGAACTAGTCAAGTTTGACACATCAAGGTGAATGGAGGAGTTATCAAATAGGGAAATTACATGATCCCATAAATAATCAATATCTACCTATAACAACCAATTCCACATACAAAAAACATGAAACTAACCTATAGTCACCTTTCTTTGATACTTATAACTACAATGAAGGACTCATCAAGGGTCTTTGATATCTAGTGAGGGTTTTGTATTTAAAGTTAATTAGCATTGAGCGGCATAGGTTAAAATCATGAGAAGTCTTTCTATGGATAGTGATCCTTGGATTGCACTTTTAGCCATCATGAGGAGATAATTACAAACATAGTGATCATATATGGTTAAATAATGCAAACCCTAGGCCAAGACAGTAAACTAAATAGGTAAACCTGTCATGAGTTTTTTCAAAGAGTAATTGGTTTCGGCCTATTGAGAGATATCCAAAGATGAATTAAGTATAGTAGTGGCTTTACAAGTGTTACAATGCATGACCAGGTTTGTCAAGGCATGACAATCCATACAAACACCTAAATTTAACCTATAGTCAAGCATGGAATGGTCATGTTCATAATAAAGGTGTATGGTGTGTTGAAGATATGATTTAGCAAATTAATATATACAAATGAAGATTGGTGAGGGTTTTCATGACACAAACTTTATTCTTACATATCACAAGGCTTAGTTAAGGAGAACCTATAGTAACCTCAAGGAGAGTAACCTTGTACACAAGTGGTATAAATAACAAAATTGTGAAATAGGATAAGGAAACTCTAAAATATATTTTATATAATCTCAATTCTATATTATATCTCATCCTAAGACTAACATCTACACCTCAAAATTATTATAGTACACAACCAAGTGTATGAAATATGAATGTAGAAGGCCTAAAACCTTGTGTAATGGTGTCAAATGGATACAAGGAGATGGATAGAAACTCTCATTTATTATAAATGGTGTTATATCATATTTTTAAGATGGATTAACCTATAATATTATTCCAACCTAATCAATTACCATCTACAATAGTTTAAACATAGTCATCTGAGGCCTAGAAATGTTTATTTGAAGGTTCTTGATGTGTTTGAAGTTAGGGTTAGAAGATGCTTCAATATCTTAAAGGGATGATTATGATAATTGAATATTGTTTTGACCTTAAAAACATCTTTAAAACTATGAAATAACCTTAATATATGCAAAAATTAATCAAATATGTAGATAGTCCATGTACAAGGGTCTTTTTGAGAGAAAATAGAGGATTATAGGAGCTACAGGTGGTTTCAAGACTTTAAATTTGGTACTAAATGTCATCATGAGTTTGATAACCTTGTAAAAGAGTTTCATGACCATTGGATGAGTGAAGATACTCATTTTTTTATCACAGTCCTTAGCATGTTCATTTAAGGTCACCATTGGAACAAACATCATTCTATAGTGCCATAGACATTTATAAGTCTAGGTAAAAGTTTGAAAATAATGGGATGATGTTTTAAAATCATAATTAGACCTTTAAAGAGTGTCAAAACTCCAAATTTTATGCAAACCATGCTCATATAAGCTTTTGGAGGCAAACAAGAATTATTTAACTTATCATGAAAAATGTGCTTTCAAAGTCTTTTGATGGAATGGTATAGGTACCTTGATAAATTTTTAGGTGTTGGGAATTAGGGGAAGATTTATTTTCATTATGGTGAAGTTTTTCACCTTTACAGTTCTAAACACCCTTCCAAACCTCTTGTTTAGATGCTCGTATCTCTCACCACGTGTGGATTTTAGCCAAATGCTATTAGTCTATTTTGAGGACCCATATATAATTATAATTCATGAACAATTGATATCATTTGAGGGTATTTATTTATAATTAATTTTTAAGAGTGTAGGTAGCCTAGAATGTAGTCAAAACCCTATAGGTAAATTTCTTCCACATGATAAATTTTCACATCTTTCACATGGTAACCCAATATTTTTATTGATTTTAAGGGGGTCAGTGTGATACACATAAATATAAAAAATTTAGGATTTAGATGTATATACTTCATGAATCATCATTTTGAAGATTTAGCTTTAAAACCCTCCTAAACCCCTAAAAACCTAGTTTTGAGAAAAGTGGATTTTCTTGCCATCAAATCATCATGAATTAGCCTAAAATATTTTTAAATTTAAATAAAAATAAGATAGGATTCTATAAATTTTATGCATGAAACTATAAATATGTGGGCACAAATCATGTTTTTTGTGGAAAAAAGTATGAAAAATGAAATACAAGGTAGTTCAATGAAATTTAATCAATGGAACTCAAATCCAAAGACTTGTTATTCATCCTCAAATATTTAATTGATCAGAAATAATCCCAAAATTCTCCCTACCAGCTCAATAAAAATGGAAAGTCTGCTAGAAAATAGAGAAAAATAGGCCTAGTTGACCCTCTTGACTGAATGGAAAAAGTTTTATCATCAATATCACATTTTTGGTGATGAATAAAGTTATTCTAGGCATAATTAATTTTTAATTTATGTTTCATGGATTCTTATTGTAGGTTTCATGGATTCAAATGGTAGATATGATATCACCTAAGTAGAGAATCCATAGTCATCATAGGGCACCTTACAGGCGTGCGCCTTATTGAGAGGCCTGGTTGCCTATTATTTGAACTCTTGAAAGCTTGGTTTAGGTTTAGATTAGCATAGAAATTATTGTTTATATAGGAAAATTCAACATAAAATAACAAGGAAAAATGCACCTTCATGTTTAATAGACCATATATAGGGCTAATAAGCCATAGGTGCACCTACAGCTCTATATAGTCCATACCATCATGAAGGATACAGTTAGTTGCTTTAGGAATAGATTTTATGATAAGATCAAGAGGTTAGATTTAGCTTGTGATAATATCAGAGTGATAATTCAAGTTTTGAAACAACATGATGAGCCATCAAAATGTGAGTATCACTTCATGATACTAACCTACAACCACTAAAGGTGTATATAGTCAACTAGTTTGATAAAGAACCAGGGTTACTGATAGTCTAAAGCATGACATCAAGATTATGAAGAGATTAAACAAGGAATATAAAGTTTCTCAATCCTTTCAAGGTTCTATTCAAGTTATATGTTTTAAAGAGGTAGTCATCAATTGTTCTTGAGACCACCTATAACCCTAAGACCTTCAAATTCATATGCCTACAACCACCATACTCAACCATTTTATATGTTTGAGGTGAGATAATGGGATTAAAAAGAGTTATTAATGGGATCTTGTAATAATTTTGTTTATTAAAAACATAAAAGGACATATGATATCTTCATATCAATTCAAGGGCAATTTGAGGGTTATAGGTCAAGTATGTAGTCAAAGGGTAACCTACAAGATTGTAGGTGTGTTCATTTAAAGTTGATGAATGTTTGAACTTGAAGGAGACCTAAAGGTGATTTTAAAATCTATACCATTTCTAATAATGATTCCTAATTTGAAATACTTTATATTTTAGTTTTACCAGCAAGAGATGGGTTCCAATTCAAAATGCATTAACACCTATAGGACATAATGTATCTTATAGCCTATATAAACTCTATACTCCATACAACTAATGATATAATAAAAATTTGAATTTTACATGTTGTAACATAAAGGGGCTAGTAAAAGTTTTTAAATTACTTATGAGTCATAAAGGGAATAGGTTTCACTACAAGATGTTAACCTATTGTTAGCCTAAGACACCCTACAGGCTAATGTACCACACCAATAGTGATAAATGCTTGACTATCAAAGGAGCCTATCAAATATTTGGAGACCCTATAAACGTTTTTAAGTGTATGAACTACATATCCTTAGATAAAAGTTTAGATAACACTAATATAATGATTAAAAGTATCAAGAGGAAGATGAATGACACCTAAAGCACCTAAAGGAACCCTACAACAAAGTAAGAGTTTGTCTATGAAGGAGACCTCATGGAAGTTATTAACGTAAGACACTACTAGATCAAGATGCAAGGTGGAAATGATTACTTCATGATGTAATGGGAACAATAAGGTGGTACACATTTCCAAGTTCTAGCCTAAATTACCCTTATACTAACCTACAATTATCTACAATGGCAGATTACCTTAAAAGCACAGTCAAGTTCATGGGATTTGGGAGTTCTATCTCCATAGTTTTTTGACTTAAGGAAGATGGTGTTAATGAATATTGGTGAAGTTTTCATGAATAAATGGAGATATTTCAAGGTAAAAGGTATATTCATATCCATCTTTTAATACACAATGTTAACCTATAGCCTATATAAACACCTACAACCATACTTTGATAGCCCTGTGGTCATCTATAGGGTATCTTGAAGATAGTTTTTTGAAGCAAAGAGAAGTGGTCAATTTTTACCGTCAAGGTGAATGGAGGTGTTATGAAATAGGGTAATTACATGATCCCATAAATAATCAATATCTACCTACAACAACCAAGGCCACCTATAACCAACATAAAACTAACCTACAATCACATTTGATTGATATTTATAGCTACAATGAAGGACTCATCAAGGGTATTTGATATCTAATGAGGGTTTTGTATTAGAAATTTATTATCATTCAAAGACATAGGGTAAAATCATGAGAATTCTTTTTAGGGCTAGTGAGCCTTGGATTGCACTTTTAGCCATCATGAGGAGATAATTACAAACACAGTAATCATATATGGTTAAAGAATGCAACCCTAGTCTGAGAGGGTAAAATAAATAGGTAAACATATCATGATTTTTTCCAAGGAGGAGTTGTTTTGGACCTAATGAGATATATACAAATATGAATTAAGCCTACTAATGGCTTTAGAGGTGTTGCAATGCATGACTAGGTTTGTTAAGGCATGATAATCCATACAAACACCTAAATTTAACCTACAGTCAAGCATGGGATGGTCATTTTTATGATAAAGGTGTATATGCGTTGAAGATATGATTTATCAAAGGAATATATACAAATGAATATTGGTGAGGGTTTTCATGATACAACCTTTATTCTTGCATATCACAGGGCTTAGGTAAGGAACACTTATAGTTAGCTCAAGGAGAGTAACCATGAAGACAAGTGGTATAAATAAAAAAATTGTGAGATAGGATAAGGAAAATATAGAAGATATTTTATCTAAGCTCAATTATATAGTATATATGATCCTAATACTAACATCTACACCTATCAAGGATGATGGTACGCAACCAATTGTATGAAATATAAATGTAGGAGGCCTGAAACCTTGTATAAAAGAGTCAAATGGTTACAAGGAGATAGATAAAAACTCTAATTTTATATAAATTTTCTTAAAAAATATTCTTAAGATGAATTTACCTCTAATAATTTTCAAACCTAATCAATTTCCATCTACAACAGTTCAAACACAGTCATTTAAAGCTTAGAAATGCTTATTTGAAGTTTCATGATGTTCTTGAAAATAGGGGTGGAGGAGTTTTCAATATATTAATGGGAATATCAAGATAATTTAAGATTTTTTAGACCTTAAAAACATATTATAAACTATTAAATCACCTTAAAATATGCAAAACTCAGTCAAATATGCAGACAATCCATGTACAACGGTCCTTTTTGAGAGACAATAGAGGATTATGGGAGCTAAATGTGGTTTTAGGAATTTTAACTTGGTACTTAGGTTAATAATGAGTTGGAAAAAATTTTAAAAAAATTTAATGACCATTATATGAGTGGAGATACTCATTGTTTTGTCACAGTCCTCAGCATGTCTGTTTAAGGTCACCATTGGAGCATGCATCATTATAAAGTGCCACAAAGGTTTATAAGTCTAGGTAAAAGTTTTAAAATCATGGGATGATTTTTTTAAATAATAATGAAACCTTTAAATAGTGTCAAAACTCTAAATTTTATGAAAACCATGCTGAAATAGGCTTTTGTAGGTAAATAGACATATAGGCCAAAAAGACATTTTTTGACTTTTCAAGAAAATGTGACTTTATAGTATTTTGAAAGAATGGTACAGGTACCATGAGGTTTTTTTTAGGAATTTTCAAGTAGGGGAAGATTTATTTTCATTCTGGTGAATTTTTTCACTTTTACAGTTCGAGACACTCTTCCAAGGTTCATGTTCAAATGCTCATATCTTTCACCACATGTGGAATTTTGAAAAACACCCTTAATATGTTCTGATTACCCCTATATAATTATAATTAATTGAAAATTGAGATGATTTTATGGTATATTATTTATGAATAATCATTAAGAGCATAGGTAGCCCATAATGCAGTCAAAACCCTATAGGCAAATTTCTTCCACATGATAACTTTACACATATTTCACATGGTGACCCAATATTTTTAAGGATGTTAATGGGCTTAGTGTGATATGATTAAATTTAAACATTTATGTATTTTTAGGTCTATACTTCATGAATCATCATTTTGAAGATTCAGCTTTTAAACTCTCCTAAACCCCTAAAAAAGTAGTTTTGAGAAAAGTGGATTTTATTACCATAAAATTATAATGAATCATCCTTAATAATTTTAAAAAATAAATTAAACACATATATGATTCCATAAATTCTAATTTAATTCTTGTAACTATACATAGGTGGGCAGATATCATGTTTTTATGGAAAAAATTATGTAAATTAAAATATAGGGCAGCTCAATGAAATTTAATAAATGGATATTGAATCCTAATACTTTTTATTCATTTTAAAATATTTATTTTATCATAAATAATCCCTAAATTTTCCCTAATAGCTCAATCAAAATGGTTAGTTTGCTAGAAAATAGAGTAAAATAGGCCTAGTCAACCATGTTGACTGAATGGCAAAAGTTTTCTCATCAAAATCACATTTTTGGTGATGTATAAAGTTTTTCCAGGTATAAATCAGTATTTTTTTAGGTTTAATGGCTTTTTATTTCAGGTTTCATGGTGTCTAATTTCAAATATTAGCCTTTAAGCCTTTTTGGCCTAATAGGCATAGTTGATCAAATGGTTAAGTTTGAGATTAGCATTGAATTGGTTGTCAAGGATTTAAAAATGTTTTTATTCAATACATATATATTTTCCATGGAGATATAATGCACTTTTAATCCTTAAAAATTATCTTTTCATGCAAGTGAAGGCTATCTTGAAGTTGACTAGTCTTACACTTTAATTGACTAATTGATATGTTCATGCATATTCCTTTGTTATCATGTCATTAAAAGATTTAAATCACTTAAAAATCACTTAAATATTTATTTAATACATCAAAGGATGTAATATAATTTAATACAAAGGATTGACTTGTCAAACATTGCCCACCACCTCCTTTCTATGCCAATTTTGAAGACCATGCAATTTTTATGGAGTTTGAATATTTTTTGAAGAGTTGATTAGATATTATAAAAGGTTTAAGTCTTTTTTTTAACCAACCAAGGATATTACTTATGAAAAATCAATGCCACATTGTCTTAGGTTAGAATTTAGACATATACAAGTGAGATATATGTCCTCTTTTTATAGGTCCTTTCCATATGTACTGTGAAAATCTCGCCCTCTATATATCATTTGAAGAGGTAGGAATAGAATTTTTTAACCCAAAATATTTTTAATCCTTCATCTAAAATATTTATATTTAGGATTAATCTTAATATTTCTTACTATTTTATATGTGTGTCTTAGTTTCAATAGCTTCTAGAGGACACAAACAATTCAGGTTCATTATCCCATTAGATAGAATTTCCATTTTGTTTCTTTCCTCCCTTTTCACCTGAAAAGTAAAATTATATCAATTTTAGTATTATATCTTAAGGGAAATATCCCTCTCTAGATGTTCTTCTTAGTATAGATTCACCCACACTCTGAGAAGTTATAATTGTATTAGCTGGAATGAGGGTGTCATTTACACATCTTCCATTCAGGTTTACTCTAGAGTGATAAAAATAATCAAAATAGAAATAATATTGTAACACATGTCCAATATAAACTTAAATGATAAATCACCATGCACGTGTTCATAAATACTGGTAAATCTATCCACACACATTATCTAATACATCAGATAAGTCTTTATGAAGCTAAATTCATACTACAACTAAGGTCTCATCAATATTCAGTGAATACTAGTCAAATACTTCTTTTTTGAACTCCTTAACTAAAAAAGTAGGAATGCTCAAATGATCATGCTGAGGAGGAAAGTTATGCAATGGATGGTTAAGATAATGCATGAGAACTAGATATATAGGAGATGAAGGAATCATAGGTGGAGAAGGATCCATGGGTGAAGGACTCATAGGTGGAGAAGGATCCACACGTGACGTAAGGTCTATAGGTGATAGAATCATATGTGAAGGCATAGAAGGTTGTGAATGGACTATAGGAGGTGATGGAGCCACTATATATATATATATATATATATATATATATATATATATATATATATATATATATATATATGGGAGAGGGAAGAGACTTCCTGTGAGAATAAATAGTGGAAGGAATGTTAGAAGGTCTTGAAATGTCTACAAGGTCATATTTGAGATGTTATAGGAGAATGTAGTAACTATTAGTTTGATGCATGCCACATAGGTGCCATAAAAAATATACCTCACCATAATTAGGTAAATATTTAGGAATTACATTCAAGGGAGGCATGGATTTATCTAATGATGGGGAAGAAAGATGCAAGGTATCAATATATAATCACAACTTATGATAGTGGATGGAAGAATGGTTATCTATCTCATGAAAAAAATAGATACATTTATGAGTGGTTTTATGAGAACTCACAAAAGGAGGTGAAATAGTAATGGAAGA
Organism: Torreya grandis; assembly: GCA_037957365.1. NCBI lineage: Eukaryota > Viridiplantae > Streptophyta > Pinopsida > Cupressales > Taxaceae > Torreya > Torreya grandis. The sequence goes on along the minus strand of JARHVA010008563.1, from coordinate 164,951 downwards.
AATTGAAGAGGACTCATCAGCTCATTTGGTGGGCAAATAAGCCATCTTAGGCAAAAAAACCAAACCATCATAAAGGGAGGGTAATGATGAGGGAGGAGTAGAACTAGCCTCAATAAGAGGAGCACTAGGATGAGATGGAGGAAGAGGCTCAACAATAGTAAGAGAGGAAATAGGTTGAATTAAAGTGGAAAAAGGAACATGCTTAACTATAACTAGCCCTACTAAAGGAGGGGAAGGATTTTTATAAGGTATGAGGAGGACTACCTTAGGTGTGGTAAAGAGATAAGGTCTAGTTATATTATGATCCAAGAACATGGTCTTAAGTGGCTCCTAAAAAACTAGAGCTATCAACATCATTTATAGCCTATGATAAAGAGGAAAAATGCAAGAATCAAGAATTATAAATGAAAGAGAATGATGAGATGTATGAAAAGACTCAAGTAAAGAATAGTAGTAACAAATAGTCTTAGCATCATAGGGTTAAACAAGGCCACCTAAAAGAGGATCATTTAAATAATATCCATCATCATAATCTAGATTATGAATATATATGACATAGGTTGGGATGACCTTATCATCAGAGGAAGCTTGGTGAATAGTGTGCCTAGTTCTTGTTAAGCTAATGAAAATATCATCACCAGGAGGATTGCAAGAATGAGATTGCAAGGAAGCAGGAAGCTATGAGATGACATGAGGTGAGAGATTGATATTTTTTATCTTTAAGTTAATCTCATCAAGCTCATCATCATCATCATCATCATCATCATCATCATCATCATAGTATAAAATGTTGGGAAGAATGTTATGAATGAGCTTAGGATTCTCATTATAACCTCTAGTTGAGTTGACTAGAAAGTTTAGATGTTGTGACTAATAGAAGAGAACACTAAGCAAAGGCTCAAGAGTATGAATCTTGAAGACACCATGATCTTGGAATTGTTTGAAAGTCTAAGGCTTAGTGTCTCTTTAAATCCTATAACTAGCTCGATTGTGAAGAAATGTTATGCATTGGCAAGCAAAATATGTGATAAATTACATATGATGAGTTCATAGCCTACCAAGTAAGATGTTATATGAAAGGTAAAAGTTTAAGATCATCACCTTCACATGAATGATGAAAAGTAGAATGGAAATGAGAAGCCACACACATCTTAAGGGATGCATCTACCTTCTATCATATCTGTAGCATGTGGTGTGTGTAGACTTGAGATTATTTTTATAATAACCAAGAGTCTTAATGAAATCAAGGGAAGTGACATAGGTATTATAAACCTCATCGATCAAATCTTCATTAACTTGGATATCACTGATTTGGATGCTATTAAATAATGGAGAATCATTTTCATGATGTATAATCTCATTTAGAATCATAAATGTGATATGAAACAATAAAGAAAGAGAATTTTCTATAGTTTCATCAATGTTAATGGACATATCCTCACATTTCTATAAGATACTATCCTTGGATCTAGATAATGTAGCCTCCCATCTTGCTAGAGGAGGGTGAGGGATATTCATCTTGAATAAGATTTTCATGAGGAAATTTATATGATGTGGAGATGTCCTCATGAGTTTAAGGAAAGGTATTTGAGATGGAATATTAATAGGTTCTACAATGGGATTCCACTCATTATAACCCATAAGGATATTGTTAAATATAGGTGCATAATTATTAATAAGATATTCAAAATGTGGTTTTGAAGAGTATTGAAACTTATGTTTATAATAATGAGAGGGTTGAGAAGAAGGTTGTAAATCCTCTAGTGAGGGAGAAAAATTTGGTTTAGATTGATATTAAAGTTTGGAAGAAGTGTTAATAGAAATTGGATTATTATTAGTATTAGAAGATGATGGGAGATAAGTAAAAATATTATGAGATGTGCCATCTAAGAAAGAATCATAAATTGGATTGTAAAAATAAATAATATATTCTTTCCCCAACTCATTCAAATGAGTTAGAGAAGAATCTTGGATAACACGATATGTCTTGTGGGAAGGAGTGTAGATAAGTTGTGAATCAATGAAATCCACCACTCTTCACATATTGGTCATGTTAACCACATTATCTTTAGAATTTGATTCAACAATACTTTATGCATTATTCATGGAGGAAGTGGGCTTATCTTGACCTTCTTAGATTGGTTGATGATTAGGCAAGGGGTCTTTATAGATATCTAAATGAGCATTTTTTTTATTTAAGGATTGAGTTTTATCATGTGATTTATAGTCTTTGAAATCAATATCATAGGATTGTTGACTCTTATGAATAATGGAATGATGATCAAAATTTGGGCCAAGAAGAAAGTCCATGGCTAAATTATAGATCTATCTACAAGTCTCGTGAGAGTAAACCCAGCTAGCATGAAACCAACAATACTTATTAGGATCATATCATTATTTTATAGGTCAAGTAGGGTTAAGATATTTTGGAAGAGGCCAAGGTAGACAATTAATAAATTTATTTGAGGATAAAGGATTATAAACATTAATGTTGTTTGTTGATGAATAAGGATTAGTGAATTTTTGAGAAGGAGTTGGTTTCAAAGAAGGGGTATGAACAATATCTTGAATATTATGAGTGGTGTCAAATGAATTGGTAACACCATCATTGGTAATATTACAATTTTCCTATTTAATAATAGGTGAGGGCCCATGGAAGGTTAGGGTTGCTCAAATTAATGCAGGAGAAAATATTGTCTTTTGGCTTGATTGATAGCTTCCTCTAAGGTATGTGGAGAAAGAATATAGACTCAATATTGTAATTTAGGAAATAAATCATAAAGAATTTGTAAAGAGATGAAAGAGATTGTTATCTACCATGTTATGTTCACGTTCATTTGATAAAGTCTTCCATTAATTAACAAAATCTTAGATAGTTTCATTTTCATTTTGTTTAAAATTTATGAAATGGGCAAAAGTGTTCTTAGGAAGATCAGTAGTCTAAAACTCTTGTACTAAAGCATTTACCAAGTCCTCCAAACTAGTCATAGAGTGTGTTCTATGTTGATTATACCAATATAAGACATTACCCATGAGGGTTTTGGTTAAGAGTTTGGTAGAGGAAAAGGTATTTAACCTGACCTAATCCTTGTAAATATTTCCAAATGTCTTGAGGTGAAGAGTAGGATTGGTTGATCCATTATAAGAAATTATAGGTGTTATGCCTCCAATGGAAATGTTAGAAATTTGGGTGGTAAGAGGTTCAATTTTTAAATGCTTGATTACTTTGTTGACTAATAGAGGCTAAAGAATGAGATTACTTTGAGAATATTAAAGAGGAGGAGAAGGAACACTTTGGTTATGTGTGCCGCAAGTCATTGATTAAATATTAGAAAGGTGGTTTTGAAATCACATCATTTAATAAGATGAGATGCCCACTAAATGTAGAACCAACCATGTTAGTTGAGATACTAGGCATGGAGGTAGAAGAAGTTAAAGAAGAAGATGTCATGGCATAAGGAGTCAAGATTGAAGGAAGAGGTTGAGAAGCAAATAAATTGTTACCCCCAAATATAGTTGATAAAGTAGGAGTAGGAGAATGAGGTTCTTTAATTTGATGGATAATCATGAGGTTATAGATGGTAGAAGGATCCTTACCTCTATATTGAGGGAAACCTATGATAATGAAGAGAAATTTAGGATTATACTTTAACTCAAGTTGATCCTCTAAGAGAAGAGGAGGGATTTACTACAAATGGGTATGAGGAGGGGTCCCATAGTTCATCATGAAGGTTGCAATATGAACATTACTAACATTCATGAAAGGAGTCCTAGTTTGTCTATGGGAGGCCCTATTAGGATTGGTGAATTCCATCATGTCTATTTAATAAAATTTAGTGTTGTCACCAAACAAAAATTCCATGATGAAAGGAATAGAAGTAAGATGAGAAATCAAAGAATCTGAAAGTGATTAAAATAGCACTAGGTTGACTTGGTCAAATTAGTGCAAAATAGGGACTATAAAACTATATAGGGTCCATAGGACTGACCTAGTTTAGTAAAAAATGACTAGAAGAAAGTGATAAAGATGTTATAAATAGTACTAGATCGACTAGGTTGACCTAGCATAGTGTACAAGGGCTGAAAAAGATACAGGGTTGATAGGGTTGACCAAGTACAATAGACATGGAAGAAAAGAAAGATTATAACAAGCTATGAATTAAAGAAAGATAATTATAAGTAATGTAAGACAACAATAAGTATTGAAAGGGAAATAAATAGTCAATTTAATTGATGTTGACCAATCCAACTAATGCACACAAAGAAAATTCTTGCACTAATATTGGCTAATGCAATCTTTTGCACACATAATTGATCAAAGAGCAAGCAAACAACCTAAAGTAAAGATATTTACTTGGTCAATGTACAATGTTGATTAGATTATTAATAATGATTTTTAAGTGTGAAAGTAAATTGGATATAATTAAGGTACTAGATATAAATCTATGGATAGTTTCAGGTAAGTTTAGGATAAAAGGGTCTTTAGTGGTTATGATAAAGGCTTGGTATTCGAGCCTATTTGATCACTTCACACACTAAATAAATATGGGTAATAGGTGTTTAGATAAAATATACCATTAACCATGATTTATACTTGACTATAACATCAAGTTGACTTCCCCCTTGGTGATGAAATCCAAGTAGGTAAACCTAGGTAGTTAAATTTTTATATGCTCATTGATGTTTATGTGGTTTGGTCATGTGTGAAAAAGAATAGAAATAGTGAAAGTAATAAATTAATTGAAAATACCCTAATTAGATTGTGTGAACTATTTTGAGCACGTAAATGACTTAAAATCAAGATGTGATTATCATATATGGTTAATTCCAACTTTGAAACAAGGTATAGTTAAGAAACTATATGGAAAATCATACAGAATAGGGTTGATAGGGTCAAACCTGTACTATAGAAGTAAAGTCTAAAAGTGAACTAGGTTGATCAGGCCAACTTAATTATTTTAAAAAACACAAAACACAATATTAGGTCCATAGGGTCGACCTAGTTGACCATGTAGAGGCATTTTTGAAGACTATAAATTGTGAATGGAAAGTAAAAAGAAATAAAGATATAGAGGAATATAAATTGACTTGAATGGTTCAAATATGAAAAGGATAAGATGTTTGATTTGAGACCTTGGATAAAACTATCAAAAACTTGCAAACTAGGTCAAGCTAGTTGATCAAGTTATATAGGAACCTACTAAAAAAGTGTTAAAATAATACACTAGGTCAACCTGGTTGACCTAGTAGGTTGAAAAATGTACTAGGTCAACATAGTCGACCTAGTTGTATGAATATATTTTTTCAAGTTCTAAAACCTATACTAGGTTGAGATAGTTGAGCTTGTTACTTGTTCCTTTAAACTTGCACACAGAGATAAATAACTAGGTCGATAAGGTTAATCTAGCATAGTAAAGATATGATAAAAATAATGAATAAAAATGAAATAAGTGAGAGAAATTTTGAAATGGTTTGATTTATGGTGGGTTCACTAGAATGTATGCCATTATAAATATGTCATTTCCATAAATCAATACTGGATTGGATGGGATAGAGCACACCTACACTTATGATTGAGGAGCATACAATTGTTAAGCAGGAGCATGACCAATGTGAAGATCCACTAGACCTGATTAGGGGATCACTTGTCACAACACATAATTTAAGATATATTTCCAAAGGCTATAGTCTAACATAATCGCATAACAACCCTAAAAGAGTCCTATGATTTAATATTTCACTAATCTAATAACAACAAAAGTAAATCTAATCTAGTATGCACCAAAGCTTTTGGTACAAAGTGGGGTTAGAAATAAAACAAATAAATAGCTAAACTAATCATGTATATAATACATATAATTATGTCAATGTATATAGAATACTAATACATGGAAGAGAAGAATACAAATGCACTATCTATCTACTCTTACAAAGGAGGAATAAAGTTAGGAATATTTACCTTAAAAGATGAACCTGTTGAGCCTCAATATCCCCCTTGGACAAGGTGCTTTGTAAGATATTGTCATGGTATGTAAATATAACTAAGATAAATCATATCTAGGCTACACAACCTATCCAAGCATCCAAAATACTTATCCACAAGATGAGATTAGAGTTCCAAAGAAAATATTGAACCCTAAAGCTTTATTTCACATGTAGAATTTTCAATATGCATATGTTTATTTGTAATTTTTCAATTAATTATTCACTCTTATGAAATTGTGATAAATGACCTTGTATATATAGTAGTATCCTACCCTAAAAATAATCATGAACATTAGCTATTCTAGATCAGACCGATCGACCTAGCATGTATTTAGGTCTAACTCACTAGGTTTGTGTTATGTCCACTGAAAGGCCAACAAACCACAAGAGATAAAAAGTCCCTAAACTATGGTAGGTTGACTTGATCAACCTAGAAAAAATGATATGTTAAAATGGTTCTAAGGAAATAAATGAAGGATAAAACATATAAAATGATAGGAATAGATATAACTAAGAATAATAAGTTTGATTTTAATGGTTTCAAGAGGCTAGAATGTGGATGGAAAGTGGAAAAAAGGAACAACCATATTAAAAAGCATTGATGGTCTGCCCACCCCTTTCCTAGTGCACCCATTAAGGCATGCACTGAAAGAGATTGAGACTTGATATGTTTTTTTAAGATATAAAATGTTAGTAATCAATAAAATTTAAAAATATTATGTGTATACATCTCCCAGCTCCCCTTTGCCTTGACCATTCACCTCTAGCTTCTCCTATTTGGATAACCTAGACTTTTCTAAGACATACCTCCATAGGTGTGCTTGGAAAATATTTAGTATTAGATGATATGAGCATGGACCACATGAGTTTATTTCAATTGAGACTAGAAATCCTCATGAGAAAGACAACCTTGGTTTCATTCTACCCAATAAGAAGAAAACCAAACCACCTACCCACATCCTTCCTTACCAACCCTTTTTCCACCTGAGTTCAAGGATGATGAAATCATTCCACCTAAATTTTTTTCATCAAATATGATCATCCTTGGACCCATGACATATCAAAAGGAATGGGTGACCATAACCATCCCTTTGACCCTCTTGAGATTATAGGAGAGGACTCTCCAACCATTAATATTGTTCAGTGTTAGGATGACAACTCCATTCTTTTCTATCTTGGTACCCTAGACTTTTCCATCCAAAAATCCATTCCTCCTTAGACTTAAACCATATTAAATTAATACAACATGGATATCAACTTGGGTACTCTAGATAACCCCCATAATGTCAAACTTGGTGAATCATTAAATTCTAAGGAACTTCAAGACTTCCCCTCTTTCTTTCAAGAATGAAACATAAAATTTACTTGGTATTTTAGTGACATACCAAGAATTAACCCCACCATTCCCACCCATAACATCACAACAAACCATGATGCTAGACCTATTAAGCAAAATTTTTGATGAATGTACCCTCACATAACCCTTTTCATCAAAGAAGAGTTTTAGTGTCTCCTATCTATAAATATCATTCAACCCATTAACTATCCCCAATGGCCCTCAAACATCGTGACTATCACCAAATTCATAAGGGGACTATGCATTTTTGTGGAATTTTGTGACCTCAAACTTGATTTCCCAAAATATAACTTTCCTCTACCAAGCATCAATCAGCTAGTTGATCTAATAACTAGCCATAAAATGTTATCTCTTATGGATAGATTCTTGAGTTATAATTATATCCTAATCAACCCTAAATATCAACATAAAACCACATTTATCACCCCATGGGGAACCTTTTACTATAGGGTCATGCCTTTTGGAATAAATAATGATGATGCAACATACCAATGTGATATGACCTATATCTTCCATAACCTTATCCACAAAATAATCAAGGACTATGTAGATGACCTTATTTGGAAACCCAAATATTGTAAGGATCATTTTACCATTTTTAATATTATCTTTGAGTGCCTCATCCATTACTATGTCTACCTTAACCTTAAAAAGTGCATTTTTGGGGTCTTGTCAAGAAAGCTTCTTAGCTTTATCAATTCCCTTCGGGGAATTGAAGTTGATCCTACCAAAACCAAATTAATCATAGACATGATTCCTATAATCAACCTCAAACAACTCCATAGCTTTTAGGGGAAGCTCCAATCCATTCATCACTTTATCTCTTAGCTCTTAGATTGATACCAACCCTTTCACCACATTCTAATGAAGGATGTATCTTTTAAGTGAAATAAAAACTATAAAAAGGCCTTTGATTTACTAAAAGAGTACCTTTTTTCTCCACCTATCCTTACACCTCCATAGGATGACCAGCCTTTATACATTTATATCTCTACCACTGAACACTCCCTACGGGTAATGCTTGCTTATTAAGATGAGCAACATAGAGAGAAATCCATCTACTACGTTAGCCACACACTCATAGAGTATGAGACTCGCTACACCCATACCAAGAAGCTTTTCTTAGCTTTAATATTTATAGCCACTATTTGTTTTCACTACCTTCTTAATCATAAGACATATGTCATAAGCAATACCAACCCACTTAAATACATGCACTCTAATTCATACCAAAACCAACATATGGCCAAGTGGCTCATGATTGTAGCTAATTTTGACCTTGAGTTACTTTTAAAAAAATAAATTAAAGGGAAAGTCATTACCAACTAGTTGGTTGAATCATCCTTAGTAGAAAATCAACCTCCCACTCTTGAGTTTCCTAATGAATCCATCATAACCCTCTCTCATGCAAAATTCACCTATCAAGTGATCATGTTCTTTGATGAATCAAAGTGTAAACATGGTGGGGGTACCAATATCATCCTTATTCCCCTTAATGATGACCTTCTACCTTTATCCTTAAAGATATATTTTCAATGTACCAATAATATGGTTGAGTATGAATCCCTAGTCATAGGCCTTCAGACTACCTTAGCCTTAGGTGTCAAAATGATCAACATTTTTGGTGACTCCTAACATGTGGTCAATCCAATCAACAACTCTTAATAGTGAAATAATAATGTTTTTTAATAGTAAAAACAACTCATTGATGAACCCTTAACATCACTTGAACACTACCATATCCAATCAACCCTGTGATCTACCAACAAGTATGTTGAAACCATGGCTTCCCTCACCTCTCATATTCTATCATCAACCTGCAACTCTAAGATATCTATTATTATCTATAGACTTACCCAACATTCCTATGTTAAACTAGACTTTACCACTATATTTAATGTGGAGGATACCCAACCTAACCTTTGGTACCAATAGACCTTTGACTACCTCAACCTTACCATCATTCCTTCTAGTCTTTTTAGGAATACTTAAAGAGCATTTATCTAGATTACCTCACATTATATCATTATGGGGGTAATCTTGTATAAGCATAGCTTTGATGGTCTCCTTTTCTACTACCTATGTAGTCATAAAGCCTTTCATGTTATCAAGGAAATACATGATGGGATTTGTGGGGGACACTTTAGTGGCCTCATCATGGATAAACACAACCTTCGACTTAGTTGTTACTAGACTACCCTTAACCAAGAGTATTGTGATTATGTTAAAAAGTGTGTTAAGTGTCAACAACACACCAATTTACATCATGTACCTAAACATAGTCTTTATGTATCCACTAATTTATGTGCCTTCTCCCAATGGGGCTTAGACCTTATTAGTGAAATTAACCCTCATTCTTCATAGTGACACTATTCTATCATTACCACGATTAAGTATTTTGTAAAATGGGTAGAGCCTATTCCTTTAGTCTCAACCAAGGTGGAAAATATTTTTGGCTTTATCCACCATCACATCATCTCACATTTTGGTGTTCCTCAAAAAATTATCACTAAAAATGGTAAATATTTTAAAAGTAAACTAGTCTAAAGTCTTTGTGACACATTCATTATTAAGTTAATTTTCTCCTCACCCTATCATCATCAGGTGAATGGATAGGTGAAGGCCTCTAAAAAAACTTTTAACAACATGATCACTAAAAAGGTCAATACATCTAGTTAAGATTAGCATTTACACATCCCCTTCAACTTATGGGCATAACATACTAGCATCTAAACCCCTACTAGTGCTACCCCATTATCTCTTGTGTTTGGAACAGAGGTGATATTGCCTCTCGAAGTCCATTTTCCTTGTCTTCACATATCTTTGAAAGAACTCATTTATAAAAATGATTATTGTTCACACCATTTATCCCAAGTTGAGCTACTTTATAAGCATCATTTATCTACCCTCACCCATCTTTATGTCTATCAATATCATGTAAAATGTGCCTATAAAAAACATATTAAAGTGTGATAATTCAACATTGGAGACTTCATCTTAAAGTAAAATAAGAAAGTCACCAATATGGAGAAAAAAAAGCATGGCAAGTTTTCTTTCAATTGGCTTCGACCTTGTATCAAGTGCTTACTAGTTATCCTCAAGTGCTTACTAGTTATCCTCTCTTGAGGGAAACCCAAACCTCAATTCTTTGCATCTGCATCCTTTCTTTTGTTTATAAGGATCAAGCTCACCTTTTATTTAACTTAAGCTCATTCCTTTGATTCAAATAACATTCATATCCCTATTTTGGGGGCAACTGACTAACATTGAATCATGTGATTATCCATCACAATCATAGACAAATCTTAAATAATGGGTATCATGGTTATATCCATGGCATTATTCTCATGGTACTTTCCAACCCTTTTATGGGATGGATTCCAATTATTTTTATCACCTAAAACCTCTTTACACTTAATCAACCTTCTTATGATTTAGTTTTGCCTACAAAAAGGTTAACCCTTAAGCCTATATAAGCAAGTCTATGCCAAGCAAAATCAAGTAAAGCAAAAAATCCAAATCTAAACCAATAAGAATCATGGGTCATTCTTAGAATCCGAAGACTACTCCCTTAAAGGACAAATATTGAAAACATATTTAAAATTTCTCAAAGTAAGGTGGACTACTCCCTTGAATGATAGATATTAAAGGCATTAAGCAATGCTTATAAACTTAGACCACTCCCTTGAAGGATGATTGAGTAAATAATTTATCATAACAAGCAATTTATTGGAAGCTTTCCACATTGATCAACTTACTCAACCTCTAAGTAACAACAAGATAAGCAAAGGACCCATTATCAAGAAAAAAAACAAAAATGTAATAAATCTACTTTCAGCTCTCATAAGTGATAGTTTTGAAAGTTGTAATTAGCTCTCATGAGTAGACTTCCCACATCAATCAGTAGACACCTTGTAAGATATATACTTTTTTATGCTAACTCTTTGGTAACCTCTAGAAGAGGCATGCTAGTCTCATAAGAAGATTCCATCTTTCATCCATCTCCACTTTTATAGACTATAAGCAAGGGATTTTGAGCTTACTTAACATCATGTGATCAAGACACCTTTTTAACCAACTAATGAATGCTAATGTGAATCATTTAAAGGGATTATCTTTCTTAATCCAATCCAACTTTTGTTTTGTATTACTCCTTGCCAAATAAGAAGAATCATGCCCTCTTCCTATCTAGTCATGACTAGCTAATATAGTCACTAAGATGTTTGTCTCTTGATTATATTATTTTTATCACATTTGGTTTTGTTATTCAACTTACTGAATGTGTTTTTACCTCAAGTAAAATAACCATAATCATAACCATCAACATCATAAGCATCCATGAAAAATAAGAAATTAACCATTTTCACCACATGTTTAAATCTAAATAAGGAAGCATATATTTGTTAAATTTTAGCATAAACATCATTATCATAACCATAAATGTCATAATCATCCTCATAAACATAAATAAAATCCATCACATGCCTAGTTATGTAAGTATACATCAATATCAGTATCCATAACATAAGCATAATCACTTTAACATAACTATAATAATCATCAATGATTAACATATAAAATCACATCATATCCATGGTCAATAAGAAATAAATAATGATCATTTATATAAATTGTTAGTCTAACATCATAATGTATATAAAAATATACATGTCTCTCTCTCAAAATGTACATCCCACTGCATTGGCTCTATGTCTTTATCAAAATGGTATATAAAAACATAACATATATCATAAACCATGCCATGACTAGGCCTTTGAGGCACCATTATCTCCTAGAGCATCACTTCCTCTTTGTGCCTATCCACTTGATGTACTTGCCTTCCCTCCCACTAAAGTAACCCACTAAATTGGTGTCACCATGCTAGCACTACCTACCAAACTATCTTTGTACTTGCCCCATCAAGGTTCATTAGACAATGTCTCAAGACTATGGCCTGATATTAGCATATCTCTTCCACTATGGCTAGGTATTATGCCATTGGGATAGTTCCTAATGGTCTTGTAAATGCTATAGCTCCTTCTCCCATTTATCTCAAGGAGTCTCTCTCCTAGGTGACCAAGGCTAGTGAAGCTCTAGCCTAGTCCCTCTCACCTGTAAGTGTATCCACTTGACCATGTAAAGCTTCAAATTGACCCTATAATGTTGTAACTTGTGCTTATGTAGTGGTTAGTACCACTCTTGCTTATGCATCTAGGGAAACCCACTAAACCTATGCCCATTGACCTCTACTATCTAGGTCAACATCTATAGGCTATTTTCCACCATCATCCCCACCAAAGTCTACTACTACATAAATAACCTAGTACCATGTAGGGTAACCATATAGAAAACTTGCATCATCTATTGCTACTCATGCTGACAACTCCTCATTATCTAGCAAGATTTATACTGAATGTGGCTCAGGTAATAAGATATATGCATCTTCCTACCTATATTTGGGGAATGTGCTTGGGATACCCTATAATAAGTTGAACTATATTTGTACCCTCCCAAATGGGATGAGATCTACCTCCCCATCCTCATGCCAAAGATCTACCTATAACTTTTTAAGGATGAGGTGTGTCTCTTATATCTAGCCACTCTAAAAACTTGACATAGGGCTTATAGATCACATCACCTATAACTAAGGCCTTCAGAGCTCCTATAAACCAATTTTTGTCATGCATCACTCCTATTGCACCTATGATGACAAAGTCACCTCTCCATCTCATGAAATCAACTAGGAAATCTATTTTAGCATACCCCACCCATGGTAGCCCCATTGACCTCAACACTCAAATGTACTCATAGGAATAATAGTGTAGAACAAACCTCACATTGATGCCATACCTCCTATGAAATTTGAATCCCCATATATTAGTATATATCTACATACGTATCACTAGTACCCAACCAAACACTATGTGACCTAGTAGCATCTTGACCAACACCCCAAACAATAAGCATGGAAACCTCCCACTACCAAAGTTAGGAACTATGAAGTATGAGACTACCATCATCATCATGGTCATTATCCTCCTATCATATCTCCCCCTATAATACAATATAGTGTATCTAAAGCCTCTAGTGTGCCACCTCACATGGTCATGCTCATCTCCATATAGTATCTCCAAGAGCTCATCTCTCTCCTCCCTCTCTATGTGATAAACTAGGTCACCCCATTTGGGTAACCAAGTGATCCTATGAACATACTCTAGTAAGATCATCATCTCACTAGTAGGAACTAAGAATTTTTTCATGTTTGGATCTCATCTCTTGATGAGAACCATGATTATTACTACATTGCATGGCATGTGTTGATAATGCCTCATTGTTCAAAGACCCACCTCCTCAATTTGAGCCTAGTCTACATCAATCATATGCTAGTAGATCTATAAAAATATGCATGACACCTAATCACACATTTGAATCTATTCTTGTTCCTATAAACATTTGATATTGAACACACTTAGTCACCTATACTATTTTTCCTATGAACTTTACCTTTTAAACTATCTTATTTCTCTTAAGACTAAACAATGACCTATTTACCTTTACCCTTACCACAGACTATTTTACCATTCCCCTCCTAATTTTTACCTTAGGTATATACCCTCTTGTACCTCATCTATTAAACTTATCACTTAAACTACTACCCTCCAAACTTGACATTTTACTTGCAAAGCCAAAACCAAATAATTACCATCTATTATGCCTTTAAACATTCTAAACAATATTCCAATAAAATTTTACTCTTATTAACTAGTAACTATCATACATGGCAACTGATGGTCAGATATCCAAATATCCATGGCCATCAACCATCAATGGTTGGGTATGACCACCGATGGTCACTATGTGTGACCACTAACAGATTACCCTAGACCTACCACCTAATTTACCCACCCAAAACTAACACCCATACCTCACATCCTTAACTAGTACCTTCTACCCACCCTCAACTAAACCTACCCTCCCAAATTAAAAATTGACATGCTCATTTAACTAAACCACCAAACCAACCCTTCAGCTAAGCCACACACAAAAACCACCCTAAAATATAATGATAACAATCCCAATTTGAAATTCAAATGTAACTATTCTAAAAAAATCAATGTAACCCCTACCTCATTCTTTAACACTCATAAAGGAGGAATCCTGGGACTTGATACCTATCCTCATCTACATCTATCCACACCCTACATATTCATTGGTCCACTTAGTCTGCATGTCCAACTAAGTAATCACCATCAATAAATTCACCACACATAAAAAGTGGCCATATATCCATAGTTTAACTATTAAAAAGAGTTCAAATGACTCACTTTTTTATTTTGATCACTGGGCTTTTAAGGTTTACCCCCTGATCATCGATAATCATGGTGACCACCAATGGTAAACCCTTTACCCTGTAACCATCGATGGTTAGGGTCTTATAACTTTACATTCACATCTTCACCCAACATTTCTAGCAAACCTAATAAAGCACATACTCATAGAGACTACGTTCTCCACCCACCTCAATAACCACCTTGTCATTATTCTATTTAAGCCTAAATAGTGCACATTTTGTGATAACTTTTGCCTAGTCTTTTTGACCATGATGACAATAATTTCCAAGTTAAATTATTTTTGAGCTTACACTACCTTGCACAGACTTGTCTAATTTGTGTCTTCTCAGAAGTAATTCCTACCTCAGATACTTGCAACTTCACTTGACCTATTTGTGTTTTTCTCTAGAGCACTTCCTACCATAGATACCCATGAAAACACATACCTTTCCTAGGAGACTTGAATTTATGAGTGTTTCCAACCACCATGCCTAAATGTGGTCATGTAGTCTACTTGTCACTTGTCTTTGTAAGCACCAAAATTTACTTTAACCAACTATGACAACCTAATTAATTCATGATCTAAGCTATCCCACTTTTATCATACTTTGTGTGTATGTTTGTGTTTTAGTGCCTAACCTCTCACCCACCTTCATGGTCTACCTTCATCATCACCTTCACCACTTATCAAATTTGTACCCAATTATATTTTCCCTCATTAATTCATAGTTTAAAGGGGAACACCTCCTCCCACACTCAAGAAAACCAAACGTTTGACCTATAATCCATTTTTTCTTACAACTGATTGATACAAACTTCATAACAAAAAGGGGAACATATAGACATCAAAAATTTTCACATGATGGTTCTATATGTCATAATTCCCTTGCACCACCTCTAGACCCCTTTGGGCCCAACCTAGAAAATTTGACCCCAAACCTACCTAACACTAGTCAGCTTGATGTAATTACTTAACCCACCTTTTAATCCAACCATACTTTGACCATCAACTACCAATGGTCACCATAAATTGTTGAAATTTAAGGTCCACCATATAAACTAACTTAATTGGCCCTTCATCCTAACATAATTTTTTATAATTAGCTCATCTAATTAATGTGCAATCCAATGCATGCATGAGTTATATTTGGATAGTAATTTGGACCCATTATTAGCATCTTGTTTCACCTATCCTTCCTTACCTATAAGAAGAAAGGATCAGGAGGTGAGATGGATCCACAAATTCAAGAGATTTTACATCTAAATTTTATTTATAGGTCACTTCTTTTAGCAATCTATTGATCCAACCATCATGTCAAAGAGACAACTTTCCACCACCCCTCGATTTATATCTAAGTATTTTTAATGTACTAAAATCACACCAGACTCTACCAATTAGCCAACCACCTCAAACATTCATCCAATCAACCTTTGGTAAGATAAGTAGTTGTATTCATTCTATCATTTAATTTATTTCCATTTCATAACTATCCCAACATAAAACAATCTCCTATAATCACCTTTTGTGATCTCATAAATCTATGTTTTTATCACCCAAACCCAACACACAGTAACTACTGATTGTCACATTGACAATTGATGGTCTGTCTAACCACTGATAGTCACATCAATAACTAATGATCACCTCAACTACTAATGGTCACCCCGAAAATTGATGATCACTATGGTATAAAATAATATTAATCTATTTTCACCCACATACCCTCAATCAAATCCAACTTTCTTTTCATTTTCATATTCAAATACCCCCAACCTATTTTATGGACCACACCTAACCTGTTTAGTATTAGTATTGACCTACTTATTTTTATATTAGTCATTTTAGTCTATTTCTTTATCAATAATTTCTTATTTTTAATTTTACTACCTTTTTATTATTTATTCAAGTACTTCATCTTTTATTTTATAAAATTATTTTTTTAAATGGGTGGATAACATCCCTCAAGGAAGCCCTTACTTCTAGGATCTAGTTAGTGATAGGCAATCACCTAGATATCTATGTAACCAACCATTTAATTTAGTGTTATATTATTTTTAGTTCATCATCTCAATCCAAATAGGATCTTTATACACTCATCTAATTCAATGTGCATATAAACAAATAGTTTTTTCAACCATACCTGTATATAGTTTCTTGTTCTTCCTTTATTGAAATATAAGCTGAAATTTATTGAAACACTTATCTAACCCTTTCATACATTTCAGTTGTCCTAGTTTCATGAGAATTTTTTTGGTTTTAAAACCATATTTATTATTTTATATGTATAATCATTGAGAGGGGGTGAATTAGTGAGCCTGAGTAATCCAATATCAATTCAAATTCCTTTAGACTCTTAATCATTCAATAAATTCATTCATGAGGCATACACATTATTCATAGCAATGAAAAAGAAAGATAATTTTATATCAAGCACTTAAAACATGACATACATGGGAATAAAACCCACTCTCAATCCTACAAACACTTGGACTAATTATCCTATAAGGTATTACAAACTAGAGACTGGTCAAGTCCTTTTGACTAAGATTTAGTGAAACACCTATTCTATAAGGAGCACCTACCCCTAAGATGATCAAGTCCTACTAACCACCTATTGGTTAAGTAATTTTGACACAAAATCTTGATCAAGTCCTCCTAATCAAAGGACCCTAGTGAAACACCTATTTCACAAGGAACAACTACCTCTAAGGAAGATCAAGTCTTTTAGACCCTCCTTTGAAATGAACACCTCCACCTTAAAGCTGATGTCATCAACACCTAATAATGGACCTCTAATTATCACTCTTCACCTTCACTCTTTCATCTAACACTCAAATCACATTACATGCTTAAACCAACACACAAAGATTAATTAGGACACATTACATATCCCAACTAACCCCACTCTTTAACTCTTTACTCACACTCAATATTCAAACCTATAATATCACTATTATGAAATCATAAATATGACATCTAGGTAATACACAACATCATCAACTTGATCTGACATTTAACCCATCCAATGGGTATACACAACCTTAACCATGCCTTCTCTCACCATAAACACTCTCTTAAACAACCTCTTGAGCATACTCATTCATTCTACCTCTTCTAGGATTATTACATCCAATGACCTATGTGATCACTTTATCACCTTGATAAAATAATCATGTATAATCCTCTTTTCTCTCTTCTAGTCCTTATTGACCTATACCTTCTCTTTCAATTTTTATCTCCTTCACTTAGTTCTATAACTCACACAACTAGAACAAATAGGCTAAATAAGCAATGTACTTGTACCATGATCTTGGTATAAAACATCTTGGTCAGAAAAAATTCTTACCACACTTATTAAAAATTTAAAATATGTCCTCATAAACATTAAATGTAAGAACCACATACTCCATAGGTTTGCAAATGCCTCATTACCCCCAAACCATGATTAGGTCTTGGTGAGACCTAAAACCATTATGCCTTCATATTCACACATTAAATATGAGACTAATTATACAAAATTAATCCTTTAAAAATTATTTAAATAAATAAAAAATATATCCAATATACCATTTCACACTCTCACATGGGTCCATGACACTTGGACACCAACTCCACACTTAAACCTACTAGTTAGGTCTCCTCATTCTTTAGGTTTTCAAACATAGAAAACATAGTCTCAAACTTCTAGACCAACTACTCAAATATTTCATACATATATATTATTATATCACATGGGTAAACTATTCAAGACCTCATATATACCTCTATATTCTTTAGACACATCAATGCATGTTCTAAGGACTTAAAATAATATACACAAAAAGGCCACTCAAACTGGTGATATATAGTCAAACTACAATCAAGTTAATTTGACTCCCCTTATATAATAAAAGGAATATCATGAAAATAAAATCCTTATAATAATCATTAAATACATATAGAATATCTCCATGCTAATTTTATTCTTCAACTTTGCACATAATGCCTTTAACTTACCTCTGTAAGATGGTCACTCAAACTGCTAATGCATTTAACAAACATAGTCAGATTTTACATCTTTATTAATATAGAATATAGATTTTTCAAACATAAAATTAACAAAAAAAATATCCTTATGGAGTCTAAAACATTTTCCAATAGATACTTCATCACGATACATCCAGATATCATCAACATGAACCCAATTATCCTTCACAAGTCACTTGCATAACGTAGCTAAACATCTCATCAACATTAGATCTAAATATATTTGATTTTAAAAACATTCAGACCTTATAACTAGCTTCAATATATTCACCTTGTAGTCCTCTATAATTTTTACTCTTACATCATCAAGGAATTCATCCTCGACTAGAAGTTATGGATAAAAAATGAGAACTAGTTTTTCCCTTTGCAATTTGAATATTCAAATGCCAACCATTATAGTTAAACCTTAGACACTTTGAAATCATATTTTTACCTTACATATTAGATCAATCATATAAAATCAATATTATTTTAAGGATATTAGTCTTTACCTTTTATCACTCTTCAAAGGATCTTCATCTTGACTATTTGACTTAATGCGCTCCATCAATCTCTTGTACATAACTTGGTCTTTATCTATGTTAAGCATTAGACACTTTGAAATCATATCTCTCAATACACATCATTTATATGTATGGGTACAAAAATATAATCAGGATTATATCTTAGAATAGTATTTATCTTTATCTCTGCTTAATATTTAAACATTGAACACTTGTCCTTATCTCACTACTTCTAGACATCTTGGAATGAACACGCTTCATTGATATTATAAAAATAGCTCAAAATTTAACTTTGTTAAAAATCAAAAAGTTTGACCTATTTAAATTGATTCACACCATATATCTTCACTTTATTATTTCCCATGAACCATTGGATCTGCATCTGGTCCAGATCTTTAACTTCATTGAAAATAGACTAAGTATGGGGACCATTGCTATCTACTTAGAAGGCCAATTTTGCATAGGCATATATTTTTTCTTGTTTCATCTCATTTTCTCAAATTTGCATCATATAAACTAGGTATAATACTAAAAAAACCCATATGACCTATTT
Source organism: Torreya grandis (assembly GCA_037957365.1). NCBI lineage: Eukaryota > Viridiplantae > Streptophyta > Pinopsida > Cupressales > Taxaceae > Torreya > Torreya grandis. Next base: position 145,195 of record JARHVA010008563.1, on the reverse strand, counting down.
TTGAAACCTTCTTGTATACAAGATATGTTATTACAAAACTGCTCACTTGACTCATTCTTAAACATGGACAAATAACTAAGTTGAGATCAAATTCATTTTACACCATCAATATTCTAGCAACGAAATGTAGATAATTATATTTACCTTTTAAAATTGACTAAGTGTTGGACCTTATTGTACTTTAGTCTGAGGAACAAACTTTTCACCTTAATAACTTTGGTTTCACTTAGTTGTATGATCTAAAACTTGATCCATATGATATCCTCACATAGGAGAATCCATCCATATATCAATCAGCTCTGAGAACCATCACACCTATGAGATATTATGTCATAAATATGCCTCATTATATTTATCTATCAGAGAGCCAACTATGTCTAGATAAAAATAAAGAAGAAATGGGTTAATTCTACTCATGCACACAATATCTCCAATCATCCTTGAATTATAATAGGACCCTTTTCACATCCTTAAATCACCATACTCATCCCTAATTATCTGACTCAATCAAACACTTAAAAACTCTGTAGGAACTCTAAGGCATATTGAAGCACACTTTATCATTGTCATTATAACACACATGACAACTCATCAACATCCTTGGTCACGTTGGAGATATCATTTAAAATCCTCCAACAATATCCCTCTTTTTCATTGATGTCAAAAACCAATACAAATATTATGATCAAACTCTATCTCTCTCTTCATATTCTTTCTCCCCCTTTGACACAATGGAAAAGTGGGCTAAACTTCTAGTCCTATAGACCTAAAAAGACATCAAGGACCAATAATAAGAAGAGACCATCTCTGAGATATGATGCAAAATCCCCTTAACATTTTAAAAAATTATTTTCACCTTGACCCTATCAAACACGCTCTATGACAACACTCTTCTTTGATCATACATAGCATCTATAAAAATAGATAAATAACATAAACTACATGAACTTAATGTTGATACCTCTAAGTGTATCACAATTGCTCTTGGTGTTTAAGGAACACTCTTCATTTTAGAATTCAAATAATTTAGATCATGAGTTATAGGTTGTAGTGATTTGGTCACTTGTGATGAAATAATAATAAAATGAGAAGACTGTTCCATAAATTTTATAAAATTTAGTGGTTTGAGCTACCTTGGTCCTTGATAATATTTTCATAAGATGTAGTAGTCTATACTAGTACTAGTGGGTTATGATTGAATTCTAATCTAAGAATACTATAGAATGAATATTTACAATGATTTTTAGCTATAATTATTTGGTTAAAAAATAAGAAAAATGAAAAGGTAAGGCAAAAATAAAGTATGTGATTGTTGATATTTATCTCAAACATCATGACAAGGCTTAAATTCCAACTAATCATTCATTTAACCAATGTACAATGTAAAATAGCATATGCTCAAATTCCACTATATGTAAGGCAATTATCTAAAGATAATATGAAGGAATACAAGTAAGAACTATCTTTACTTTAAAGATTTACTACTACCAGAATAAAGCATATGCACATCCGTGTGTAGATTAAATAAAATGAAATAAATTTAAGTACATTCAATTAATATATAATTTGCATAAATTAGCAACCTTTATTATAGATGTACATCTATAATTTTTAAAAACCTTTCAAATGTAAGACCTAAAAAAGATAATTGAGAGAGAAGCCATGATAATAATTGACACAAACAACTCAAACGAACTTTATAGTATTCCATGCTTATATTAAATTCCTCCAAAAGTTAAAAAGTAGTTTTATATCTTCAAACTCCCTCCCCCCATTTTTTTGCACTAGATACTGTTCCTTTTATAAGATTCAAAGAAACATGTCAGTCAGTTACCTCAATTTAAAAGTGTAAAAAAATGTGAAGGACATCTATCTTTTCTTCAAAGTTCCTTAGAATACACTAAAATTTCCAAAATAGACTGACCTTTAGGAAACATTCCTTTTCAAATAATATTCCATTTATTAAATATTACAAAAATTCATATAGAATAAAATAATTCTAACTAGCTGGTGGGCACTATGTTGATGTAGTTTGTTGCTTTTCCTAAAGGATATTTAATCTATAGTATTATTCAATGATAAACTAAAGACCAATAACCATTTTTATTAAAATATCTTGTCCATGTTATTCTAAGTCCCTAAGGTCCTTCTAAACCTTTCCCAAAGTTTTTTTGATGCCCTTAACATCTCCTATTTTCTCTTTGGAGGAGAAAAGTAGACCCATGACTTTTCTATTACCTTCAGTTGTTTAGTTTTCTCCTTATGTTATCACTTATTTAATGAATTTATAGGTCCTTTATTTTAACTCCTCATCCCCTATGAGACCTAGTGGGATAAGGGCTATAGGCTCTTTGATCAAGCTATCTAGGATATGAGACATTTCACATTCTAGCTACTTGAAGTCATTAGCAAGGTTTTCCATATCCTCAGAACAACTGTCTACGGCATCAATTTTATCAACCAATATGGCCATGGCCATATTCAAAAGTGCCTTGATGATAGTTATAAAACTAGGGACTAGATTTATAGATAAGGCATTAATCAATTCCCTCACTTGGAAGATTGTGACCTACCATTTACCAATTCTTTTGTGTTGCTCTAGATATTTTCAAAGAGTTGAAGAGTCCCATCATGATGTCCTCTAGTTTATTAAACCTATCTTCATGAATGGACAACATAACAACCTCTTTTAAATTCTTGTTTTCCTATAGTAAACCATTGAACATTGTTTACAATTTATCACTTTGATCCTGAGCTACTTAGAGGATATTCTATTTAAATATTTAGTCTTATCCTAGATTTTTTATAGCTACTAGAGTTAAACCAACAAATGGTTTAAACTTTTGGAAGGTCAACTCTTCACCTCCTAACATATCCTTATTCTCAATCACTTGTTCCATTCTAGTAGATTCTTTATTAAACCTAACTCTTACTGATTATTTAGTCACATTTGGAGTAGGGATCTAAACTTGTGCCTCGCTTGAAGTTCTAGGAGAATCTATTTTGAGTACCACCTGATCCTTTAGGGGAAGTCATCTTTCTTTCCTTCTCTTGATTTTTTATCTTTATAATCAAAGGTTTAATTTATTCATGAACATAAATGTTTACTAAATTTGTGATTTTCCATAGGTGGTACATGGTAGGTATATTTTGTAACTTCCCATATAGAAACCACTCAAGAATAGTTTATCCATGAATTGGGTTTTCATCAGTAAATATATTGACCTCACTCAATGGATGAGTGAAGCTCAATCTAGGTTTTTTTGGTCCTACAAATATTAGTGCCAATTCAACCTTTTTATTATGTGGGAGATCAATGGGAACTAGTTCTAATGCTACTTCATTTCCTTTATCCATTTTTTCCTCTATTTAGGGTTGAGGTTGGTCCACTTATTCCCCTTCTTCATATGACCCATAAGCACTAGCTAATGTTTGTAATTCATCTTCCTTTGTTTCACCTAGATCTAATGTAATTAAATCTATATATTCAATAGGAGACTAGTCTTGTAGGTTGGGCAGAGAATGATGCCCCTTCACTAGGTCTACTTTCTTTAGGCCTATTTTCAATTTACACTTTAGTTTTTTATACAAGTGACTCTAGTTACTATGTTTTTTTATGTTTTTGTGCTAGAGGAGGTAAAAAAACCTTGACCTCCTAATAGGTCGTACTACTTTGGACCAAGTTACCAAATGTCATTATTTCCCTTCAAATCTCTCATTAACCTTGCCTCTGGGTTGATTTTGAGTTTCTTTAACCTTGTTAGGACTTCATATAAGTATGAATATATTATGTACATATAATCATAAGGACCTAGGTGATGCTCATAAGTCATATTTATTTTTTAACCCTTCAAATGATTTGTAACCTTATCATTTGGGCCCTATTGCCTCGAGTCATCACAATGTAATTTGAAGGAGGCTCTATGTCTAGAAGAATCTTCAATGTTGTTCTACTACTGGAAGATGGTCTTGCCAATATTCAAGGGTATAATAAGTAATAATCCCTTCTTTTTATCTCTACAAACACAATCTATACCATTGCATATTTGAAATGTAACTTCCCACTCAGCCAATTTATTTGAAACATGGACTAGTAACCTCAATGGAGTGTGTTGTGTTCCCTCAATATTTATTACTATTCAATCCATGTAAAACCATATTCCCCCAAGAGATCTAATGTATTTATTTTCTAAAGTGTTGATCCTTGGCATAAGGGTCCATGTTAAGACCTCATTCAAATTAGGATAGATGAAATCACCTATAAAATGAATACATTGTCTATATTTGAAGATATATAACTTAGAGTAAAGCTGGGACATTGTCTGTGTCATCTCAGGAGATCATCCCTTAAATTTACGTATCTTAATTGTGTCAAGCATGGAATCCAATATGTAGGACATCATGTAGAATTTTCTCCTAGTCCCTTTCTTGATTGCAGAGATTTGTCTACATAAGCATGTGCTGATAAGCTCACGAATAGGAGGAGTTAGCTCCTTTTAAATAATAAAATAGAATAGGGGCACCCATATGCTATCAACATAAGTGGTTGTGGGGCTTCCATAGAGTCTATTCATCAAGGTCATTATTACTCTAATTATAGGTCAAAATTGGTTGATAGAAATGTTCCCACTAGGGTAAAAAAACACATGGTTCCTAGAATACAACCATGGTGCCAGGATGGTTTTGAGGTAATTTTTCTTATCCCATTCATTGAGTGTGGGAATAAGTAATCAAGGATTGGTAATATTATATTAGCTATCAAATTTAATGGGGGATATATAAGCAATGTATTTATGAGTATGATCATTAATCACAATGCCTTTTTCAATTTTGCATACTTGGAAAATAGGGAGGACATATATATAGTGAAGTACATCTAGTTAAGATTATATGTGGTGAAGGCTCACCATTTTTGCTAAAAATAGGTCATAATACCTTATCCTGAAGGATGCAATCTTCTCTTCTTCTTTGGTTAAGGGTTATAATTCCTCAATTTTCTAAAATATCTTGGACCAATTATTTTCTCTAGTATTCAAGGACATGGCATTGAGTAATATGTCCTTAAAGACCCTTCCTTTTGAGTTCATGGTCAAAAGTATTTTGGTGTGTTCTCTATATTTCCTCTGAGCTGCCATGACTATGAGTATTACAAATTGCTTATTAGTAGTCTACAAATTGTCTTTGGATTAATTTACACATACTCAAATGATAATTGGGTTATTTTTAGTTTGACTGTGATTAAGTTAGGATTGAATTTGGGATTTTAAAAGAGTTTATGGCTTCTCTATATATTTAATGGCAATATTTTACTTGGACTTAGGCAAATTCATTCATATTATTTGATTTAGACCCTTGAATTTATACATTTACCTTTTCCTATCTTATAAAATATCTAATTTTATCATTTTGTGCTCATGTGGAGTCTATGTATCATCTTAATAGAAACTTTCATGACACTTTTCATAATGATTTTGAAAAATTAGACATTGCCATTTTAAACCTACATTTTGATTCATACCATTTGATCTTCGTGCACAGGTCAATCTGAACTATTGATCTTAATCTTGAGACTTATATGTCATTGGTCCTTATCTACATCAGGCTTCACAATTGTGCCACTTGGTAGATTTGTAGGCCTTTAGAGCTCTACACATTGCCAGTCTATTCATTACCATATTTTTTCTAGGTGGAGGTCTCGTGCTTGCCTAGAGCTTTATTGAAAATTCTATCCTAGTTTCACACCATCTGATCAATCTTGACTGATGAAGTGCAAATTATTGATCCTAAAAATGTACATGAATTTTAATTAGCATTAATAAATATAAATAACTTAGGATATAGTTATATTTTATATTAATAAACATGAAATGAACCTTACACAAAAAATTTTAGGCTAAGTTTAAAAACCATTAAAAAGAGGGTCCCAAATAACAAAAGGATCTAATGCAAGGTTTTAAACTAGGGTTCTACCATGTTAATAAACATGGTAAAAGTTTAGATTAAAATTTCTAAGCTAATTTTTTATATTAATGGAACCTTTCATTAAACTAATCCCATTAGGCTCAAAATACCATGGGGAATATATAGTCTAAGGTCCAGGTCAATGTTTAAAAACACAACTAGATTCTATCATGATATTCAAGATTAGCCTATGAAAATCTAAACCTATTTATAAGGGTCTTGAGTCTGGACATGGATTTAAATAGACTAGATTAAACCATGGAAGACCAATTTTGGCATTGAAAGGAAAGTCTTAAGAATATTTGTCTTCTAAGTGAAATTGGATCCTGAGATAAATTTTGACGATCTTAAGGATGTCAATGATAGCCTCATGGGCATCAATGATGTTTACATGAATTTAAAAATTAAGCCCTAATAAATTTTCATATGAGGCTAAAATTTAAAGGCATCATGAATGTTAATGATGGCCTCACACTTGTTAAATCATGGGCATGAGGGCATCAATTTTAAGTTTCAAACATAGCTGGTCCTATAAAATCTTGGGTTTAAAAATCCCCATCAGATTATCTCCTATGAGTAAGTAAAAACCATAGATCATGATCCAAATAGACACATGTTATTGGTCCCTATAGTCATAAAGTGGATCAAGTTAGCTCCAGATTGTATATAAAAATTAGATTAAGTCATAAGCTTAAGTATTTGAAACATAATAATGATGACCCATTTAAAAACATAACGCAAGATATTATCATAAGGTCCCTTTGATATTGAGTCCAAATAATGGAATTCCATGTGGTAACTCCATGTGGCTCCTAATCTTTAACTCTATTGACTCTATGAAGAGTCTATAGATGTTGGGCTCCCACAACTCCTTGATTGTGTTCCAAGTGATCGAGCAAAATTGGCTTGACAGATCAAAACCTTTTGTATCGAGTCCCTTTCACTCCATCTAATATTATTGCTAGATGGAGTGTGAACCATTGATCCTATGAAGATGAAATATATATAATCTAGAGAGATAATGTAAAAAGTTAGGCTAAAGTATTAGGTCTAAGTTCTTGTTTATGTTAAAAAAACATGAAAATGGTCTTAAGACTAAGACTTTAGGCTAGGTACTAAGAGGGACCATGAGACATAAAGTGAGGCCAATCTAGGAAAGTAAAGGACCCTATAAACATAATATTTAGACCCAATTTAAAAACAAAAGGGAATAAAGGAGGGCAAAATATAAAGGGACTAAACATGATTTTTAGGCTAGGGCTTGGTTGTGTTAAAAAACGTGATTAAGTTTTAGCATAGAAATTAAACTTAGTTCATTACATATTTTAAAGTCTCCCAACATTTTTGTTCCCACAAAATTTGAATTTAAACTAAAGGATCTAAGCAAGGGTTTTTGAAGGAGGGGTTTAAAGCATTTATAACATGCATTTAATCTTGAGTTCCTATAGACCAAAGGCTAGTAAAATCTTGAATGAGGATTAATCTATAAAATTCAAGTGTAATCCACTCAATGAGGGTCTCTTAAGACTTGTAAATGAAGCATGAAGATCTACTATAAGAAATATTCAACAAAGTTAGAGCAAGATCATGAAAAAACAAGCCACCCTTATTAGGCATGGATGATCTTCAAATAAAAATAATTTGCAAAGAATGTCAAGTTTTTAGTGTTAAGGTTTATAGTTGTACAAGGGTCCCTATTTTTCAAAAATGGGGGTATGTTGACATCAAAAAATGGTGAATTCTAGGGGAAACATAGAAATATGTTAGAACTTAGAGAGTCTAGTTCAATCAAATAACTAGGTCACTTATTCCTCTTGACCAATTCCATTATGAAGGTTAGTTCATGGTTAAAACAAACCTTGCATCTACAAAATTAGGATTAAACATAAAAACATATCCATATTGTGTGTGTGCTTTGAATCCACTTATTTTTTACCATGAGATTTAATGAATAACTTCAAGGTTTTAAGTTTTTAATCATTAAAATTGACTTAGAGCATGTTTGGATACTCATTAAACATCATGCTCTTAGTTTAGGGAAGGTGTGGGCATTTTTATACTACCATCTAGGAATTTATATCCCTAATAGAGATGCCTTTGGATCTAATCATAGCCTTTCTCCACTACCATCTAAGTGTCCATATCCCCAATGGAGATTACCAGAATCACCTTTGCTTGTAAACCTTTTGATTTTTTAATAATTTTTTTTTTTGTATTTTTAGATCTTTTGGGATTTTTATCAAAGATTGGGAACTAGGGTAGCCAAGTTTAAGTATTTGGTCAAGTGTCTAGTTTTTAGACAATCACCTATAGTTACAACCTTTATCCTAGATAGGTATATTTATTTAGTGCAAACATGAATGTGCCTTAATAATTTAAATTTTCATTTTACATGTACAATTCTTCTTAAAACTAATTTTAGATCATAATAATGTTTAAGTACTTATGGAATAGTTAAACTATTCACCAATCCTTACTAGTTTCTTTAACTTCTAACATCAAAATCACGTTTCAAGTCCATGGTCATCACATGCTTGAGGCTTATACTTGCATTTTTGAACTTGTAGAGTTTTTTGAGAAATCAAGTGAACTTTGAGCTAAGGGTTGTTAAAAATAACTTATTATAAGTAACAAATCAATATAAATAAAACACAGAAAAGACAACCATGAAGAAAGAATCAAAGGAAAAGAAAGAAAATATATAAAAACTTATGTACAAATAAGGGATAGGGAAAAAAGGATAAAATAGAACTAAACTAGCCTACCTGCATTAATTCTAACCATCCTTATAGATTTATTCCATGACAATCTTAGGTGAATTAACAAAAATGTAATGCTTGAGATATTTCCCATTGGTGGGTAGTGTGAACTCTACTCCTTGTAGATATTCTAGTTTGAAGGTGTTATCCCCAAGTGTTTCTACAATCTGATAGGGGCCAATCAATAGAGGTGTGAATTTACCATATTTTCCCTTGGGCTCAAATGCCTTATCCTAAAGAAGAACTAAGTTTCCCTATCTGAACACCTTAACCTTTGATTTCTTATCAAACCACCTTTTCACTATGGTATAATGTCTTATAAATTTATCAAAAGCCTTTTCTCAAGCATCCTCCATTTGAAATATGTCAAGTAGCCTTCAGTTTGAAAATTCTTGGTCTTCCTCCATATACTCTTGTATAAACTTGTAAGTTGGCAGCTTAAGTGTGATGGGGAATATGGGCTCTTGGCCATATACCAGTAATAAGGGAGATGATTTAAGGTCCTATTTGACTCTTCTTATATCTACCCAAAGGGCATATTTTAGGATCTTATGATATGTTTTAGTTTTTTTCATAACAAACTTCTAAATTACCTTCATTAAGTTCTTGTTCATGGATTTAGACACTCCATTACCTTGAGGGTAATGGTTGGATGAGAAATTGAGGATAATATCATTATCATATGCCCATTATATCATTTCAATAGATGTGAAAGTAGACCCATTGTCACATACTAGAGAAACTAGAGTCCCAAACATGGTGCATATGTTTTCTTCTCAAAACTTGATCACTTCTTTAGTTTTGCATTTTTTGGTAGCTACTACTTCAGTCCATATGGTGCAATAGTCAGTAGATTTTAGAACATACATGTGACCTTATTATGAGTTGGGATTGATGACTCTAATAAAATCCATCCTCAATTATGCAAAGGGTTTATCAACCATTACTGTTTGTAATCGCATTACTATTTTTTTCTCTTTTATGTTGAAAATCTAGTATGAATGGCATTCCCTCACATTCTTATGAATATTTTTAAAGATTATGGGCCACTAATAGCCAGCCCTAAGGATCTTGTGGGTTTTGGTTCTTCTAGATGGATTTCCACTTCCTAAATTTTCAATAAATGTGCTCATGATCTTGGATGCCTCTTCTTTGGATACACACCTTAAGTATACACCTTCAAAGTTATTTTGATAAAGGATTCCATTCTTGATCAGATGGTGAATTACCTTGAGCCTTGGGGCTATTTTTTGATCTTTGGTTAGTCTTGTAGAACAAGTTTCATTAATAATTAAGTGAATGATGGGTTTATACTAGTAATTAGGCTTAAAATTCTATTGATCTACCTATATAATACTTAGTTTAGGGCTAGTATTGGTAATCATTTGAATTAGACCTTGACATGTTACCATTTTTTTAGTCTTCATATCTATGTCATATTCATGAATAAAAAACATCCACTTACCTTTTCTCTCTCCAAGTTCACATTGGCTTAGCATTAACTTAGTAGCTAGGTCTAGCAGAATGGCATGCACTTTATTCCTAATAATGCAGTGCTTAAATTAATTGATGGCCTTAACTAAGGTAAAAGTTTATTTATCAATTAAAGGATAATTTAACTCAAAAAATTTCAAGTTATAACTCATGAAAGCAATTGGATGCTCACACCCATCTATCTTTTGAGTTAAAACAACAACAATGTTATGCTTGAAGGCAAGAGAGTAAAGAAAAAAGTCTTTTGAAAAGTATGGACTTATCAAGATTGGGGCTTGATTGATCACCCTTTTGATGTCCCCAAAGGCCTTATTTGATTCCTCATTCCTTGAAACTTGAGCATCCTTATTTATCATATAATTTAATGTCTTGACAAGTTTTGCAAAGCTAGAAATTAATTTTCTCACAAAGTTTATTTTGCCAAAAAATGATTTCAATTATTTTATACTATTGGGAGGTTCGATCTTTGACATGGCTTATATTATTTTAGGATCTATTTAAAATCCATCTTTAGTAATAACATGGGCTAGTGACTTCCCCTCAGTGACACAAAAAATGCTTTTCTTAGGGTTGAGGTAAATTACATACCTTTTACACCTTTCCAATACCTATTCTAAATGCCTAAAGTGGTACTCCCTATTCTTATAAAAAAGAGTTAGATCAACCATATAAAGTATGATGTTTTTACAAATAAAACATTGAAAGGAATGGTTCATGGATCTTTGGAATGTAACTCCTACATTGATCAACCCAAAAGCCATTATCTTGTAAGCAAAGGTACCCCACTTGGTTTTAAATGTTATCTTCATTTTGTCTTCCTTGTTAACCAACACCTGATTGTATCCTAAAAAACCATCAAAAAATTACATCATGGTAGAACTAGAGAATTTGTAGTAATTGGCCAAGAGATGGAGGAGGATAATTATCCTTTTTAAATGCCTTATTAAAAATCCTAAAATAAATACACAATCTAATTTCACCATTATTTTTACTAACTAGTACTAAATTGACAACCCAGGTAGAGTGTCTAATGGGAAATACAATTCTAGCATCCAAAAATCTCTTGTCTTCTTTGAAAATCATGGGTTGTAAAATAGGATTTATAGGCCTTTGATTTTTCCTAAAGGATATGCAATTCTATTTGATAGGTATGGTATGAGTGATTACCTTTGGATCAAAAATATTCAAGTCATCATATGACCAAGCTATTACATATTTTTACCTTGTTAACAGTTCCTTGGCTTTCTTATTTTCCACACATGTATAGGATTTTCCAATATTGACCAATTGAGGTTGATCTTAAGGTCCAAGATCAACTAGATTTTAATCCTTCCCATTTAATTTGGTAATATTAGAGGCCTCAACTAGATTATCTTGATCAAATAACCTTTATAAGGTAATCATTCCCTTGGGGATCTTGTTGTCATTTAGCTAAATGACTCTGCTATCAAATTATCTTCAAGGGTGATTTCATCAACCTCATCTATGATATGGGCCTTAAATTATCTTGAATTGGTCATGAATTTTAGGATTTATTTGTCATATTTAATGACCTATAGTTAGTTTACATTATTTGAAACAAAAGGAAAAGGTATCAACTCAATGCTAAAGTTTGGTGTGTCTTGGTCAGGCATGAAATTAGATTTGGTAGAGGCTAGCTCATTAAAAACATTATTTTACTCCCTAGGGATGGAAAGAATATTGAAGGAATAAAATTACTAAAATAATATGAAAACCTAAATTTATACCTCTTAAGGTATGACAATTTGTACTGATACTTGCTTCTTACCTGATTGACTACTAGTTCTAAGTCACCATAAACCATTAGTTCTTTGACTTTATTTTTGATGAAAATTTTTAGTCGTATGATCAGATCATCATACTCTACAAGGTTATTGGTTCATGTAAATTGAAGCCTATAAGAGGCATGGTATTTCTTACCAACATGGTCAGTTAGAACAATGCCCACTCAAACCTAGATTTACACCTACCACTGTCAAAATGCATTTTTCACAATCCAATAATCATATGGGAACGTTTAGGATTACCTACCGTGGAAGTTTCAAGAGTGAATACCCATAAATAAAATTAAATTATGTTGACTCTTTCATTCATTACATTGTACTCAATAATCATGTGTTTCATTCTAGGCTCTCTTTTAACTCTAATTTAATTTGGGACTCCTTTTCAGGGTATCCATAGATGTGAATAGTCCATGGACATATATCCATTTAAATATTTTATCCATTATCTACTTAACAAATGATAAGCATTAAGAATGTCAACAAATTTGATGTCAATAAATTTTTGGACTCTTGGCTGAGAAGCCAATTATATGTGAACATTTAATAATTCTCCAATCACTTTGACCCTAGACTTATCTAATTAGGTGACAACCCTATCAAATTTAATGGGGATCAAAATAAGTTATTTAAAAATACCAATAGGCATGATATTTTTAGAAGCACTAGAATCTAACAAAAAATTATTCAAGTTCTTACCAAACATCCTGACCATAGACAGGAAGAGTGAAGACTATGTCTTAGCTTTATACAAAGCAACATTGACATTATTAGCTTTAGGTGGATTTCTAGGTTTTTAAGATAAGGATTCTAGTAATAGACATCTTTGTTTAGTGATCTACATTAATTCATGCAAAGTAATATTAGCTTTAATTTTCTTCATATCCTCCACAATATTATAACCACTTCTATTTGAATAATTAGAATCATAAATATTATGTTTAAGATTTCTTCCCTTTGAAGGCTCTAGGTTATTTTATGAAGTAGTATCAGGGAGGGTACCAAAGTTGTTTAGAGGAGTTAATGTGGTCAAAAGTTATTTTTGTTCCTTGATCCTCATAGGGTAGGTCTTCTTTAGGAACATCCCTAAATGTAAAAATAAATAGCCTACATGCTACATCTTTATGATTAAAATTTAATAATCTTAATGAAGCTTTGAATGATTTTGTGTTCTTTTGTAGTTACAACACCATTTGTACTAAATATTGGAAAATATTTCTCAATATTTCAAGGGAGATCATGTACTACACCTAGCACATTGATGGAAGAGTCACCTAACCATGCCATACCTTAATGATGGTTAAATGTAGAATTACCTTGGAGTGGTGAAGTTGGAAAAGAATTTGAATGTCTATTCCAACAGTTTTCTCACCTAGCTTTCTTGTGGATCCCTAGTTCAAGTCGGGGTTCCCTTGCTTCTAAATGTGATCTCATTTTGATTCTAGGTAATTCCTGATTGAGAGCTTTAAATTCTAATTTAAATATGAGGTGTCAAGTTAATATTTCCAAATAACTAAGGTTAAACTTTCACATTATGAGAATTTTGAAAAGACCTACGTAAATAAAAATGAAGGACCAAAATATTCAACTAAACTAGCTTAAAGATATGTCTAAATATGTAAATATGATTTATATTTACACTTAAGCTTAGATGAGTTCAAATTTGCAAAGGATATATGAATCTTTAACAAAAATGGCTATTACTAACCTCAAACCTCTTGAATTAGCAAAGTTAAAGTTATCTTGACCATAATCACATGTATATTTTCAAAGCACATTGATTTTTGTCTAAGGAAGCACAAAGATGGGTCTGAAACTATGAGGGTCACCAATATTTACATAAATATGTTAAAATAAACACAAATATATAAATAATATCATGATCTTTGACTAAAATACACCAAAACCAACAAAGATCTTATAAATTTACAAGGATTTAGGGTTGGACCTCCTAGCACCAATGAAGATCCACTTGTTGATGACTCTAAGTGTATCATAGGTGATATTAGTGTTTACATAACACTCCTTATTTTATAATTCAAAGAATTTAGAGTATGAGTTGTAGGTTGTAGTGATCTTATCACTTATGATGAAATAGTGATACAGAAAGGAGATTATTCCATAATTTTTATAAAATTTGGTGGTTGGTAGCCTCCTTGGTCCTTAATAATATTTGCATAGGATGTAGTAGTTGATACTAGTACTATTGGGTTATGATCAAATTTTAATATAATACTAATCTTGAATGAATATTTACAATGATTTTTAGCTACAATGATCTAGTTAAAAAAGAATCAAAAGGGAAAGGTAAGGTGAAAGAAAGTATGTGATTGTTGATCTTTATCTCAAACATCATGACAAAGCTTAAATTCCTACTAAACATGCATTTAACTAATGTACAATGTAAAATAACATATGGTAAAATTCCACTATATGACAGGCAAGTATCTAATGATAATATGAAGGAATACAAGTAATAACTATCTTTACATTAAACATTTATTGTTTCCATCCAATAACATATGCACATCCTTAACTAGAGCAAATAAGATGAAGTAAATCTAACTATATTAAACTAATATAGCATTTACATAAATTAACACCCCTGTATTATAGATGTAGGTCCAAAATTCTTAAAAACCTTTCAAATTTAAGACCTATAATAGACAATCAAGAGGGAAGCCATGATAAAAGTTCACACAAATAATTGAGACAAACTTTGAAGTATTCCCTGCTTGTATTAAATTGTTCCAAAAGTTAAAAAGTAGTTTTAACTCTTTGAATTACCCCCCATTTTTTTACACTAGAAAATTTTCCTTTTATAAGATTCAAGGAAGGATGTCAGTTAGTTGCCTCAACTTACAAGTGTACAAATGTGAAGAGCAGTTGTCCTTTTTTCAAAGTTCCTTACAATACACTAAACCTTCTAAAATAGACCGACCTTTGGGAAACATGCCAAAAAAAATGCATGTGCATTTCCAAATAATATTCCATTTTTAAAATATTCCAAAAATTCATATAGGACAAAATAATTCTAACTAGCTGGTGGGCCTTGTGTTGGAGTAGCTACTTGCTTTTGCTGAAGGATCTTCATTTTATAGTGTTGGTCACTAATAAATTGAAGATAAATTACTAGTTTAAATAAAATCTCTTGTCCATGTTATTTTAAGTCCCTAAGGTCTTTATCAACCTTTTCCATAGTTTTTTTGATGCCCCTAACATCTCCTATTTTCTCTTTGAAGGAGAAAAGTTGACCCATGACATTTCTTTTACCTTCAATTGTTTGGTTTTTTTCCTTATTTTCTCACTTATTACATGAATTTCTAGGTCATTTATTTTATCTCTTCATCCCCTAGTGGGATAAGGGTTGTAGGATCTTTGATCAAGCTATCTAAGATATGAGACATTTCACCTTCCAACTACTTAAAGTCATTAGCAAGGTTTTCCATATCCTTGCACCAGCTATGTAGGGCATCAATTTTACATGAATTAATAGGTCATTTATTTGAAACCTTCATCCCATATTAGACCTAGTGGGATGAGGGTTGTAGGTTGTTTGATCAAGCTGTCTAGGATATGAGACATTTCACCTTCCAACTAATTGAATTCTCTAGCAAGGTTTTCTATATCTTTGGACCAACTATCCAAGGCATCAATTTTGTTAGCCAATATGGTTATGGCCATACTCAAATATATCTTATTGATATTTATAAAACTAGGGACTAGATTTTAGATAAGGCCTTAATCAGTTCCCTCACTTAGAAGCTTATGACCTACCATTGGCTAACTTGGCTTGTTGCTTTAGAGATTTACATCCCCATTTCCTTTTGTCTTTGGATATTTTCAAAGAGCTAAAGAGTACCATCATTATGTCCTATAATTTATTAAACTTATATTCATGAATGGACAACACAACAAACTCTTTTAAATTCTTGTTTTTTTTGGAGTAGATGCTTGATCATTATCTCTAATTGATTAGTTTGAGCTTGTGTTACTTTGAGGATATTTTATTTAAATGTATAATCTTGTCTTAACTTTTTTCTAACTACTATAATTAAACAAAAAAATTGTTCAACATTTTTGAAGGTGAACTCTTGACCTCCTACCATAGCTTTATTCTCAATCACTCATTCCATGCTGGCATATTCTTGATTAAAATTGACTCCTATTAATGATTTAATCACTTTTGGAGTAGGGATCTCAACTTGTGCCTCACTTGAATTTATAGGATCATCTATTTGAGTGCCACATAATCCTCTAGGGGAAGTCATCTTTCTTTCTTTATCTTGTTGTTACATCTTTATAATCTAAGGTTTGAGTTCTTCATGAACATGAATGTTTACTAACTTTGTGATTTCCCACTAGTGGTGCATGGTAGGTATCTTTTGAAAACTCCCATATAAAAACCACTCAAGAATAGTTGGTCCATGAATTAGGTTTTCATCACTAAATATATTGACCTCACTCAATGGATGGATGAGTGAAGGTCAATCTTGGTTTCTTTGGTCTTATAGAAACCAGTACTAATTCAACCCTTCTCTTCTATGGGGGAGTAATGGGAAATAGGTCTAATGATACCTCATTTCCTTTATCCTTTTATACCTATGATTTTTCCTTAGTTTAAGTCTGAGTTTCTTCCACTTTATCCCCTTATTCATCTAACCCATAGGCACTAGACAATTTTTGTAATACATCTTTCACTATTACACTTGGATCTAATGTAATTACACACACACACACACACACACACACACACACACACACACACACACACACACACACACACACACACACACACACACACACACACACACACACACACATATATATTCAATAAGAGAATATGGTATTTTATGCTAGGCAGAGGATGATTCCCTTTCACGAGGTCTAATTTATTTAGTCCTTTGTTTAATCTCCACTTTAGGTTTGTGTGTAGCTAGTGACTTAGTTGTTGTGTTTCTTTATGTTGTTGTATTAGAAGAGGTATATAAGATTGACCTCCTAATATGTGGTACTACCTTAGACTAAGTTTCCAAATGTCATAATTTCCCTTCAGATCTCTCATTAAACTTTCTTCTGGGTTGATGTTGAGTTTCTTCAACCTTATCAAGACTTAATATAAGGATGAAGATTTTGTGTACATATAATCATAAGGACCTGGGTGATGCTACTAAGGTATATTTATTTTTTTATCCTTGAAATGGTTTGTGACCTTATCATTTGGGTTCCATTGCCTCAAGTCATCATGCTAAAATTTAAAGGAGGCTCTATGTCTAGTATCATCTTCAATGTTATTCCAATATTGAAAGATGGTCCTACCAATAGTGAAGGGTATAATATGTATAAATACATTCTTTTTCTCTCTACAAACACCATTTATAGCATTGCATATTTGAAATGAAACTTATTTCTCATATATTTTATTTGGAATATGGACTGGTAACCTGAATGGAGTGTATTGTGTTCCCTCAATCTGGATGACTGTGTAGTACAAGTAAGACCATATGTCCCCAATGGATTTAATGGATTTCTATGATAAAGGGTTGATCCTTAGCATAATGTTCCTTATTAAGGACTCATTCAAATGGAGATAGATGAAATCACATATAAAATGAATATGTTATCTATATTTGAAGATATGTAACTTGCAGTAAAACTGGGACATTATCTGTGTCCTCTCAAGATACCATCCTTTAAAGTTAGGGATCTAAATTATAATAAGTAGGGAATCCAAGAGGTAGAACATCATGTAAAATTATCTCCTAGTCCCTTTATTGACTATGGAGATCTATCTACATAAGCATGTGCTGATAAGCTCACCAATCGGAGGAGTTAGCTCCTTTTCAATCATAAAATAAACTAGGGGTACCCATATGTAATTAACATAAGTTGTTATGGGGCTTACATATAGTCTATTCATTTGGGTCATTATTAATCTAATTCTATGTTGGAATTTACTGATGGGAATGTTCCCACTAGGGTCATACAAGACATGGTTCCTAGAATACAACCATGTTGTTAGGATGGTTTTGAGGCCATTTTTATTAGCCCATTCACTGAGTGTGTGTACATCTACGTGGGGCTTGGGAATCCATTAGTAGATCTAAAATGTAATGGGGGATACATAAGTAATGCATTTACAACTACAATCATTAATTACCATGCCTTTTTCAATTTTACATTCATTAAAAACAAGGAAAATGACATATATATAATGACATACCTCTTGTTTAACACTACATGGTGAAGGCTTCCCATTTGTGCTACAACTAGGTCATAATACCTAGTATTGAAGGATGAAATATTCTCTTCTTTTTTATGGGTTACAATTCCTCAATTATACAAAATATCTTGGACCAATTATTATCTCTAGTGTTCAAGGACACAACATTGAGTATAGTGTCCTTAAAGACCCTTCCTTCTGATTCTATGGTCAAATATAGCTTGATGTCTTACTATGTTGCCTCTAGGTTGCCATGACTATGAGTTTTGAAAATTTATTATTAGCAGTCTACAAATTATCTATGGATCAGTTTACACTTGGTAGATGATAATTGAATTATTTTTAGGTCAACTGTGATTAATTAGAGTTCTAATTAGGGATTTTAGTAGAGGCTAAGGCTTATATATAGATTTAATGGTGATGTTTTATTTGGACTTAGGCTAATTCATGCCTTGGATTTGATTTATACCCTTGAATTTATACATTTACCTTTTCTAAGCCAACAAAATCTACAATTTTGTAATTTTGTGCCAATGTGTCATCTACATATCATCCTATTGGTATCTTTCACATCACTTTTCATAATGATTTTGATGAACTAATCATTTCCCTTTTAAACCCTGCCTTTTGCCTTGCACCATTTGATCTTCATGCATAGATCAATGTAGATCATTGATATCGATCCTTGGACTTATATGCCATTGGTCCTTATTAGTATTAGGCTTCATGGTTGTGCCACTTGGTAGCTTTGTAGTCCTTTAGAGCTCTTCACATCACCAAACTATACATTACCATGCTTCCACTTTATAGGAGTCTCATGCTTGCCTAGAGATTTGTTTAAAATTCCATCTTGGTTTTTCACCATCTAATCAATCTTGCCTGATGAAACATGAACCATCGATCATATAAATGTACACAAATTTTAATTAGCATTAGGATATATAAAGGACTTAGGCTAAATAATTTAGTCTATAGTTCTATTTTGTGTTAATAAACATGAAATGAACTTTAGACTAAATTTTCTAGGCTAAGTTTAAAACACATTAAAAAAGGGGTCCCAAATAACAAAAGGATCTAATGCAAGGTTTTAACCTAGGGTTATATCATGTTAGTAAATATGATAAAACTTTAAATTAAAAGTGTTAAGCTAAATTTTTATAGTAATGGGACCTTTTGTTAAACTAAGCCCATTAGGCTCAAAAGACCATGGGGCATATATAGGCTAAGTTTTGGGTCAATGTTTAAAAACATGACTATATTCTATCATGATATTCAAGCTTAGCCTATGCAAATATAAACCTAGTTATAAGGGTCCTAATTCTAGACATGGATTTAAGTAAACCAGATTAACCCATGAAAGACCAATTTTGGCATTGAAAGGCAAGTCTTAAGTGTATTTATCTTTTGAGTGAAATTAGCTCTTGAGCTAAATTTTGACGGTATCATAGACATTAATTATAACCTCATGGGTGTCAATGATGTTTATGTGAATGTAAAAATTAAGTTGTAATAAATTTTAATATGGGGCTAAAATTTGATGACCTTGTGAATGCCAATGATGACCTTTTGATTATCATTTGATGGGCATAGGGGCATTAATTTTTTATTTTGAATGTAGGTAGTCCCATAAAATATTGGGTTTAATACACTCCATTATATTATCTCCTATGAGTAAGTTCAAACCATAGATCATGATCCAAGTAGATGCATGATATTGATCCTTGCAATCATAAAGTAGATCAAGTTAGTTTGGGATCATATATAAAAACTAGACTGATTCATAAACCTAAGTCTTTGAAACATAATAACAATGACCCCTTTTAAAAAATAACACAAGATCTTATCCTAAGGTACCTTTGATATTGAGTCCAAATGTGGGAGTGCCACATGGTAACTCTAAGGGGATCCCAAGCTTTGACTCTATTGAACCCATGAAGAGTCCATAGAGTGTTTATTTTTTTATGGGATCCTATCAACTATTGATTTTGATTTGAGTGATTGAGTGAGATTAGATTGGTGGATCAAAACCTTTTGTGTTAGGTTTCTTTCACTCCATTCAATCTTTATCATCTAATGAAGCATGAACTCTCAATAATATGAAGAATAAATATTTAAGTTAGAGATCAAGATAACTTAAAAACTTAGGCTAAAGTCTTAAAAGGTCTCATTTATGTTAAAAAAACATAAACAATGCCTTAGTACTAAGACTTTAGGCTAGGTATTAAGAGGGACCATGAGACATAAATTGAGGCCAAACTAGGAAAGTATATGACACAACAAACATGAAGTTAGACCCAATTTTAAAACAAATGGGAACAAAAGAGGGAAAAATATAAAGGGAACAAACATGATTTTTAGGATAGGGCTTTGTTGTGTTAAAAAACATGATTAAGTTTTAGCATACAAAATAAACTTTGTTCATTGCATCTTTTAAAGTGCTCCCACCAATTTTGTTCCCATGAAATTTTAATTTAAACTAAAGGATCTAAGCAAGTATTTTTGAATGAGGGTTTAAAAGTATTCAAATCATGGATTTAATATTAAGTTAATATAACCCAAAGGATATTAAAATTTTGAATGAGGATTAATATATAAAATTTAAGTGTAATTCACATAATGAGGGTGCCCTAAAACCTATAAATGAAGCATGAAGATCCACTTTTAACAATATCAGGTGAAGTTATATTAGGATCATGAAAAAATAGGTCACCCTTATGAGGGGTGGATGATATTAAAATACAAATAATCTATAAAACATGTTAATTTTTCAATGTTAAGGCTCAGAGTTGTACAAGGGTCCCTATTTTTCAAAAATGGGATTATGTTGACCTCAACACTTATCATGAAAGTATTAAGACAGACTACCCCTAAGTCATCAAATCTTAGGCACATTTTATTTGAGCTTCTTTAGACCATTTCTGATAATTATGAATCAACACAATTTCCTCCATATCTTATTTTTTAGATCCAACTACATAGTCCTATGATCCTAGAATCTGACCAATTATAAAGATACCCATTTGTTTATGTAAGAGTATTCAATACATTTTCAAAGCAACTGAATTTGTTTGATCAAGTCATCATATCAACGTACTTGATTTCACATCTTTAGAAGACTTCTTTACTTCTTGACCATGACTGGAACATCTCACATATACTCCCCCTCACATTATGCATATCTCCTCAAGCCACTCAAACTATCTGAGTTATCTCTCCCTAACTCCATGGCATACACAACATGTCATCTATAGAAGTCAAAGATCTTATTATGATATCAAAGATAAGACAATACATTCTCCTCATCCCCCATATCAACCTTGTCTTAAATTTTTCTTATGTAATAAATTATTTTGACACTTCATCATCCTTAATCAGATAGATATAAAATACCATTCCCTAATTGTAGACCTTTCACACACTACCAACATTCTTTCATGATAAATAACACTAAACTAGGGTCAACCATGCATTACAATCATGTCACCAACTGATGAAAACATTTCATATTCTCCACCTAATGTTCACTTACCTCCATATACCAAAATCGAGTGATTAACATCATGAACACACATTTTAAGGTTTGTAGGCATCAAAACATTAAGTTATTACCTTTCATCCTTTGGACTAGTTCTTAAAAAACTAAGAGAAAATTGATCAACCAAAGAGCATCTTGACACATACATCTGTCAATCAACAAAGTTCTTCATAGTAAGCCAACACATCTTCTTATGACCTTTTTTATCTTTTAACATCAATCAAGACCCAGCTAGTATCCACTATAACTCCTCTTTATATATAGTGTTTCCTTGAATATTAGAGAGAGATACCCCTTTGACATAGAGAGACTAAAATTCTGAAAACTCTAGACAATCACATATCTCCATAATATCATCTAGCTTTCACTCCTACTTGGCTTTGAATGAATCCTTGACTTCATTATTTTCTTCATATTTATCAATAAATTTTATCAACAAAAACTCTTGACTTTCCTTCATGTATATCATGGTAAAAAAACCATCTTTGGTCTTAGTTTGGTCTCTTCTAATAGGCTTAGGTTTCCATACCCATTTGTGACCTCTTTCTTACACACTAGGAGACCCATGCACCTTATTTTGCTTTGGGAGTTCATTCAAACTATTATTTTAATACCTAGTAATGTGACTAATTATATGATAATTGAAACAAACAAGATCATTCATATATTTTACTTGATGATGAATGTGATCTTATTTTTATATCTAGATAGAAGACAAATTCTCTTGGCATACTTATATCTTCTTCATATCTGATTCCTTCTTTGTTGTACTAGGCAATCCACCTTGATAAAGATTATCCTTCACAATCTTGGGTCTCAACACCATTAATTAAATTTTAGGAGTATAATGATTCTTTAAACTATTATTTCAGAATATACCAATATGTCCTACTATATTACAATTGTAGAAAAAAAAATCATTCAACACACCTCTTGATTGATATGAGTTATGACTTCTCCATGACCAATTTCTCCTTCTTCCAAGGCTTCATAAATGTCTATACTTCACTGACTTCCTTTTATAGTCCTTAGCTCTATGACCATACTTATTACATATATAACAATTACCATGGAATAAAATAGCATACCTTGAAGCATTTGGTTGTCTAATAGACCATTTTGCATTGCTTTCAAATCTTAAAATCTCCTTGACATACTCAAGATTCTTATGCTTCTTTTCCATCTCATCTAACTTGACTACAACAAGAATATTGTCACTCTTCAATGAATTCATCTTAATATTTATTAGAGTGTACTCATATTCTCTTTCTTTTATATAATCACTTGTATTCCTTAACTGATCCTCAAGAATATTGATCTTCTCTTCATCTTCTTTGGCCTTATTGGCCATGTCTTTGAATATATATGATTGAAATTTAATAGACTTGGTCTATTCTTGATGTTTTTTCTCATCTCTCTCAGACTTTCCTAACAAAATTTCCTGAAGATAAATGACCTTTTCTTCAAGACCATTGGTCACATACCTCATCTTGTGATTCCTCCTTATGAGATCAACTCCTAGATCCACATCTTATTCCTCACTATCATATAACACTTCTTATCAATCATCATGTCAAACTTATTCATCATGCATGATGTCATTTTATTTTTAACAACTTTCCTTGGAATATTTTAGTTGAATCTTGAGGTCATTGATAACCTTCTCATCCTCTTTAGCATCATTCTTCAAAGTAAATATCTATTCCTCAAGTGCCTTGATCACAATCTTCCACTATTGATTATCTTTTTTCAACTTCTTGGACATATTTGTACCTACTTAAGATCTCCTTAATGTTTTTAATATTCCTCTAAAGGAATTAATCTGATACCAATTATCAGATGTACAATCACTAAGGGGGGTGAATTAGTGAGCCTAGATAATCTAGTTTTATATCCAATTCCTTCAAACTCTTAATCATTTAATATATACATTCATGAGGCATACACATCATTTATAAAAATCAACATGAAATACAAAGAAAGATCAAGCACATAACACATGAAATATGTGAGAAAACCTCTTTAGGAATAAAACCCTCTCTCAAGCCTAAAAACACTTAGACTATTTGTCTTATAAGATATTACAAACTAGAGACTAGTCAAGTCCTTTTGACCAAGATCTAGTGAAATACCTATTCCACAAGGAACACCTACCCCTAAGATGATCAAGTCCTTCTGATCACCTATTGGTCAACTCCTTTTGACACAAAAACTTGATCAATTCCTCCTAACCAAAGGCCTTTATTGAAACACCTATTTCATAAGGAGAAATTAACCCTAAATAAGATCAAGTCTTTTAGACCCTCATTTAAAATGAGCACCTTTTAAATTGATGTCTTCAACACTTTATAATGTATTATAATTATCACTCTTCACCTTTAATATTTCATCCAACACTTTGTATTGTCCAAATCACATTACATATTTCAACTAGCACACAAATATCAATTAAGACACATTACATATCCCAACTAACCCCACTCTTCAACTATTCACTCACACTCAATATTCAAACTTGTAAGAGCACTATCATGACATAATAAATATGACCTATAGGTCATAAAAACCATAATAAACCTTATATACCCTTCAAACTATCCATTGGGTACACATATACTTCACCTTACCTTCATTTACCATATACACTCTCTCAAACAACCTCTTAAGCATACTCACTCATTCTACCTCTTTTGGGCTGATTAGTTCCAATGACCTATGTGATCACCTTCATCACCTTGATAAAATAATCATGTCTAACCATCTTCTCTCTCTAATAGTCCTCACTAACTTTTACCTTCTCTTTCAAAGGTTCTCTCTTTTGCTTGGCTCTACAACTCGCACAACTAGAAGAAATAAGCCAAATAAGCGTTGTACTTATACCATGCTCTTGGTATAACCCATCTTGGTCAGCCAAGATGATTGAAACACTTATTATAACTTTTAAATATGTCCTCATACACATTAAATGTTGAAACATATACTCAATAGGTCACCCAATGCCTCATTACCCCTAAACCACCATTAGGTCTTGGTGAGACCTAAAACCATTAAGCCTTCATACTCACAAATTACACGTTAGACTTATTAGACCACATTCATCCTTTATAATTGATTTAAATACATAAAAAATATCTCTGATATCCCCTTGATCATTCTCACTTGTGTTCATGCTACTTGGAACGCCAACTCCACACTTGAACCTACTAATTAGGTCTCCTCGCTCTTGAGGTCTTCAAACATAGAAAACACAGTCTTAAACTTTTGGATAAAATACTAAAATATTTCACATATACATATGATTATATCACATGGGTAAATTATTTATGACCTCATATATACCTCCATGTGCTTTAAACACATCAACACATGTTCTAAGCACTAAAAACAATATACACAAAATGACCACGTAGAATGGTCATATATAGTTAAGCTATTTTTACTCCCTTTATTTGATTATAGGTATATCATGACAACCAAATAATTATCATAAGAATTTTAGTCTTATATAACATATAAATTCTCATTTTATTCATAAAATCTACACAAAACACCTTCAACTTACCTTTGAAACATGGTCACTCAGATTGCTAGTGCATTCAAGAAACATAGTCAACTTCTACGTCTTTATTCATACACAATATAGACTAGTAAAAACTCTAACTATCACACATATAATATTTACATAGTATAAAAAAATCTCCATAATCTAATTCATCATGAGACATCCAGATATCATCAACACAAACTCAATTATCTTTCTTAGGTCACTTGTAGAATGTAGTTAAATACATAGTCAACATTGGAGCTCAATATCCTTGATTATACAAACATTCATACCTTATAAATAGTTTAAATGGATTTTAATTGGAGTTATATATAGTTTTTTTTAACTTCATCAAGGAATTCATCTTGGATCAAAATTTATGGATGAAAAACTGAACACTAGTTTTTCTCTTTGCAATTCAAATATTCAAATTCCAATGGTCATAGTTAAACCTCAAACACTTTGAAATCATATAATGTATTCATATATTATATAAATTAGGCACCATCGATCTTATTTTAAATATATCAATTTTTAACTTTCATTTCTTATTGTCAAATATTCATCTTCACTATTTGGCTTAATGTGCACTATTGATCTCTTGTATGTACCTTAGTCTTTATATATGTTAAGAATTAGACACTGTGAAATATTCTCAGTCAATATGCACCATTAATTTGTATATGTATGAAAATTTGATCACTATAATATCTTATAATAATATTTATCTTTATTTCTACTCAACATTTACACATCAAACACTTATCCTCATCTCACTGCTTTTAGACATCTTGGAATGAACATGCTATATCATTCCAAGATGTGCTTACATTTCTACCCTAAGGAGGTATTTTGGATAGATAATGGCTTATATCTTTATTTTTAGGTATTCTCTTATGGTTTTATTGATGATCAATAGGAGACATCATTGGACATTATTAACTAATAATATGTAGATCTTAATCCAATCATTTAATTATTTAACCTATAAAAAATATTGAAAATATCCATTTGAACCACAGGGGGATATTAAACTGTCAATGGGTCTACCTAAAGGAATTAATTATATCCCCACACTCTTTCCTTTACTTACTATATTAGATTTTATTTATTTCTTTGTTTATGTATGTGTGTATCCTTGCTTAGACTCTTCCTTACACCAATTAATATGGTATAGATATATGACTTCTTAGATTTTCATTTTATCACCTTAGGTTTCATAGACCCCCATTTTATTTAACATTGCACATTATCTTGTTTAAAATAACATAAAAATCATTTAATTTAATTTTATCATATTTACCCATGTATAAACATCATATGATTATGTATAACTAGAGAAGATAATATAATGTGAAGAAAAGATAAATATAGTAATGTAATATGAATTGTAACTAACCTACAATATTTTTTGTGGTTGTTTTAAATGGAATATTAATAAATATTATTTGATTTAAATTAATATTTATTTATAAAGGAAGGGATTTCATCTCTAATATGACTGAGGCAAGGCCCACTCATGAGGATTTGGTGCTTTGATTTAATATCCTTACCAGTGGTTTTTTAATTTTATATAAATATTTATATTTCCATTTGATTTCATAAATGTATGTATTTCAAATTCATAGATGTTTTCAATTTAAATTAATTATCTTCAATGTGCATGTGTTTTAATTTTTTTATGTGGGAAGCATCTAACGTAGAATAGTATATCCTTTCTTTTAGTTTACTTTATAACATTTAATTTCATGAAAAAAATACTTCATGTAATATAATATCTACAAGTGTAGTTACTTTCCATTAAGTATGTGTTATCCTCCTAATATTTCATGTAGTTTGTTTCTATATATACATTGTAGACTCCTTACAAGGTTATACCACCTTGAGTCTAAAAATAAGTGATAGATTATACAATATATGTGTTATATAGATGAATCTTAGGGTTTATTCTCTTAGGTTGAATGATTTTTCCTTAATTTATAAGATAAAATTAAGCTATGTGTTCCTTATAATTATAATATTATGTTGTGAATATGTTATGGTGTTATGTAGTTTTCATATTATCTACAAAATGTGAGAAAATGAATGGTAAAAAATAAGAAAAAAAAAAGATTAAAATGACATCTTAAGTAGATATAAAAATTAGTAAACAAAATATGTCTAATAAATCAAATGTAAAACCTATCCAACATAAACAAGATAAAAATATAATGAAAAACATAATATATGTGTAAGATAGGAAATTAAAATAAATGACCTCAAAACATAAAATTAAATATAATATTTGAAAAATAATAGCAAAAATAAGTATCCAATGTAATAAAATGTAAAAAATAATTAGACAAGGATATCAAAAATGTTGTAATAAAGTGAACTAGTACAAGATGGGGAAGGACCCAAATGAGACAAAGGGGATCAAAATAAATGAAAAATGACTATAAAACATGGGATGAAAAGTTAATTCAAAACTTTCAACCCTTTTTGGAATTAAGGTTTGGGAGGAATGGGATGTTCAAGAGAGAATTAAACTATTTTTAAAAGTAATAATATTAAATAATTCAATTTATGATATTCATTTTTTGGGTTGAATTACAAAAACATACTAAATATAGAAAGTATGCCAAACAATATTTTATTATGTAATGAAAAAGAAGAAAAAATAATTAGGTTATGAGATGATGTGCCAATAGATCTAATATGTACAAGTGTGGAGACAATGATATTTGATGTTTAAGAAATAATCATCAGATTTTAGAAATATTATTTATGGTTTTCTAGACATTTGCATCAACTTAGGGACACTTAAATCAACACTATTATCTAAATATCAACACAACTATCATGTACAAAATCTTTATTGTATTGAAATGAAACCACCTAAGTATTTATACATTTTCTACCACCTTTCATTTGATGTATCTAGATCTCATTCATAGTGTCTATCATTATGTGTACAACATATTCATATATATATATATATATATATATATATATATATATATATATATATATGACTTATCCTACTTAGTAAATCTAAGATCTTATAAGGAAATCAATTAACATCTATTACGATACTTTGTATATAGGGAAATGACCAAATTAGTTTTGATAAATATAAGAGAACACTTATCACACAAAACTAAAGGATAGGGTTCCAAAGCCTATAAGAAAATAATATCCTACAATAATGCTAACTAGGTATTTTATATACAAAAAATGAAATCTAATTTAGCGTTATCAAAGGTCATAAATAAGCAAAAAAAAAATGAAACAAAACAAACAAGGGATCATGGTTGGTAAATAAGGGCCTAGATCACCTAAGGTGGAAGATGACAAGCCTAGAAAACCTTATAGCTACACTATGTTTAAGTGTAGAGGTAATATAATAAAGGAGTTATATATTCAAAACCTATTACTTTGTGTAATATATATATATATATATATATATATATATATATATATATATATATATATATATATATATATTTATATATATATAAGTAAATAACAAAAGTTAGATATGTTTACCTTTTAATAAACATATCATGTCTCAATATTCCCCTTAGACTAGTGTTTTGAAAAAGATTATTGTGGCTTTGTAAGGAACACACTATTTAAAATCAACTCTATTATAAGAGATTCCTACATTTCATCCAAGACTTCCCATAAGATAATCTATCTTTATTCAAAGACAAACCCTAAGAAATGGCTCCTTCATATGTATATGTAGCATAATTTTGAGTTGTAATAATGTGAAATTGAGTGTTCCTCTCTATTTGATTGAAATGAAGGTCATATTTATAGAGATGGATAAGTCCTAACCCTTCTAGAATTTTAACTGACAATATCATCATGCCATGACCCAATTTTGAAAAAGTTACTATTAAACCTTGATCTATGATAACTTAGTTCTATAACATGTGTTGTAACTTTCCAAGCTGGGTTGAACATGGATTACAAAGTATGAAAAATGAGGTTTTTCTTACTTAGGAATTATTTTATAGGATATTTCCTTAGGGAGTGGGATAAATGAGTTTATTTCTTGGGGAGTTACAAAAATAGGATTCACAATGGGTTTAAGTATGATATATTTAACCAATAATCTTATGAAGTTCCATGATCCACCCACCCCTCTCCTAGTACACCCTTTAAGGTGTACACACATAGAGATTAAAATTTGATAAGTTTCTACAAGATCTAAAGTTTCAATAAATGATAAAGTTTAAAAATATTGTGTGTATACATATTCCACAATCAAAGCTCATCACATGTCACATGATTATAGTATGGGATGGTGCTTCAAGAAATAACATAACAAAAAACAAAACCAAAAAAATATAATAAAAATTATAAAATAAATAAATTAATTTTGTAGATATGTACCTTTAATTTCCTTATTATTGTTAAATAAGAGTTACATGAGAAGTAGATTAAAGCAACGTCTGGTGTGAAGAATAAGAGACATACCTAGAAAATAAGATAAAATTCAATTTTTTTTCAAAAATATGTAGTTGGCACTAAAAATTTATCATTTTTTAGGATTCTATAACTTATTTCAATTTGTCAAATGATCTTATAGAACTAAATTTATAAACAAAATATGAAATTTATTAGTAAATAATTGAATATTTAGAATTTTAGAATTTTTAATTTAAAAGGAAGAAATTATTATTCATTTATTCATTTTGATATTTGAATATCAGGTATTTGGGTATCATAGTTTAGTAGAGACGGATGATGGTTCAAGATTGAAGATGTGGGTGCTCTAGAAGATAGATTGGATGATAGATCATGGCTGATGTCAATGTAGTCTAGGTATAGAGTGTATTTAAAACTATTTTTTAACATTTTGGGATTAAAATGAACTAGTTTAGGGAAATTAAATGGTAGGACAAATCCATTTAGTGGAATTTGCCAAAAAATATGGAAATAGAGTATAAATTACCACAAAATGGGTAAGATTAAAAAAGTATAAAATTAGGTCTAGGCATTAATTTTAAGATAGTTAAAATCAGCATTGATATTTAATGGGGTCAACCTAGCTAACTTAGTTGAATATAAAAGAACTAGGTAGGTGGCCAAATATGTATTAGTTGGCCAACCTAGGTATATGTAAGGATGGTTGATGGTGTACAAGTGGTCAATTGCATTAGAAAGAAGAAGGTGGATTACTTCATACCCTAGGGCCAACTGTATTATAAATTAGTATGGCCAACTTAGATTTAAATCTAATTGAAAACATATCAAAGTGGTTGATTATCTACTATTTGGTAATGATAGTTAAGATAAGTGGTCGACAATGTTACACCTAAATGACTTAGTAAAAATAAGGATCATTTGATGTAGTACAATACATAGATGACTTAATAAGATATAATAGAAGTGGTTTTTATAGTTAGATACATGGTTGACTTAGTTAAGAATGTTGGATAAAAGGAAAAAGAGGTTGATAAATTAGTTAAGTGTATTAATTTCTTATGGTTTTAGTTTTTAGTTTTATTTATTTATAATTTTATATAAATAATTTATAATAATTTTGTTTTTTATATTTTATAGAGGATATAGAGGATATAGAGGATATGGAGATTATTATATACAATGTGGCTACCAAATCTACTAGATATGTTACCTATAATAAATAAGGCTCAAATAGAAAACTTAGGTTATCATGCCATTAAGGAGTTGTAGCTAATTATTATTGAGTGTTGACTTTGTTTTTATGTTCTTAGGAACATGGGAGAAATGGAATAACACTTTATTATGGGTGGTGGATGGGATATCATTGATGTGGGAATGACCCTATAGGTTGTCCATCCCTTTTTGAGAATCCCTATTATAGGCATACCTATGGTGTGTGATACACTAGAGACAAATACTAAGAGGTGATCCTTAGACTTATGGATGACTAGCTTGGAGAGGTATATCCAAGTGGGGTTGTTAGTATCTATATTTTATGTGTATGTGTTCAATGTTCTATATATATGGAAGATCATTATTAGACTTGTGATAATTTGTGTGATTTTTTAGAATTCAGATGGGAAGGTATCATTGTATATTATTAAATTATGTTAGTACATATTAGAGTAGGACATGATATATGATTTGGGATACATTATCTAGTTACAATTGATACACAAATTTTATATTATTTTATTATAGGGATAGATGATGATGGTCATTTTTATATCATGGAGTAGTTATGTCTATCAAATATTTACTACGTATCAACATAAAATACTACTTTATACAATGGATGATGCCTTAATATATGTGTAGAGGTGGATAAAAGGTCACATGGTACATGTTATTGCACATGCCCATGTGTTTCAAACTATTACATGAGGGTATATTATTTTATAACCATATAAGGGAATGAAATATATTTAGTTATCATGTCCATGTAATTTTTAAGCATATGATAAATTTAGGATCACTAGACATTATGCATGGTGGTAAAGCCACACCTAGTAGCTTGTGTATTAGGCTAGTTTTGGTGTCCACATCATTCGGTGTCAATTATAGTCCCAATACATACGTAATTACATGTGAGATAATGACACATAGTAGGATGTGTAGGGATGATAGCATAGGTTTTTTTTATTTCGCCTTACCAACCT
The DNA here is from genome assembly GCA_037957365.1 of Torreya grandis. Taxonomy (NCBI): domain Eukaryota; kingdom Viridiplantae; phylum Streptophyta; class Pinopsida; order Cupressales; family Taxaceae; genus Torreya; species Torreya grandis. The sequence continues at coordinate 113,260 of JARHVA010008563.1, read as the reverse complement.
AAGGTGCCAAGAGAATAACACTTATGTGATAAAAGAGATAGACAACTAGATGTTGTAGTAACATAATAAATACCATAGCCACCACCATCAACATTGAGATAGATATAGTCTCTAATGAATCCAAAGGTAGACTTAACCATGAAAATTACATTGTGTTGGTTCATTTTGAGGTAGATTTCTAGTAGATCATGTTGTGCTCAAGTGATTGATCTTAGTTAGTATAGAGGTTTGTCACCATTATGGAGTCATGCATTAGAGAAGGTGGTTAATTTCTATGATAATAGAGTGACTATTAGTGAGTAATATGCATATTATGATTATATTTATTTTAGATAGAGATATATATTTTTTTTTGAGATATATATTTGTGAGAATTGATGTGAGTTTTGGTTTGATTTTTATATATGTTTTAGAAAAGGAGACTATATGGCATACCATGGTGGAGGCTACCCACCATGATATATTATATGACATGCTACCTTAATATGATGCTATGCAGATGATTAATCTTATGGTGCCTTCATAACCTTATTATGTTGGTTAGTTTTGAGTTGGTCAGTCAGGTGTCTTGAGAAATATAAATAATATCAAATGAAACTTAAGTAACATTGCACTAGGATTTGGTGATGGGGATCGATGAGAATGGTAACCATTGGTTGGAGAGAAATATGTATACTTGGGTACATCAAGGAAATCAACATATGTGTGGGGATAGGTTAATAATCTATAGGGATAGGTGAAGGGTTCATAATAAACATAGTCACTACAATAGACTATTCAAATAGGGTAGTCTTAGGCTTCTATGAGTAGTGTATCATGTCCTCATGATGGACCTCAACCTTAAATCTAATCTTTTACTATGATTGTATCATGTTGTATTGTATTGAACTTTTGAGCTATATATATACATACATACATACATACATACATACATATATATATATATATATATACATACATATACATATATATATATATATATACACACATATATATATATATATTCATATATATATATATATATATATATATATATTCATATATATATATATATATATATATACATATATATATATATACACACACACACACACACATATATATATACATATATATATATATATATATATATGTATATATATATATATGTATATATATATATATATGTATATCTGTGTGTGTGTGTTATTGATGACTCATGGATGCATTTATTTTCATTTTATCACATGCTTATTTTTATATTATATGATAAAATGTGTTTGTGGATGTTATTGACTTTTATTTATAGCACATGTTGGTTTTTATATTTTTTATAAAGAAATGTATAATGTATGTGTGATTTTTTATAGAAAATGTGAGGAAATGCATGTAAAAAAATAATGGTAATAATGTAAATTGGAACTAAATAAAATGATAAGGTGAAACCATATGTTCTATTATTTTGTAAAATATGTCAAATTTGAACCAAAAAACCTTAAATGACAATGAGAGAAATGTAAGATAAGATAAAAAAATTAGAAAAATATCAATATAATATCATAGAATAATATATGAAAAAGAAAAAATATAAAGTTAAGAGTAAATAAAAAATTATCAATGTAAGAATAGAAAAAAAGATATGTAAATGAAATAGATATGAAATATATATATGAAAAACCAAACCTAGGGCTTCTACTAGTCTATAATGTGAAAAAGTGTGTCTATTTATCGTAAAACATGAGACATAGTTGTTATAGGATGTTAAGGTAATTTTGTAAGGAATGCCTATTCCAATATAAGGTTTTATAGTTCAACTCAAAAAAGGTAAACAAAAGAGGTGTAAAAATGGAGGGTGTTTATAGTGAATAAGGGTTTTTTTTAGGAATGCCTAGTCATATCAAAGGTCTTACTATGAAACTCACAAAAGGAAAACTAATGAGGTGTAATAATTAATTAGATGATACTCATCAAGGGTAATATTGGGGATAATATAGTGAATGGAAAACATTACATAGGAGTTGTATAGATCATTAGTATAAATGAGACACACTTGAGCATATGTGTCCATGTTAAGAATTGTTTGAATCACAAAGACCTATTATATTTTTAAATAGTAGATGAAAATTTTGGGCTTAAAAAGTTAATTACATATATCATCTTATGAAGGTTTTATATTCATGTAATATTAAATGGGCCTACCTTACCATGAGGTGTTCCCTATTCTTTAGGATCCCTTATAGAGCTTTTAGTCTACTGTGAAGATTGGGTATTTACATGGGAAAGTAGGTGGAGAAATATAGTATAATGAGACCTCCTATCCTAGTCTAATGGCCTACCACACCCAATGGACCTTGAAATATTATGAGTCCAACTATGGAGTTTGATATTCAATTAGAATAGGATATGTGTCAAAGAAGAATCATGTCTTTTGATGTGATTTTTACTTTTAAATTTGTAATTTCCTTTTGATCATTTATTTTTGTTTATTTTATGATTTCCATTTTAAATTTTTATGTGATTTTTATTCCTCCTCTATACCTATTTGAAAAAATAATCATGACTCATATAAGTAATAAACATAAATAATATTAAACTTGTATTACAAGAGAGATATACTTAAATATTATGTCATCTACGGGATTATTAAACTTTCCCATAAGTGTGAAATATCAAGAGTAACCTTATGTGTGTTTTAAAATTAGAGGAACATATGGTATAAAATAAAATGCTAAGAGATCAATTTATGTAATAGATAGTATAATGATGAGTATACTTTTTACTTAATCATAATGTAAGTAAGATAGTGTTAGCTATGGTTTGATATCCATGACACATACATAACTATACTATTCAACAAATGAGCTACCACACACATGAATGTATGAAAATTCATCCCATAATTGGGAGAATATATTTGTTTACAAGGTGTAAAATTTAAATATAATTAATGTGATAACTTTAAATATATACCAAAATGAGATTTTTAAATAAATAATAATGAATGTAAACATGAAGGTGAAAAAATATAAAGAATAAATCCATAAGAACAAAATATAATAAATGCATCACAAATGTTATAATGAAATATGAATCTCAAAAACCAACCAAGCGAAAATATGAGGCAAAATATTACATAGTAGAATAATGTGATCATAAATATTGATATATTATATTATATACATCATCAATAACTTTAGATATCTCCTATTTTAAATTGAATATATCCTTAACCATAGTCTCATATATCTTTACTAAAATTCATGTGAGGATTTCCTGACATAATCTCTATGGAGAATGTAGGTATGATAGAAGAATATGGATGAGCATGTGGCATATTCTATGAGGGATAATCAATGAAAGGAACTAGTGATACAATGTGACAAAAAGTATCTGATATCTAGGGTGATGAAGGGTACAGGTAAGGTTAAGACTTTTCCTATTGTAATCACATAAAAGTTATATTTGGATGCTAAGAGTATTTATTGAGATAGACTATGCCTAGATTATACCTAGACCTATCCTAGATCCTTAACCACACTTTTCAATCCATTATGTAGAATATAGACATATTTTATCATCTCAAACATAGTCCTAGGATAGTATTCCTAGATCCCAAACCAATGTGCCTAGCAATTTTCTAGTTGGACACTAGCACCATATTAAGGACACTAGAGCCACATGACATTAGTGTCCCCAAATTGCATCTAGTGTCCCTTTCCATAAATATTATAAATGGATACATTTTAAAATTTGTGACTATAATAATGTTAGACAAAGTATATTTTATCATCTACACAAGCTATAAATCTCTATAAATACAATACAATTTGACCTATATAGACTAGATGGAAAAAAGATGCAAAATTCCTTTTCAAATGAAAATCAATTCGAGAAAAGTATAAGGTTATTAATCCCTATTATTCACTAATTATCCATGATACCATATAAATATTCCCTAATTATATATTTCATAGATTTAAAATCTCTAAAACACTCAAGCAATTCAAGACCACTCTCATTCTTGCATTCACTTGCACTTGTACTAAGCTTTAGGTGGGAGAACTACATCGGGATTGATCCCTCGTTAGAGTATTGGTATGTAAGTAACTCTCTTCACATCAAGTTGTTGAGAATAGAAATCCTATCCTATTAATGAAAACACATTTTATCTCATGCAATACTTATAAGTAGGATTAGGGTTTGCACATTAGATTATCTATTTTAGGCATAATAAAAAGTTACATATTTAGTGCACACAAGAATAGAACCCAAAAACATAGGTGCATGTGTTCCCATATAATAGGAATAATATTAAAAATAGGAGATTAACACCATTTTGAATATACTATAGTATAATGGCATTACTATCTAAGTGGGGAACTACTGTCTAGTGAGCAATTAGGCCGAGGGACCTTGTTGATGACACTCATACCTATCCAAAACCTAGTTTTTAAAACCTAGATCTTCCACGATAGTCTCATTATAGATAAGTATCTATTTATGAATATTTTTATAAATTTAAAATAGTTCAAAATAAATAGAAATTGAGTGATTAATTATTGTATATTATTTAACTAATTTAGACATCTTAACCCTTTAATCCTGCTGAAGATTTACACTAGTAAAACCCTGAAAGGTTAAATCATTTGGTGAACCTGATTTACTTTGAATATTGATTCCAAACCCTAGTTTTCATTTTTTTCTTATAATTAAAATAAATTATGGTTACATACTTCTATTTTTCTAGTTTTTGGCTTAACCTAGCTCATAAAACCAAAACTCACATTAGGATTTCATTTATTTAATGTAATTTAAATTTTTACACAACCACCCTAATTCAAAACCCTAACCCTAGATAAACTCAGGGTTTAAATTTATAGAACTCATATTTCATATCCATATATATTCTAATTTGTATTTCATATCATCATGATCATAATGATAGAAGAAATTAATCGTTGTTTGTTGCAAAGTTTAATAATTTCATTTGCATGTTTATTCCCTTTAATGCAGAATGAATTTAGAAAAGACATACACACATGTATAGATAATGATTTATATAAATTAAAATATATGTCATATATCATATCATGTTATATTTATCCTACGTGGAATTACATTAACAAGCAAACCCATACATACATAGAGGCTTTAACACAAGTTAATTATTAACCAAATTTGACATTTAGGTCAAACTAGGGCACCCATAGGTAAAAATTTGGTTTTAAATGATGTTAGGAGGCCTAATATATTATCATGGGGTTTATTACATGTTATCTGATGTCATTTAGCATCATCGTAGTCTTGGTCTTAGTCATATTAGTCAATTTGTCATTTTGGGGTCATTATATGTTTTTTTAAGGGTCATAAATGCAATTGGCATAGTTACCAAGGTGGATAGGTGTCCTATTTTAAGTGTGGTTCCAAGCATATTAACCATGCTCAAACAATCATTTGATGTTCCTAATTTCTCTATTCCACATATATCCAAGAGATTTTCATGTTGAAAAAGGTGTACTAAATCTGGTTTCAAGGTATACTTGATGGATATCATTACTTTAAGGTTTAAAAATGAATTTTATGGTTTTGAATCTATTCCCTATCATGTTCTTACCTAATTACATGTCTTACTTGCCTAAAACATCCTAATGTACTCCTACAAGGCCTTGTTAACATCATCATGATGTGTGGAGAGGTGGCTATGTGTTCTAACTTCTTATAAATGATAGATGTGTATTATAGTGTTGGATAAAATCATATAAGGTTCATATGCATGAGGAGTTTCATGTTTTTTAGTTTTTAGCTCATCATGGTGTATCAAAACATCCACCTACATATGGTTGAGTAGGGTACCAAAAGCCTACATGAATAAATGGAGATAAATTAAAACTTATTTAATATCTTGATATGATGAGGAAGCTTTAAAAATACATTAAAAGTATCTAAAATTTAGTAAGGAGTGTGGAACCATGTTGGAAGACAAGAGACTGGGTTTAGGGAGGTTTTCCCTAAAACGATAAAATAGAGACCAAAGAGCTCTCTATGAGTATCTTAAATCATGGTGGTATAGGGTCTTCATATAGTTAAGTTTATATTACATCCCCTATAATATAATATACCCATTCCAAGAATTAGGTTTAGAAAGTGAGGGAAGGTATGTTGTTAGAGACCTCAAACATGCCTAAGAAAACACTAAAATATTCTATTAAAGTCTACAAGCTTGTAGGAGCAAATGACCTTTTGACACTATAAGGAGAAACATTTAACATTATCATGGATAATATGGTTTAAAAAAATGGAATTTTAAACTAATGGATTTAAATTAATCAAGAAAGGATTGAAATGATCCCTTGTAACCCTCATGACTATCTATAGGTGTCCCTTATATGAAAAACACACACTTACAATAGGGTTAGATCAATGATCTCAACCTTAATGAATTTTTGATACTTTGAAGTCCTAAAAATGTGAGTTTAGGATTAATTATTCATTTTTTGAGAAAAAAGGGTTCAAGGGAGGTTATTTAACATCTTGACTAGACTCATTTGAAGCAATAGATGCTACATGAATCAATGAGATCAAAGTGTCTCAGTCAATATGAAAAAGCTATCATGAGTGTGTAAGTGTGGTTTTAGGTCACTTAGATTGATTTTAATTTTTTAAAATTATGTTATTTGAACTCAAGGGATTTCAAGGGAGTATTTTAACATCATGGACAATCTAATTATAAGCATCGACACCTACAAGTAGTAGCCTACATCTGAGTTGTTCAGTCATTTTAGAGAGGACTCAATCTAATGAGTTGTCAAAAAATAAAATAAATAATCACTTTATCCATTAATTTAATGATTTGTATAAGCTCTATACAAAGCAAATTAACCTACAAGTAGGGGCAAACTCAGGGTGTCCCAGTCAAAGTATAGTAGGGTACCCAGTTTTGACTAAGAAATGCATGAGGCCCAAGAGGGTGTTTGGGTGAGTGTAAAATCATGTGTTAATATAAATAAAATAAATTTTAAATTCATTAAATATAAAAAATAATTAAAAAAACCTCTAAAGTATCTCTTGTACCCATGTGTGCACTTATAGCCACCATGTTGCAGTCTTGGACATGAAGGTGAGAGGAAGACTTGAAGGTGTTTAGGTGAAGAGATAAGTTTTGAATCCAATTAATATGTCCCATTATTTATTAATGAATTTTTATACACACTCTAAGATCCATTACACATGTCCCTAAACTCTTCCTTACTTGGCCAATTCTATCAGTCTGTACATGAGTCATGAAACGTCTTGGCCTAGTAGATGAACATGAGGAATCCAAGGAAAATAGTGTTTTTGGATGAATTCAAATATTTTTTATAATTAATTCAATATTGGAAAAATGTTCCATAATCCTATATGAATTTCATTGTCTTAGAGAGGTCATTCTTAGGAAGGTTTGAGGAAAATGTAGGAAAACAAGATTTTTAGAGGCCTTTTTGGGGCATTTGAAGTTGGTTAGACACCTAAACCATGGAATAAATAAAAACCATTTGGAATAAATAATAATAATGTATTGGTAAATATAAAATAATATTCAATTTATCAAGGGTATGAGGGATATACCTCACTATTTTTATCTCAAAGGTCAGTTAGTCTAGCAAAAGTAGGATTTGGCAAAGTGAGCTAGTGAGGGCAAAATGAGCAACAGACTTGATATGGAAATTTTGAAACCTCATGGAAACATGTTTTGAGGTGAATGGAAAGTTAAAAGGTGATGATAAGTAATATAAAAATCTTAGACCTCTCTCTATGACCAAAATTTCCCTTGAATATAGTCTAATTAGGCATGTTTACACTAGGCCTAGTTGGTGGATGAGAGAAAAGGGGGAAGAAGAGTGATTATATGGTTATGTAATGGTATTTTAAGCTCAAATTGGATGTGAAAATTAATAATACATAAACCTAGCTATGAGATATCAATCCTAGCAACCAAATATATTAAGGTGCCTATTAGACCTATTAATCCTTAAGGAGACCTATAACTAATTGGGGGTCCATATCCATTTATAGATCTTATTGGACTATAAAAACTATTTAATAATATTATATAGGTGGATTTTAATATAATATTATGTAAAGGAACCTATAGGAAAACTAATTCTAGCCCAAAGAGAGTACAAGCATGTAGCATAAGTAAGGACAAACTCGATGAGGTGATTTCAAATGCTCATATATTTTATAAGTGTTTGAATTGGAACCAAATTAATTTGGATTGGTTATTAGGGTCCATTGGATTAATTTTTTTGGAATTTAGTGGAATTTCCAATGTCAAAGATTGATGAACAAATCTTAAGACCAAAAACTACCTAAAACCCTACTAAACCCTCAGCCAAGACCTGTTGGAAAATACAATCTTGGAGAGATATTCAAATGAGATAGTTTGGAAATGAAATATATTTTATAATTTATAGGAATCCCTAAGTATATATTCCACCAAGATGAGCTATACAAAATTATACATACAATAAGAAAAATAGGGTATTTTTGACCATTTTTTTGTGTTTTTTAGGTTATAAGAGATTTTAGATGATGAAATAAATTTTGGATGAAGTATATAGACTTATTATAACCCATAATTTTCATTTAATTATTTTAAAAATATTATAAGTTTTTAAACAATTTCCTTCATCTCAACCAGTCAAAACTGACATAATGGACACAAGGGTGAGAAGGGTGAAAACTCCAAGTATGAACCTATTTAAATAATTAATAATGACTATAAGTATATGGAGGGTATTTAAATATATAATTAACTCAATCTCACTAAATTTAATTTAAAACTAAATAAAATTTTTAGGTCAAGTGTGAGGGGTGATTGAAAAAGGAGTTTTTTAGACTGCAGATAGTGATGTCTTCCTTCCAAGAGTTTATAGATGAGTAAGAATGAAAAAAAAAATGGAGAGTAATTATTAAATTAGTTCCATATTATTCCAATCATCATACCTATCCATATTTAGTTTTGGTATGTTCAAATAGATTTAAATTATGAAAGCAATTTTTTGAGCCAAGACTAGGAGCTTTATGTCACTTTTCATCAGTTTCATGACTTGTATGGACACTTGGTACTCCTAAAATTGAATGGCTTGTTGCATACCTATTTATCATGAAATTTTAACCCCATTTATTATATTTACAAGTTTCTCAGTGACATTTATACTTCCTTTGTCTTTTTCTTCTCTCAAAGGCTATAGATATTGACTCTTTTCACTCTTTTTAGTAGCCTCCATTGGTTGATGGTGAAATCCTAACCAATTTTGTACTTGAATGACTCTTGAATAAATAAATAAATTATTTTTCCTACTTACATGATGTAAAATTGAGTGTCATTACAATCTTGTTGGTCTTGTCTAGTAGAAGATGATCTTTTCTATCATGTTATCCTTGATTGTTCACCATGTGTTCAGAAAGCAATTATTACATGTCTTTTTTAATGATATTTTATAATTTTATGGGTTTATTATAAGTTTTTTATGAATATATTCCACAAAATAATCATTCATTACTCTCTTAAGTATCAAAATACCTTATTGAACCTAACTCATGAAACATTGATGTGACAATGCAACTTGAATTGTGAGTTTTGTGTGAAAGAAGCCTTGTTTAGCTCTAAGTAGTATACGTTCAATCAATAGGTGGAGATATAATATTGGTGAATCACAAATAGTTTCTTATTTTTTCTTCTTAACCCTTTTCATATAAAATTTATAGAAAAGAGAGTGTTTCAAAGAATGTATCAAGGGAGCTAACCCTTTTAGATATTTATATCAAAAAAATTATTACCCAAAGAAAGAGAGATGTTTCTATTGTGCCAATTAGATGAGGAGAGATAATAATATACTCAATGGGTACAAATCCAAATGAAAATATTTTTTGGCATGCCTGATGGGACACTAAGTCCTAGAAGATTGTCTAAGATTGGTGTTGGTCTTGCCATAGTTGCAATTATAAGAACATCTACATTCAGTACCTGGCCAGTCCACTAAAGTTTTAAACTCTTTGGTTGTTGATAAATACTTAATTTTTATGAAAAATGTGACCATTAGGTCTTCTACTAAAGGTATACCCTTTGAGTTTATGCAATTACCTTTGTATTCTATCAAAAGGTTTAGGTTTCTGAATACTCATCCTTATTCAAGAGAGTTAGTGTTTAAGAAGTCCAAATTACTAATAAGTTAAACCTCTAATATACATATCCTACTTTCCAAGATGGCTAGGAACAAACCTTTTTTATCTTTCAACAAATAATATCCTTTGAATCTTGACCAATATGACCAAACTCCATGACAAACCCTTAAGAGTGTTCCATATTTTAGTGGAGAAGGTCCTATTACTACCATTGAACATATTAGAAACATATAAAAATTCTAAAATATCCACAATATCACTAAATAGAATGTATATATTAGATTATTGGCATTGTATTTCAAAGGAAAAGCTAAAAAGCTTTATATTGGTATGGGACTCTATCTAAAAATTCTAGTGGTTCATGGGATGAAATAGGATATATATTGACTAAGATATTCAAAGAGAAGAGTGATCATCTATCACTAGTTGATAAATTGACCAATATCAAGAGGGAACCATAAGATTTTGTGCAAGATTTTAATACTATATTTCAAATGACATGGGATAGGATTCCAACCCTTGTGAGACCTACTCCAATTTATGCCTTCTTGTACTATCTAAAATCATTAAATAGTGATGTAGCCATGATGATCCAATCCATTGGTGGGAATACACTACCTACTACCTATGATATAGCCATCACCACTAAGAATTATCTTATTCAAGTAGGGAAGATTGTTCTTAGGCCACCAATGTCATTGTTCCTTGATTTGCATCCTCTTAATCAAGTTGCAATACCTACCTTGGCTCCTTTGTCTAGTAAAGAAAGGTCTACCATTGACCCCACAAATGAGATTAATGAAGTCAAGAGTCTACTCCAAAGTTTTATTAATGAATTTGTCTCCCTCAAAAGGAAACAAGCTCAAATTTATAGACCTTATCATCCCTATAATTAGTTTGGACAAGAAAATTGGACTCTTTTTCAAGGCAATAATCAAGGACAAGTTCAAATCACTCAAGTTACACCTTACCAAATTTAAAATCCTAATATATCCTCTTATTATAAATCTCTTATTCCAACTAAAAACAACTTTATTCAATAACATCCATGTTATCCCTCCTATGACCAAAATCAAAGCCAAGTTACATATGCTAATGAAATGCCTAGTCAAGACATGATAAAGCAAGGAAGTCAAGCATCTCAAGTTTCCACTTTTAAGATTACAATGAAAAATGGAATGCAAATTATAATGGAGAGTGGACAAAAAAAATATGATTCTACTCTCATAAATCGTTTGGAGGGAGAGTTTTGTGAGATCATTCATTTGGGGAATTCAAGCAAGATGAATGCTAGTGTGTCCTCTAACACTGCGTATAAGAAGAGGGTTATTGAAGAGATTTAAGAAGCTAATCAATGACCTATTTTGACCCGTAAATAATCTCCAATGGTTTTTGGGTATAACTCAACCCCTAAGGTGATATAAATCATAAGTTTTATAATTTAAGGCCTTCTCCTACACATCCACCTCCATAAAATACACAACAAGGTATTAGTGCTTCCAAAAAAACTTCCAAGGTGAGAAATAATTATATCAATGTTTTATAATAGACCGAGAATTTAAATATGAATATTTCAATATGGGATTAATTAAAAATACCTATAAAAAAGGACACGCTTCAAAAATAATTGCAAAGACTTGGTAAGTAAGTTGGATCAGCTAGGAATGAGAATGTTGTCTTGGTGAATAGAACTCAGACCATTGATGGAAAAGTGAAGAAGACTAATAAAACTACCCATTTTTATCTATCCTTAATCATTTGTGATTTATTTTTTAAAAATTACATCATAGATAGTGTGGCTAGTACTTTAGTTATACCTAAGTGTATAGAGGATAAACTAGGCCTCAAGTATGAGCCAATGGCTAAAGGAGTTTTAAAATTGGATGGATCACCTAAAAAGACCTTGGGAGTAGTCAAGGATTTGAAAATTATTTTACATGATTTTAATACTTTTTTTTATTCCTCATGATGTGGTTTTGGCAGATTTACCTCCACATTTTTCTATTTTTTTGTCAAGAGAGTTTATAGCTAAGATAGGTAAATACTTGGCAACCAATTAATCCTATATGGTTTTAGGACAACGTATGGTACTAAGGTGAAGATTGAATTAGAGCCTATTCATCATAAACACTTAGATACTTACATGCATAAAGTATAAAATATCAATTATGCCATTATTGATGAGGATGAACTTCATATAGATCAATCTCCAACATCTTATCTTGAAGGAGTTTTTGATTTGTACTTAGATGAATTGGGAGATGAGAATTATGAGCATGATCCTTAAAAATGCATAGAGGAAGCTAGTATTGGGGTGTATTTCATGCATGAGGAGGAATATTTCATTCCAAATTTGATGAAACCAAGTGAACACATGGATGGTTTCTGGTAGATATTATTTTATGGATCAAGAAGCAAGATTGGGGTAGATGGTGGAGCAATGTTGGTTTCTCCTTCTAAAGAAAGGTACTATTTCACTTTCATATTTAAATTATCTTGTACTTGTAATGTGGTATAATATGAGGCACTCATTAATGGCCTTGAGTAGGATATGAAGAGAGGTGTGAAAGAGTTACAAGTGTATGGTGATAGTGAGTTGATTGTGAATTAAGTAAGAGGCCAAAATGTGACTAAGAACTCTTTTGTTAAGTCCTATAAGCATAGAGTGTGGAATATTGTGGAGGATTTCTAAGCCTTCAACATCAAATCTATACCAAGAGATGAAAAAAAAATGCTGATAGGTTGGCAACAATTAGAACTTAGTTTGATGTTTTAAAAGGTATAAAAGAGGATAACAACCAACCACATCTCAAGATGATTGAAAGGCCCTCCATACCAAATAATGTCACTAACTAGCAAGTTTTTGATAGTGACAAATAAATAAAAAAATTTAAATAAGAGGAAGCTAATTTATATTCCAATAATTATTCCAAACTACAAAAAAATATGAAGGGCATATCATATAATTGAAGTCAAATAAGCTTGCTAAAGGCCTAGTCACACTTAAGAGTATCTTCAATGACGATGACTAGTTGAAGAAGGAAAATGTAATCATGTATATTAAGAAATAAAACTATGAAAAATTAAAAATTTTCAAGGATAATTTGTTTGAATTTGGGAAGGCATGTACTAGTTAAGAGAAACATGTTTTCATTGAGTTATGCAAGGAGTTTTTTGATGTCTTTGCATGAGAATATAGTGATTTGAAGGGATTTGATCCAAACATAGCTCAAAATAACATATAGATAGATGAGGATGATAAGCCTATCAAGTAAATACAAAATCCAATCAATCCTAATATTGAGCCTCTCATGGATAAGGAGCTTACTAAGTTGATTGAGTCCAAAATCATCTTTCCTATTAAACATTCATCTTGGTTGGCAAACTTAGTCCCTGTTAGGAAGAAGCATTTGGAAATTAGGTTATGTGTTGATTTTATGGAATTTAATAGAGTTTCCTTGAAGTAACATTATCCTCTTCCTTTCATGGAGAAAATTTTGCAAGTTGTGGTAGGTAGTGAAAGCTTTTCTCTCCTTGATGGGTATTCTGGGTACAATCAAATTTTGGTGAAGGAAAATGATCAATATAAGACAACATTTAGTAATAAATGGATAAAATATGATTATATGAAAATTAATTATAGTTTATACAATGATGTAGCTAAATTTTAATTTGGAATGGATATGGATTTTCAAGGACTAATGAATGACATTTTGTTAGTGTATCTTGATGATATAATAGTTTTGTCTAAGGAATGCAAAGGATCACTTGAATCACCTTAGGAAATTTTTTGAGAGATGTAGAGAGTTTTGAATATATCTTAACCTAAATAGGTGTGTGTTTGATATATATTAATGTAAAATTTTAGGACACATTGTATCTAAGAAGGGCCTATCCATAGATCCTGAAAGGGTGAGTATAATCTTGGCATTGGCTTTGCCAAACATAAGACTGGTTTTCAAAGTTTATTTTGAAAAATTAATTTCATAAGGAGTTTAATATTTTATTTTTATAATTTATTCAATCCTGTAACCTTTATGTTAAGAAAGGATTAAGTGTTCACTTGTACTATAAGAAGGAATGAAACTTTTGAAGAGATTAGACAAGCCATCATCCAAGCTTGAACTCTTGAAAGTCCTAATTTCTCAAAGGATTTAAAATTATACACCTTTGGAAATTAGGAAGTAATTTATACCATGCTTACTAATTTAAATGAAGAAAACTTGGATCAACCTATTGCCTTCTTTTTTCAAGGTCTAGAAGGAAATAAGGTAAGATACACCTATGTTGAGAATCAAGTACATTTATTTATTATAAGTCTAAATAAGTTTAGGTATATGTTATCTAGAAACAAGATTAACATATTGGTACCTCATCCTAGTGTCAAATATTTCCTTTTAAGTAGAGACTTGAATGCAATTATTTTTGGTCGAATCACAAAAGTGGAGTATGATGTAGAAATCAAGATAACCAAGTTAGTGAAAGGAAAGGGATTATGCAATAATCTTAATTTATATTTTAAAGAGAAAAATTAAATTGTTTTAGAACTTCATGATGACCCTATGATAGTTGATTCTTCCTCAATGAGGAGTCAGACACAATATGTGATTCATTTTCTTGAAACTGGTAAGTGTCCACAAGACCTAGATAGAGCTTGACGAAGGTACTTTAGATTGAAATCCATTCCTTATGTACTTGTTAATAGAGTGTTATTTAGGAATAAATTATCAAGTGTATTATGAAGGTGTGTTGAACCAAATCAGATTGATAAACAATTTGAGTTTCATAATGGACCAGCTAGTGGTCACTTTCTTCCAAGAACCATAGATGCTAAGATTATGAGGGCTAGATACTTTTATCTTAGTTTGTTTAAATACACCCATGATTTGGTAAGGAAGTGTCAAAAAATTTATCACTTTGATGGTAAACAAAATCTTTCTTCCTTACATCTTCAACCAATTCAGGTTGATTAACCCTTTATGTAATGGGGTTTGGATTTCATAGGTCTAATCAACCCACCTTCTAGTGTTGGCAATAAATGGGTGTTAACCACTACAGATTACTTTATAATATTGGTGGAGACTATTTCTATCATGGAATCAAATGAAATTTTATTTATATACTTCTATGAAGGCATAGTAACAAGGTTTATATCTCCTTCAATAATAACTTTGGATAATGCATTGGCTTTATTTAGGATGAAAACAAGCGAAAAAGATTTGAAACATGGCATATATCTTAGTAATTCCTCCAATTATTATCCATAATGGAATGGACTATTCAATTCCATCAATAAGAATCTAATTGGGATCATAAAGAGGATAATGAAGGAAACTAAATAATTGGCATTCCAAGTTGAAGACAACTCTTTGGGCTGATAGGATCACCCCAAAAAAAGCCATTGGAAAGGCACCATATACACTTGTTTATGAAAGAGAAGATAGATTACCTATTTCACTTGAGATACCATCTTTGGACCTCACTTATCACCTAGAGTTTATGGAGAATGAAAGCATGATAGTTAGGTTGTATGAATTGATAGACCTTGAAGAGATAAGAGATCAAGCTATGCAAACTATGAGAGCTCATCAAGATCAAACAAAGAGATAAATTGACAAGAAGGCCATGACAAGAATCTTCCAAGAAGGATAAATTGTTCTAAAGTGGGATGAAGATAGGGATAAGCTTGGAAGACACACAAAGATTGATGCTTTATGGAGTGGCTCTTATGTCATCACCCAATGCAAGTAACATAATAATTTCTAACTCTAAAATTTGGATGGAGAGGATCTTCATATCCCAGTCAATGGGATATATTTAGAACATTGTTACTAGGGTTTTCCTCTCTCCTTGTACATAGTTTGTTGTTTTCCTTGTGTTCCCTAAGTGCCTATGCACATGTGTTTGCTTTATCTTGTGTCTTGCTTTGTCTTTTGTTTGTTTGGTGTGGTGTGT
The DNA here is from genome assembly GCA_037957365.1 of Torreya grandis. Classification (NCBI taxonomy): domain Eukaryota; kingdom Viridiplantae; phylum Streptophyta; class Pinopsida; order Cupressales; family Taxaceae; genus Torreya; species Torreya grandis. The sequence goes on along the minus strand of JARHVA010008563.1, from coordinate 97,159 downwards.
GTGTTTTAGGCAATTGATTTCTAGTTTTTTTAAATAATTAATTGAATCCCTTGGCCCTTGATATGATAAGGCTACTTGTCCTTAGTATAGTAAGCATATTACCACTATGAGTCACCAATTTGTTGATCAAATTTGACTTTTAGGTTAAATTGGAGTACCCTTAGGTAAAAAATTTGTTTTTAATTATATTATTAGGCATAATTTATTGTAATAGGGTGTATTACATGTTATATTATGTCATTTAGGGTCATCCTAGCCTTGATCTTAGTCATATTAGTCAATTTGTCATTTTGGGGTCATAAATTCAAGTGGCATAGTTACTAAGGTTCATAGGCATTATATTTTTGTTTAAATTATCCAATAGGTTAGTATAAATATTAATTACATTAGTTACATCATAATATTACAAGTTATCTAATTGAAATTATAGAAAGCAACTAGAAAAGGGAGAAAATGGCACTTGTACAGCTCATGGGGAAGTTTACCACATAAGAGAAGAAATTGTAGAGAATATTCACCTTATTAAAACTCATCCCAACATTTATTTTTCTCTATAAATTCCATTTTGAGTCCAAAACTATTTTTCACCTTTCTTGGTTTCCTTAACACATAGAAGTGACTTTCAAGTTTTTGCTTAGTACAGATAACTAAAGATGTTTCAAGTTAAAAATTTTTGGAATGTTTTATTAAAATTAGATACCTTCACTTAAATATAAATATTTTTAATAATGGTGGTTTATAATTCATGAACCATTCTCATGAAGTTGACTATATTTTTCTGGTAGTTGTTTCATGCACCCTATGGGTTTTTCTCTATTTTGGTCAAATCCATACAAACTAGTTGGTAATATTGGCTAAAAATAATTTTTAATTACTTTTTAGATTTTATCCATTCTTATTTTCATCTTTCATAATGTTTAGATGAGAAATTTAGTCCATGATTCAAGAGGGTGTCTCTATGTGCAGTTTTAGCTAAAGTGCTTCTTGTTTGTTGAGTGTTTTTATCCTGTAAAGGTCTCATATATATGGTAAATGGTTTTACACAAGTATTTATTTCATTTTATCACTTCCTTACATGTTTTTTTTCACCATCTCATGGCTTGGGTAGCTTATAAACTTATCATTCTACATTGTTAACTCCATGCCTAACTTCAGTTACAGTCACATGAATGGGCTTGTCCATCTTGTTCTTGGAGTTGTATTCATATTGTATAAATTTTACAAGCCATAACTAATTTATTAAATCTCATTGAAGTGTTTGGATAAAGTGCAAGTGTGGTCACAAGCATATTCACCATGCTTAAATAGTCATTTGATGTTCCTAATTGCTCTATTCCATGTATATGTACATGACTTACATGTTGAAAAAGGTGTAATAAATATATTTTCAACGTTTACTTGATGTAAATCACCTAATTTATGTTTTAAAAATTATTTTGAGTTGTTTTAAAGCTATTCCCTAACATGTTCTTACCTAATTCCATGTCCTACTTGCATAAAACATCCTAATGTACGCTTATAGGGCCTTGCTAATGTCATGTTGATGTGTGGAGAGGTGGATATGTGTTCTAACTTATTATAGCTTATAAATGTGTATTATGGTGTTCGATAAAATCATATAATATTCATATTCATGAGGAGTTTCATGTTTTTTAGTTTTTAGCTCAAAGTGGTGTATCAAAACATCCACCTACAAGTGGTTATGCAGGGTACTAAAAGCCTACATGAAGAAATGGAGATAAATTGATAGTTATTGAAGATATTGATATGATTAATAAGCTTTAAAAATCCATGAAAAGTCTCTAAAATTAAATAAGGATTTTGAAACCATGTTGGAAGATGAGAGATTGGATTTAGGGAAATTTTCCCTAAAATGACAAAATAGAGACCAAAGAGATTTTTGTGAGTATCTTAAAGCATGGTGGTATAAGGTATTAAGACATATAATTAGATATATATTATATAAAATATTATATAATATACCCATGCCAAGAATGAAGGTCAGATAGTGAGGGAAGGTATGTTGTTTGAGACCTCAATCATGCCTAAGAAAACACTAAAATATTTCATTGAAGTCTACAGGCTTGTAGGAGCAAATGACCTTTTGACACCATATGGAGAAACATTAAAAATGCTCATGGTTAATATGGTTTAAAAATATGGAAGGATATACTAATGGATTGAAATTAATAAATAAAGGCTTGAAATTCTCCCTTGCAACCCCCATGATTGTCTACATGTGTCCCTTGTATGGAGAACACACACCTACAATAGGGTTAGATTAATGACCCCAACCTTAATGCCTTTTTAATACTTTGAGGTCCTAAAAACGTGATTGAAGTATCAAGTATGAATATTTTGATAAAAAAGGGTTCAAGGGAGGTTATTTAGCATATTTACCAAACTCATTTGAAGAAATATATGCTATAGGAATCAATGAGAGCAAAGTATCTTAATCAATAAGCAAAAGCTAGCATGAGTGTGTAAGTGTGGTTGTAGGTCACTTAGAGAAATTTTCATGTTGTAAAATGATGTTTTGTGACCTAAAGGGGTTTCAAGGTAGTATTTTAACATCATATACAATCCAATTATAAGCATAGACACTTATAAGTAGCAGTCTACATCAAAGTTGCTTAGTCATTTTGGAGAGGACCCTGTCTAATGAGTTAAAGGTATATATTGAATGCTTATAAAAGTTAATATGACAAAAAAAAATATGAAAATTTTTAAATTAATTTAATGAGATTAATAATCTCTAATTAAATAAAATTAACCTACATGTAGGGAAAAACTTAGGGTGTCCCTGTCAAAGTATAGTAGGGTACCTAGTTTTGACTAAGAAGTGCATATGAGGCCCAAGAGGGAGTTTAGGTGATTTTAAAAGCATGTTTTAATATAAATTAAATTAATGGTAACTACATGAACTATAAAAATCATGAAAAAACCCTCCAAAGGATTTCTTTTACCCCTATGTGGACCTACAACCATCATGTTACAGTCTTGGACATGAAGGTGAGAGAAAGACTTGAAGGTGTTGATGTGAAGAAATATGTTTTTAATAAAATTAATATGGTCCATTATTTATTAATTAAATTTTATATACACTCCAATATCCATTACACCTATCCATCCACTCTTCCTTACTTGGCCAAAGCTATCAGTACGTACATGAGTCAGGAAACCTCTTGGCCTAATAGATGAGCATGAGGAATCAAAGGAAAATAGTGGTTTTAGATGAATACAAAGATAAATAATAATTAATTAGATATGGGAAACATTTTATAGAAACATATATGTATTTTTTTAGAGAGGTCACTCTTAGGAAGATTTGAGGAAAATACAAATAGGCTTTTTAGAGGCCTTTTTGAAGCATTTAGAGTTGGTTAGACACCTTTACCATGGAATAAAGAAAAAAAATTTGGTAAAAATTATAATAATTTATTTTAATATCTCCCAAAATTTTCAATTTTCCATGGGGATTATGGATATACCTTAGGAAAATTAGGGTTTGGCAAAGTGAGCTAGTGAGGGAAAAATGAGAAAAGGACTTGATATAGAGATTTGAGAACCTCATGTAAACATGTTATAACGTGAATGGAAGGTGATAAGGTGATGATAATTAATATAAAAATATCATACCTCTCTCTATGACCAAAATTATCCTTGCATATAGTCTAACTAGGCAAGTTTCCACTAGGCCTAGTTGGAGGATGAGAGAAAAGGGGGAAGAAGAGTGATTAGAGGGTTATGTAGTGATATTTTAATCTCAAATAAAATGTGAAAATTAATAATAAATAAACATACCTATGAGATATATATCCTAAAAACTAAATTTAATAGGGTGCTTATTAGACCTATTAGGCCTTGAGGAGACCTAGAACCAATTGGGGGTCCATCTTCATTTCTATCTCTTGGTGGAATATCTAGATGATTGATTCATGTTATAGAGTTGGATGTATAAATTTTTGAACTCATATTATGAAAATTATCATACATTAAAACCAATTCTATCCCAAAGAGAGTACAAGCATACAGGAAAAGTAAGGACAAACTCGATGAGGTGTATTCAAATGCTTATTTATTTTCTAAGTCTTTTCCTAGGAACAAAAGGAATTTGGAGGGGTTATAAATGCACATTTGTATCAATTTTATTACATTTATTATTATTTCAAATGTTATATCTTTATGAACAAAGCTTAATACCAAAAATTGTCTAAGACACTACTAAACCGTCAACCAAGACCCGATGGAGAAAAAAATCTTGGAGAGATATCAAAATGAAAATTTTTGGTAGTTAAATCTATTGGATAATGTATATAAATAAATACTTATATCTCCCACCAAGATTCATTTTATATAATTGTATAGATAACATGCAAAAAAAGGTTTTTTTGACCATTTTTTGTGTTTTATAAGTTCTAGGAGATTTTAGAAGATGTAATAAATTTTTTATGAAGGATATATACTTTTTATAACCCATAATTATCATTTAATTATTGGTAAAATTTTACTAGTTTTAAAACAATTACCTTCGTCTCAGCTAGTCAAAACTGCAATAGTGGACACAAGGTTGAGACTCTACATGATAAAATTATCTATATGAGAAAGATAATTGAAAGTTTACAAAATTAAAATAAACTATTACATGAAAATATTGAAAACTCAAAAAATAATTTAGAAGACAAATTTCTCTATGGAATACTAGTGTAAATCATGTATATGCATCTTCACCTTGTTAATTTATGGCGAACAATGTTACATATCCAAATCATAATTAAAAAAAATTACATCTACAATTAGTGATTCAAAAATAATTCAAAGGTCAAATAATATCTCCAATGAGATACTAAGGGACATGATTAAAGATAAGTTGATCAACCTACCTCCTCTACACCTAATGAGGAGATCTAGATATTTTTATGCATATTATAGAATGCATGGGCACCACATAGATTCATGTTTAGCATTGAAAAGAAAAATACAATATATAATGGATATAAATGACTCACATAGTGACACATAATCCACCCAACATGCAATGACATATCTACTAATTCAAAAAGTGTCAAATTTAGAAATAATACAAAAATGGTTAACAAAGCATAACTCAAAACAACACAAGGTTCAAAAAACATAATCAAATCAAGAAAAAACACAACAAACATAGCTAAACCAAGAAAATATACCTCTCAAAAGTGAGGCTAAACTTTTTAAGTAGTATGGGTTTAGTCAAAAATATCTATAATAATTTGATTATCACAGTCAAGATTTGGGCAAGTAGGCCCAAGGCATCACTACTCCTATTATAGTAGTTGACAATATTGGTCAATAGGGTTTGGGATTTATTAAAAAAGCTACGGCACATTAGTCACAAATATATTTTATCAAGGAAAAGCATCCAGATACATAGGAAATGTTATAAAAAAATAAAGATCTTAAGTTACAAAGTTAAAATCATGCTAAGCTAACAAGCATTCTCAAAATAGCTTTTCTAGAAAAAGAGCCTCCACAACACCATATGTCTACACTAAGCATATTTTCAAAGGGAAAAATCATAATCAATATGCCAAAAAATAATTAAGAAGGGTCAACTCTATAGTGTGAGGTAATTCCCTCTATAAATCTAAGTTATTATGATTCTAATGATGAACAATACTCAGATTCCTAATGCAACAACAATCAACTACAACATAACATTCACACTACATGAGAGATTACCATCACTATTATTAAGACATGACACAATGATAATTATTCTTCCATGAGACTCATTAGTTACTATGGATCCTACCCTCTTATACATACTTTATTTTATCTTACTCCTTATACGCATTTTATTTTCATTTGCGTGTGCATAGATTATATCTATAAAATAAAAAATATTCAAATATTACTTAGAAAATACAAAATTTATAGATTATATGCATTGTTATGTTTACATTTATTACACTTTCAAGATATTACGCATGTTAATTATCTTAGTATAGGCATTTTTTATCATACATATATGCTTCACATATTATTTTGAGTGATTGTAGATTACATATAGGAATCTAGTCAACTACATTGATATAGACTTACTATCATCTACCCATTTGGGGCATATACACCAATACAAGTTATGAATTTTCTACATTTTTCCACTCGGGGGCATCTCATACACCATTTCTACTACCAGGTTCTATAATTACATTCTATACATTACAGTTTATGCATTGATGTATCTTGATATTGATCATTATTACTCATTTCTTAGATTTTTTATTGACTATCACTAGTTAGAATCAACATATATGCATCCTAGTATTTACATATATTTGTAATACACAATTATACATGTTTTCATTTTTAGCTTTCCTACTTTAGACTTGATTGTGTTTCTTTTGCTTCTTCCATTTTAGGGACATTTAAATATGCCATTATTATTTGGATCTATGCCACTTATATTAATTTATGCCTTAGACATGTGCCCATGTCCGTTATGTGTGAATTCCTATTTTTATATGTGGAAATTTGAACATGTCCTTCTATGTGTCTCTAAACCAAATTGATCATTACTTGCATATATGGATATTTAAACATGTCCTTGTATGTATTCCATTTTCATATTTAGTGACATGTGCCCATGTCCCTTATATTGTGTCCCCTTGGCCTAATTTTGTGTGCATCATGTGTTTTAAATGTATGTTTTCTTATATGCATCTTCACCTTGACACTTGTATTTTCTTTTTACACAGACTAGTTTTTGATCCCATGAGGGACCTCATGCATCTACCCATCCTACTTGGGTGTCGTGATGGACATCATGCCCCATCCCCTAGGTATATACTCATATTTTTTATTACACACATTGATTACATATATTTTAACACCCTTGTGAAATGTTAGATATAACATAAATCTCAAACTACATACTTATGCTCTGATACTTTTACATTCTAATGTTATGTTTCAAACTATATTATAATATCACACGGTTATCATAAATGCTTTAAATAACACATTTTATAGAGTTATTTTATTTTGAGAATATTTATTTTAGAGGTTCCATAATTACCCTCAAAATATGGGGCATTAATAAGGGTTTGTCATAGAAATTAGGCTTCTAGATTGTTATTCATAGATTATTTTTAGCACATAGGATCAATTTCATAAATCAAACACAAGTCAGCCATGGGAAAAAATAGTAACTTATAAATTAGTTCAGTCACCCATATTATGAAATAGATAGAAATTAGCACCCAAAATGGGAAATTAGCACCATAATGTACTACTATCCACTACATGTTAGTATTGTCTAGTAGCCCTAGCTTCAAGGCAATCTAGTTTATCTAGAATAGTACACTAGTTATAGTACAAATTTACATAAGTATAATAATAGGTTTGACAATTATGTTCAAATTTTTCTCAAATTCACTAATTTCAACTTAGATTCATACTATTTTTTTAGAGTTAGGGGCATCATGTATATCATGATCACTCACACATTAATTATAATTATATAGATATATTATTACATACTCAATTTAGAATCAATATACTTGGAAATCATATTGGGGCATGTGCACAACATATAGTTTCCATATCCTCAATTACACATAGGTTGATTAGAAGGAATCTCAAACTTCATGTCATTCTCTACTCTATATACACTTGCTATAATATTTTAGGTTGTCACTAATTTTTATTCCTTACTCCATCTGTAGTTATTGGCATCCTTGAGTGGCCTAGAGCTACCTAATGTTCCCGAGTGGCTATGGAGCTAACATACACAATTAGATATACCTTATTAGATACTTTCAACACTTTTCATAGTTTAGTTTCAGATTCATCTACTTCACATGGGTTGGCAATGATGGAGTCATAACCTACTTGAGTTCTTAACTTCCTATGTAATCCTAGGTATGCTTATTTACCATTTATATTAGTCATTTAACTTTGTTCCATTTCTAGCATAAAGGGAGGGGGGAAATGTAATCACATAAAAGTGGCATTTGGGTGCTAAGAGTGTTGCTTGAGATAGCCTATGCGTAGATTAGCCCAAGACATATCCTAGAGAATTTACTACACTTTTTATCTATTATGTGGACCAAAAACATCTTCTATCATGCCAAACATAATCATAGGATAGTATTCTTAGATGCTAATCTAGTGTGCCCAATAGACTATGAGTTAGAAACTAGTTCCACATTAAGGAAACTAGAACCACATGGTGTTAGTGTCCCCAACTTGGTGATAGTGTTCCTGGACCCAAATCTATTGAATGGATACATTTTAAAGTGTGTTCACCTCATAAGTTTGGGCTATGTAAATTCTATCTTCCACACAAGCTACAGATCTCTATAAATATAAGACTACTTGACCTCTATAGACTAGATGGAAAAAAGATGCAAAAAGCCTATTCAAATAAGAAATAAGTTGAGAAAAATCAAGGTTATTAATCCCTATTCTACCCTAATAATAAATACTAACATCTACAGCTATCGTAAGAAAATATTTCAAATATTTCCAATCTTAAGTACACTCAAGGCATTCAAGACCACTCTCATTATAACATTCATTTGCACTTACACCAAACACTAAGTGTGAGAACTATAATGGGCTTGATCCCTACTCATACTATTGGTATGTAGGAAACTCTCTTCATATTATGGTGTTAAGGATGCCCATCCTATCCTACCAATGAACACACATTTTTATCTCATGCCATACTTATAAGGAGGGTTAGGCTTTGAACCATAAATTAGCTATTCCAGGCATAATATAGAGTTCCAAATTTCATATGTAGAGGAACAAAAATAAAAAACATAGGCATCGATTCTCCTAGAAAATAGGAATAGTCCTATAAAGGTGATAATTATTCCATTTTGAGGAAACTAAAATAGCATGGCCCTATTATTTAGGTGGGGTGATACTATCTAGTGATAAATCATACCTAAGGACCTTGTTGATGACACTCAGACCTATTCAAAACCTAGTTTTTAGAACCTAGATCTTTTATGATAGTCACTTTCCATTTAAGTCTATATTTATACATATTTATTACTATTTATATAAATTAAAAATATTTAAAAATCCATAACAAATTATTGGTTAATAATTTTATATCATTTAGCTAACTTATACATCTCAGGCCTTTAATTTATCTTAGGATTTATAGTAATAAAACCCTAAAAGGTTAAATCACCCATGAATGACCCTAGGTATGCAACTAAAAAGGTTACAATGTAGCCCATGGTAAATCATGGAAGTGTTATTTTATTAATATACACATTTATATGTGATGTGTATTAAAAGTATGCCATATACAATAAACATCCCCATGTTTAGGGATATACATTGGAAAAATATTAGGAGGAGGTAGGTTATTATTTGTAGATTGTGTCTTCACTATAAAATAGCATTAATTTAATAACAATGTTATCATAAATAAATGGATGTATGTGTGTTTGTGATATGGAAAAAACAAGTTCATATAAGAGTAGCTTACTATGGAGGTTAGCTATATGTGGTATAAGAGGAACTTGATACCTATTATTGTGATAAGAACCTATGATGTGCACACCAATATTTTTCATAATGAACTAAAACCTCATGGAATTCATAATATGACTCATATACCCATCATGTAGGTAGGTAGTAAATATTATACAAAGATAATGTGTCATCTCCATCAATAGGACTAGTCAAATTAGATGCATGAATATGATCAATAGCTACATGAGAATATATCATTGTAGTTTAGCATAATGTGGTCAACATATTAGGAGGGAGTAAGATCAAGGGATAAAAAAATTATCAAAATAATATGGTCATCTCATATCATGATAAATAATCATACTCTAAAGAGGATCGATAGTGATGAGATGAGAAGTAGTTTATGTGTGCTTAATTTTAGACCTTTGAACATCAAGTTAAAAAGAGATAATGTTAGGTGAAATAGAATGAGAAGGAAATACATTCATATAACTAATAATATTTTAATTTAAATAATGTTGTAAATAAGAAATATATCTTGGTATATCTACATCTTTAAATTGAGGAAATATAACTAAAAAGGGATCATCTATTGAATATTGATCATCATATTTAGATATATGAAGATTAGTAGTACACATAAATATGATTTAATTAGTTAAATAAGAGCAAGGAATATATTGTTTAATCATTATTATGGTAGCATGAATCTCATCTACTGGTTTTTATGAGAACATGGTTATAGATAATGAGATAATTAAGTAATTATGTGCGAAGGTAGATCAATAGTTTTATTTTAATATGATTTAATTGTGTTCATCTCTATTAAAGTCTAATAAGTTAGGTGTTATATTACCCACAAGTTTGGGCTATCCATTATAACCTCTATTAAAATTAATGGGATAATTAAATCATTAAGATTCATGAAAATTAATTTTAGATAAAGGTTCAAGAATAGGTATTTTGAAAACACATTTCAAGAATTGTTCAAAATTATAAGGTTTTTTGTCTCATTTAATATTATAGGTATCATTGTTATGAGTAAATTTAACACATTGGCATACTAAAAAGGATATAACTCTCATGTGGCATTTCCAAGGTTGACCTAGTAAAATGCTATATGATCATGGTAAATTAAATACCATAACCTTGATATGAACTATAACATAAGGAAATGTGATAAGAATACAAACATAACCTAAAGGAGGCATTTATGTTTGATTATAAAGTTGACATGTTCTTTAGCTAGATTTAAGTTTGCATTCAAAATACCTCAGTGTTTTAATAAAGTTGAAGGAAGTAAAAAAATGTCATAACCTTCATCAATCAAATCATTCTTGACTTGGATATCACCAAATTGGACCCTAATGAATAATGGAGTATCATACACATGAATCAATATTTCATTAAGAATAATTGAAGTAATAAGAAATTTGAGTGAGAGGTATTTGAATTTTGGTCAATGAGTATAAACATTTTTTTGTATCATTGGAAATAGGATGAGTATCTAAATGTGTCCATTTTATTGTAAACCTATGGGATAGTGGATGAAGGAGTAAGTTATATTATTATATTTGTTAGAATCATTGTTTTATGCTCAATTTATTTGAAGTGAGATAGATAAGTGTTTTGAATAGTTTGAAAATTTGGGAAATTATTATAGTTAGAATATGAATATGGATTAATGTAAGATACCAATCTCCTCATATTTTTCATATTTACAACATTATTATCATTGATGAAATAAAAAGTATCAACATAAGTTTTGAAAATGTTAGAAGTGGGAGCTTGAGTATTAATTGATTATTAATTAGGAAGGGGAACCTTGTAAATAGTGATATAAGCATTAGCATAATTAAGGGTATCATTCCTAAGTTTTATTTCATGAGTCTTAGATACCACTTCATAATATATTAGGATCTCACATATTAAGGTTTAATGATCTAAATTAGGACCAATATGATATAAAATAATAAAGTTTATAGGTTGGTAATAAATTTCATGAGAATGAACCCAACTTCCATGATAGCAAAAGATATTGTGTGGATCATAACAATGCTTGGTAGGATTATTAGGGTCAAGACATCATGGAGAATTCCTAAGAAGACACTTTAATTTCTTCCATGGAATTTTTTTTGTGAGAATCTAAATTATTCACATGGGAAGATTTAAAACTAGGATGTAAATTATCAGTTGAAAGTGGTCGTGAAAGTGTAGCATCATTCAAATGACTTAGGATGATAAAATTAATATTATGTATAGAATCATACGTGTATGTAACACCATCATTTGAAGCATTCTTATTTATATATTTCATAAGTGTTTAAATTCTAATTGGACGGTGGGAAGTGTCAAATTGTCTTATGAGAAAATATTGATGTTTGTATTGGTCTAAGGATTCTTCCAAATATTTCATGGAGAGGGTCATAATGTGATATTACAATTACGATTAAGATCATTAGTGAGCAAGTGGAATAAATTATTTTTTGACATATTGTGTTTAGCTTTATTAGATAATGAACACTAGGTATATTTCATTAGTTTATTATTTACAATTGATAAATTGAGCTAAGCTATTTTTAATAAGGTCATTAGTTTGTAATTATTATACCAATTCATTAACTAAGTCTTATAAAATAGATATAGTATGATACTTATGTTGATTACACCAATCCAAAACATCACTTAAAAAAGTTTCAGCTAAGATCTTGGTGGTAGTAAATGTATTGAGATTAATCTAATAATTATACAAGTTTCCAAAATATTTCAAATGCAATGAAGGATCAGTTGATCCATTATAAGTGAAAATAGGAAAACTACCATGTATGTTAATATTTTCAATTTGAGGAACTAAAGGATAATTTTTTAATTTTTTGATAGCCTTGTTAAGAAGTGGGGTTTGAGGTATAAATTTACCTTGTGCATATCAAAGGGGAGGGTGGGGGCACATTGGGACTTTGCACTCCTAATTGAGTGGGTTAGGGATGCTTTTTAATTGAAAAATTTGGTTCTACATTTACATCATTTGATTTGAAATATTAGTTTTACAAGTATCCATTTGATTCATGGATTGTAATAGAATTTGATTAGTATTAATAGTATCCTGACTAGGTGAAGTAGATTTTGATAAACTAGTGGTAGAATTTACTTGACTATTAATGTGGGCACTTTGAGTATGCCCACTAGAGGAAAGAACTTCCATTATAGTAGATATACTTGGAAAGGTAAAATAACAAATGGTATAGGAATTGAAGGCATGGAAGAATAATAAGGTATGGAATAGGTCATAGGGTGACTTGACCCAAGTATTATAGAAAATCTATGCATGGGTGAAGGAGGATAATCAATGTGAGGTCCCATAATGAGATTATATATTAAAATGAGATCCTTACCCTAATGTTGAGGGTTTTAGTTGATTAAAAAATGATTTCATTAGTGTATTTAATATCACTCTCATCTTATATAATACGTATTTTTGGATTATAGATAAGAGGATCAAAGGTATTAAAAAGATTCAACCCATAGTTTTTAGTTCTAGTGTACACATGAAAATTTGTTACATTTGGATTTTATATTGAATTATAAGGAATGTGAGAATAAGGATGATTATGGGGGGGGGGGGGTAGAGAAATTAATCGTATGATTCTAATTCTTTAGTTTAGCTTCATCAAAGATGTATTGCATGGTGAAAAGTGAAGGTAAAACTAGGAGTAAAGATATGAATAATAAATATAATAATAAAAGGAATCTATGTCAGCCACCTATTGAACTAGATCAACTGAGGTTGACTTAGTCACATAATAAGGCATAAACAACAATTCAAAAGGCTATAGGTCAACTTGAACTGATATTCTTTCCCAAAAAATAATCTAGAAACTTATTGGGTTGACCACGAATGAATTAGTTGGTCATATAGGTAAAAATAGATATCTATAAAGATACATGGTTGATATTTCTCAATATGGTTAAATAAACTAGGAAAAATAAAATACAACTAGGTCGAGCCTGGTCAAATTAGTTGGTTTTACAAACATTTTGACTGTAAACTAGATAATGTAGTCTAAAAACATAGGTAAATAAGTAGAATATAAAAGACTAAGTTGAGCCCAATTAAGCTAGTGTATTAAAACACATTAAACTATGTTGATACTCATTACTCTATTTGAATCACATAACACAAAATTGTGTTGACACTAGTCAATACAGTCTATAATAATAAAGAGATAAGCAAGAAATAAACATAACTAAAAGTGTAAAACTAACTAATGGTTTAACTATTTATCTAAAAAGAATGTTAAGATGTACTATAAGGAGTTGATTCATTTTTAAACTTCCAAATATACTTGGTTTTCCATTAGATAGAGAGGGCCCAATGTTTTAGGGCTCTAACTATGGAGGATTAGACCTTTTCCATAATCCATTAAACATGGATTCAAGGATAAGCTGGAATGAAATTCTTTTCATTATTCACTAACCAATGCATCACATGATAAAATGGATGGTTGGATTCCTAAGGTTCAATATAAAGTGGAATCCTAAGAATTTCCTAAATAACATAAGGCAAGTGGAAATTAAGTATTATGCTTACATTTATACTATGGCTATGAGTATTGGGGAAAACCCTTCATACCATCATATAAATAAACAATAAACAAGACTATATACATAGTATCACATAGCCCTTGATGTCAATAGCTAATTAGTTTTTAAAATGTCGATACATAGTTTGAAAGAAATCAAGAAAAAGTGAATAAAGGGAAAAATCAACTAACAAAAATAATTTTTCAATTTTTTAAAATAAATAAATAGGTAGCCAACTATTTTCAAAGGAAAAAGTGAGATTAATTACTATGAAAATAAAGTGAATCACCTTACTTATGCAAAAAGTGAAACACATAGAACAAGGTTAAACAAGGCCCATATAGTTAAGCAAATAGAAAAGAACAAGGACAACATAGTCTATTATAAAAATAGGCCAAAATAAATTAGGTTGACCATGGTCAACTTGGTTTATTATATAGACAATCATAAACATAAATATGTTGACCATGTCACCTTATTTGAATATGAGATATACTTTATAGTAGAATTACATAATTAGAAATAATAGAATGGGAATCTAAAGTACTGAGTAATTTTAATAAAAATAAAAAATGTAAAACTAGGATAATTGATAAAATTTAAGTACTAATGTAGTTAGAAGAAACCTAAGTAATACAATTAGGTTGACTAGGTCAACTTAGCTGGTTGAGTATGAAATCTATAAGTCTAATCATTAAAACTAGGTAGTCCTAGATTGATTTAGTCCTATAGAGAGAATAACCTAAAAAACATAGATTAAATAGGGTTGACCATTGTCAACTTAGTCTATCAAAAGATAAAAACTAAAAAATAGTGAAATAAAACTAGGTTAACTACATTGACCTAGTTTGTTGAAATGAAAAAATAAAAAACAAAATACAAATGAACTAGGTCAAATTATATGACATATTTCAATATATATGAAAACTTAAAAATTATATAATATAACTGGGTTGACCTACATGCCCTAGTTGGATATATAATAAATTTTATAGATAAAGAACTAACCTGAGTCTACTTACATGACCTAATTAACTATATATCCATAATGTATAAACAAAGAATAAGACTAGGTCAACCAACATGACCTAGTTGACTATAGAATAAAATATAAAAATAGAGAACAAAACTAGGTTGGCCAATGTGCCCTAACTTACTATAGATGAAAATATGTAAACAAATAACAAAATTGGGTTAACTAGTGCAGCCTAATTGAATTCAAATGAAAATATTTAAATGTAAGTGTTAGGTTCACATTAGGTTCATCAGAGTATATGAAACAAATTAATATAGGTATATAACTTATCTTACTTATTAAATCTAATATTAGAGAAAGTAGTCAAATAAGATCTATTACAATACTTTGTATATCAAGAGTATGACTAAATTAGATTCACTAAACCTAACTAAGGGAGCACTTATCAAATTACAATAAAGGAGAGGGTTAAAAATCCTCTAGGATAATAATTATATTAAATAAACCTAGCTAGGTATTATATATACATAATATGAAATCTAATCTATTTTTAACAAAGCTTATAACATAAATGTGGATGGTTTAAAATTTTAAAAAAAAATAAGGAATCATGTAGGAAAATGGTAATTTGGATCACCTATGGTGGAAGATGAAGATACTATAAAACCTTGTGGTTGTATAAAGTTTAAGTATAAAATTAATCTAGTCAAGGAGTTATACATTCAAAACACATTTCTTTGTGTAATATCAATCTATAAAATGAAATAACAAAAGTTAGAGATACTTACCTTTGAGTAAACCTATTGAGTCTCAATCTTCCCTTAGCTAATGGTGATTTTTAAGAGTTTTTTATGGAATTTTAAGGTACACACTAGTTGAAATCATATCTAGGATAGAATATTCCTAGTTTACATCTAATACTTCCCACAAGAAAATTTATCTTTCCTCTAAGGCAAACCCTATGTAATGGCTCCTTTAAATGTAGATGTAGCATAATTGTAAACTGTAATAATGTGAAAATTAATGTTCCTCTCTAAAATATTGGAATGAAGGTCTTTTTTATATCAATGGAATAAATCCTAACCCTTCCACAAGTTTATTTGACAAGGTCATCCCACCATGACCCAGTTTTGAAATAGTTACTATTAGGACATAAAATAGGTCAACCTAAGCTGAACTAGTTCCATAATGTGTGTCATAAATTTTGTAACTATGTCAAACATGGCCAACCAAGTAGGAAAATTGGGGTTTTTCTCATTTAGGTGCTATTTTATAGAATATTTTATTAGGGATTTGGATAAATGGGGTTTGTTTTCTTGGGAAGTTGGAAAATCAAGATTTGTAATGGGTTTAGTTATGATAGAGTTAACCAACAATATTTTCAAGCACCAATGTCCTAACCCACCCCTTTAATAGTAAACCCTTTAAGGTGTGTTCTCAAAGAGATTAAAACTTGATAGGTTCATACAAGATATAAAGAGTCATTAAATTATAATGTTTAAAAATATTGTGTGTATACAAACTATTTATAGCTCAAAGCCTAGCTCTCTACATTAGGTCAAGTTATTCTTGAAAATAATGGGTTAGTGGGTTCATGATGTCAATCTGAACTCAAAATACCTCTGTATCAATTAGTGATACCTACATAACTAGTATTCCAAGGAGGTTCTAAAATTGATATAGTTCTCATGTATGTGTTGGTATGTGTGTGAACAATAGTGTAGAACTATATATGTGAGTGCATGAAATTATCTATCTTGTAACATGACAAATATGGATCATGGGATACTATTTGAATGATTAATACTTATAGTAATTACTATTCTTATGATTTATATTAAAATAAGGTATGAACATGAAATTCTATCTTAGTTATGTGCTTTGATGTTCAGTAGTATGTCTAAAATTGAGAGGTGATTGATTGATGTTAAAATGAATTAGCTTTGACTTGTATTTATAGTAGTTATTTGAAATTATATCTAAGGAAGGGTTATTTTAATTATTATTTTAAACCCATACACATCACAATATTTGGAAATTTGAGGGTTTTTAGTGTAAGGATAATTTCATTGGATAAAATATAGTAGTGTTGTTGCTACTATCCTATCTTGAACAGAATCATCCAAGCATGAAGAAAGTTGTTGAGGTTCTATTATATATATATATATATAATATATATATATATATTATATATATATATATATATATATATATGTCTGTGTGTGTGGTGTGTGTGTGTGTGTGTGTGTGTGTGTGTGTATGTATGTATACATGTATGTATGCATGTATGTATGTATGTATGTATGTATGTATATATATATATGTATGTATGTATATATATATATATATATATATATATATACTATATATATATCATATTTTAGGTGTTTTTATGGTTACAAGTGATTTAGATAATCTAAGTAATAAATTTTAGACTAATAAATAAGTAATTGTACACATTGAGGTGTCAAATGTGATCGTTTCAGCTACAAGGAAGGTTAAAATTGAAGGGTGGAGCCTTGAAATATAATTTTTAAGTGTAATAAAACTAGTTTAACATATAAATCTAGTTTTAATCATCTACACCCGCCCCCAATATAAATATATATATATATATATATATATATATATTATATTAATAGCATAAAGATGAAATTACTAGGTTTTATTACCCAAATTTTCACCTTTAGAATATGTTCAAGACTTCTAAATTTGGAGTAACATGGAGAAAATCCTAGGTTGTGGTTCACCTAATAAATGGATTGAATCTCTAGATTATAGGACTATAACCAATTAATGTATCAATTTGGATAAAAATTCTACACTACAAATTGAAATGAGAAGGGAGAAAGATAACATGGAATAAACTTGACTACACCAAAAATAATTGACCACTACCAACCAGTTTCATGTGTACATCAACCATGAGGACTAACTTGAATTTACACTACTCCTAATCTTCATCCTCTACATCAACACTTCATATGAAGGTTATAAAATATGTTTGGGATAGGAAGACTAATAAAATAAGTAATACAATGAAACTAATGATTATACAACTCACTCAACATTCACACTTAACTTGAACACTTCACATGACTTGCAAAGAAGCTTTTAAACTACATATGAGTTTTAGAAAAGGACAACATGCCAAGGAAGAGTAAGAAAAATCATTTGACAAGACCAAATAGTCATGCACACACACTAAATATAGTCAAATTTAAGAGGTAAAATCATATTATTTTATTAATCAAAGGCATAAAAATGGTTAGGGATGTGAGATACCCAGGTGGAGGATGTTTACCAAGCCAAAACAAGGCTAAATTTATATAGAATAAGAGTATAAGAGAGAGAGAGAGAGAGAGAGAGAGAGAGAGAGAGAGAGAGAGAGAGAGAGAGAGAGAGGAGAGAGAGAGAGAGAGGAGAGAGAGAGAGAGAGAGAGAGAGAGAGAGAGAGTAGAGAGAGATGAGAGAGAGAGAGAGAGAGAGAGAGAGAGAGAGAGAGGTGTATAAAGCAGAAATTGAAAAGTTTAAGTGAGATTTAAAATAAATAAGGGAGTTTATAAACATTCCCATAAGATATTAAAGGATATGTGTTTATTCCTTGATGATGTTTTATCTTTCAAATGGCATAGGATTTTGTCCACTTGTTTAACACCTCTTACTTCTTCTTCAAACTACCCTTATTTTGGCTTAGAAAATGATAAGTGGCCTTATTTATCATTAAGTCATGTTTAAATAATCACTTCCCTTGTTCTTGACACCTTGAATCAGTTTTTATGATCTCATTATTACTAACATTGCATGATGATCACACATTCTTAGGTGTCTTGAAACCCAATTCGCTTCACTATGCCTCTCTTTGCTTAGAAGCATCAAATATTGCATTTATCTTCAATTCATTATAGCCCTTTAAAACACAAGAAGATCCTTATATAGGAATATGTACATATTATATTGGAAAAATAAGCATGGATTTGAGAACACAATTTTACCTTAAAAATCTATGAAAAAATTCATGGCCCAACCCTAATTAAATTTTTACTTATTCTACTTTTTTCTCTTTCCAATTAGGCCTCAATTAGGACCCCATGCCTAAAAATTGATTTCTATCTCTATTAACTCACACAAATTTGAAATTAAAAATAAATGTTTTATTCACTTTTAATACCACATGAAAATTCTTCATGCCAAATTTGGGATTTTTAAACCTTGTGTAGGTTGGTGAATAAATAAATGGCCAAAAAAACTAGTCTTCTGCAAGCTTTCTCATACTACATTCAAGATAAAAAAATATAATAAAAATTATAGGGTTAAATGTACATATTTTTGGACCTAATGAAATATATTCACTTAAATCCACCTTATATAATGGTTTGCATCTGACAAGGAGGTCAAAAACCCTATTTTGAGTCCAAAACCTCATAAAAACATAACATTTAATACATCCATATAGGTGCAATTACTATAAAGTATCATGATGAGGATAATAATTAATTTAGGAATGATATTAAGGTGTTTCCAAGGGAAATATAATTCATTTTAGGCACTTATGATGTTAATTTCTCTAATCTGGTCACTTTTGGTTTTCTTGGCAACCTAAAACATGCTTATCATCTTAACGATGATTCAAAAATATTAGGTCCTTAACTGATGAAATAACTACACAAATAAAAAGTATAAAATTACCCATAACATACCTAATTATCTTGGTCTCCCATGAAAATCCTTTGTATAGTTTTAAGCTTGAGAAGATGCCTCTCAGGTTGGTAAACTATGTTTGGTGAGGTCAAGGAGAGTCAAATGGTTTGAAAATATATCTTGGAGTTTGGTTTATGTTCTAAAAACATAATGGAATTATTTTACACCCACCATTACTCGTATTAATGGTATTATTTTCCACTCCTCTTTATACCCTCTGTAATACTCATTAGCTCATAGTTGGGTTTATGAGCATACTAGTATTCTTTACCCTAATATCCAATGTTATCTCCTTTCATCAATTTTTAAGGGTTTAAAAACATAATATATTATTAAATTATATTTATAAATACCTTATTAATTCATTATATTATAATTTCACCCTTAAAAACCCATTCTCTTCACAATTTTACACACACAGGCCTATGCCTTTCATTTAGGCCTACTAAGTCTAATTAGTCTTTTAGGCTCTTCACTACTTTCAAGATTTTAATAATTTAATTTATATAATTTATATGCTCAAAATATATGTTTAATATTCATATTTTCCATTCTTGATCTCTTTTTCCTTTAAAAAACAACTTTTATTCATCAATTTATACACATACCTATAGGGTACAAGTTTAGACCTACTAGGCTTGAATAGGATACTATCATAGTAATACTTTGGATTTTAGGTTATTAAATATTATTATTAGGTTTAAAAAAATTAAATTAACCTAATTATTCATTAAAACTCAAACATTATGACACTATTGCATCTTCTCTTGCTCAATGCTTGAAAGTGAGTTAAACTACTCAAGTTGGCCTACATGTTTGTAGGGTCTACAGATATTGAACATTAAGCCTTAAAATTAAGTATTATTAGTGATATTATTATTTATAAAATTTATATAATTATATATTCAAAATTTTAATATTTCTTAAAATTTATTTAAACCATACAAATAGTTTTCTTCTCAACTAGGCTTGGGTTGGCCCGTAAGTGATAGTAGAGGTCATTGTATAAATTTAAGCTTAAGATATATTATTTTATGTCACTTTTTGATGTTATTATATGTATTTTTAGGCATAAATACTTAAAAAAATTATAAATAATCATAAAAACCCCATATCCATCTATTTTATTGCATATTCTCTTTCAAGATTGAAAACCAACTTGAATTTTCAATCAAGCCTGTATGTAGTCATTGGAAGTCTTGACTATGTTTTGGAGTCTAGGTCTCTAATAATTTAAATTATATTTTTATAGTGTTTATTTTTTGTTTTTTATTTTTAATCTTATTTAATCCCATTCATATTCACATGTATCTCACATGAAAATGAGACCTATAGGTCTGCAGAGCTACAGATTTACATTTTCATTACATGAAGCCTTCCATGAGGTATATATTGACATTTTTCAAGCCCAAAATAATTTATTTAATACATAATTATACATAAATCATTTATAACCCTCATATACCTTTTAAAATGTGGGCTATACCTTTTCAAATCACTTTTGTCCAAGTAGACTACACATAATCCTTAATGCTATAGCCATTAATGCTACTTGGAGAAATAATATGGAATGAAAAAATGGTTGGATTGACATGAATGGGAAATATAATTCATTAAAAATCATAAAAACATCCATACCAAATTTCCATGTACTCATTTAATGCCACTGCATCTTGGAAGAACCTCCAAACCTTGAATGTAAACCTGCAGCCTATCTATCATGAAGGTTTATCTTGATATTTGATCGTTAAAACATGTGAACCTAATGGATAAATATATTATATGGTTTTCAGACACCTATGAAACTTATAAAATATTCACCCTACTTCAATAAGTTCAAACCTACATGTATACTACCCAAAACTGAGATAGTGGGGTTTGACACTCTTTTTTAGCACACTAGTTCCTTAACGAATATTCATAAATCTAAGGAGATAAATAAAAAAAATTAAAATAATTGAGAGGCCATAATTTTCCTAAATTTTTTTAAATATATTATACTCTAACTCACTTTATGTTTTACATAATGAGCATAAGAAATTGGCCATTATGAACTTGCCAAGAGCTCGATGGAGGTTTTATCTCATCTATTACATTATTTAGACTTATAAAAAAAATTAGCATGAATTTGGTTCTCTAAGGTGAAAATAAATCCATGTATAATTTTACACCTCAATTTTACCCCTCATGTCCATATAAGTGACTAAAAATTACCTTTTTTGGAGAACAAACTGACCTACTTTGACATGTAGACTATTACTCAAACTTTCTCCTAACATTATTAATTTGTAAAATCATTTTCATTCTTTGAAAAGTGTATTTTTACATATGAAAATCTTAACCATATTTTCAAATGGATTTAGAACCTTTATAAAGCATTTACAAGTTCAAATAGGGCTAGTGAATATTAGATGATTTCATGGAGAGGACATATATCTATCTAAGACCTTCTAAGACTTCAAATGAATTTTTTATCATTATATTTAACAACTCATGCAAGAAAAAGGATTTGGGAAGACACACATTGGCCATAATGAAAACCTTAACTTTATCAAAAGCCCTAATAATATATTAAAATACATTAACTTATACAAAATAGGGTATATGCCACTTTAGGCCTAAAAAGACACTTGAAACCTTTCCTCTCATGTAAGTACAACCTATGAAAACCTAATTCATCATTTTATGAATCAATAATTACTTCATAAATCCATAAATGGGAAACAAACTTGATCCATGTAAAACAACCTTATACAATGCTAAAGAAGACTTTAAATTACCATTTATAGAACATTACAACACCAAGATGGCTATTAACCAAGTCAAGAAGACATGACAAGTCAAGTTTAAAATTAAATGAGTTGACTTTTTGACTAGGGGGTCAAAAATGGTCAACACCAGGTTAAAGGAAATAAACCATATTGTGGTGTGTACAATGCACCTTGTCTTTGCTTGATCCCACTTGAATTTTGTATTTTTGAGTGACCTACAACCATGAACATGTTACAGGTGTAATTAGTGCATATAATATTAAATTGAATAATTTTACAATACTTGAAAGAAAGAGAACAAAGAATGAGTATAATTCTATGTTGATGCAACCATATTACCCCTTGGTAGTTTGTATTAATAGAGATGCTTTCTAGTTAAAACATTGGATAGAGGTTCAAAACTAAACATTATATATGTGAATAGGGGAATTAGAGGGTGATAATATCCCTATCTAGTATAAGTATTAATTTTTCCAAGTACATTAAGAGCACATAATCTCAATCACGTAACTCAAATATAACTAATATAATTAATATAGCCAATCTCATTCAAGTTAAATGGTGTAACCATATCAACCCAAGATAATATAATTATAGTTCCAAGTCTATTTAGGGCACACAATATTGATCATAATAATAAAAAATATCCAACTACTCTAGATAGATAAATGACAAAACATTGCATCTTCGTAAGATTGGTACATAAATGTGTGTATAATCTAAAAGTGTATATATAATATGGTGCATATGCAACTTGAATATGTCTCAATCTAAAGTATTTATCAAATTTTAATTTTTAATATATAAAATGTGTATAAAATGTACCACAAATTTGAAAATGTTTGTCCCAAATTTGTACCCAGAGCATATAATTTTATCCCAAATGTATATTTGAATCATGTAAACTATGTAAACTAGATCAAATTATGCCCATTATATCAATTGTATGTATGTGGAGTCATGTCTTATAAGAAGTTCTCCCAATGATATGTTACTCATTTTTAAGTGAGGGGATTGAAAAGTGATAATCAACTTATCTAAAAAGGATAAGATAGCTATGTTGTATTTATGTGAATCACATAATAAAAATAAGCATATATTAGCTTCATGTCAAAGTGTATATATATCAATGACATTCATAATATGATTACATAACAATCCCTAAGATGCATGATATAAATCATGTCAACATTTAAAAGATTAAAAACATCAAGCACACATGTAAGAATACTCAAATATTACACAAGGAGGGGTCTTATGAGACCATAAACAAGGGGCATGTTCTAATTTTGCACACTTATGTGAAGGACATGTGATAATGTCCAAACAAAAAATAAAAAATAAACACTCAGGGCATTATGGCCAACAAGAAAGGAATATGTTCAAATGTTCCAAAAATAAGACAAATAAACAAATAAAAAGTACATTAAAGTAATATAATGTAAATATATGATGTAATGAGATATCGAAAACTATAATAATTATGTAATATTAGTTCCTAAATGCATGTCCATAAAATTTCATGTAAAATAACATATCAAATACACTATGCAAGATAGAGACATGCGTATGTGCATGTGTAAGATATATAATCCTAGTAATATAATATAAAATGATCATAAAACAATAGAATCTATCAATCATGATCATATAATATAAATATGCCCCTAAATATTGTATCATTTCAGAAGAGGAAAGGTCCAACATCTTCATGCTTAAGATATCATGGGTCTAATTTATGCCTATATAACACTTAATTACCTATGAAATATATGTGTTTGTATAAGTTATAGACTATAAAATAACATAAATTAAAAAAATGTATGGAAAATATAGAAAACATGTGAAATGCTAAATATTTTTTCTATTTTTGATTATTTGAATGTTTATGTATTTTCTTGAATATTTGATTTTTTATCTAATTTTTGAATTTTTAGCATAATAGTATGATTATCAAAATATATATGTACATGGTAAAATTTATACTAAAGGCCAATAATCTCATCAAGGAGATATATGTGTGGAGGCCATGTATCATGAGTGTCATATTCATATGTTGTGTAATCAGTATCACTAGATTATACCAATATTGTGGATTATTAAGATTATAGTTGTAAATATAATAATTATTATAGGAGATATTTAACTTATTAGGTTATTCTTGAACTTGTTATTTATCATTTTGAGCATCTTTGTATGAAAAAAAAACTACACCATAGATGGGGCTTTCCTTATTAAACGTTTGTTTTTCATGAATATATTCATCACTTTCAAAATGTTTCATCTCATTATGGGCTAGAGAATAGTCATATATATTTCCATGAACACTATGAAATTATGTAATATTTTCCTTGAATTATTTATTTGAAGATGAAATCATATAATTTTTAATATTGACCATTATGTTTTGTTCTTATATCCATGAAATAAATATGATATTTGGATCCATAACAACCATATTTTTAACATTTAACTTTGTAGCCATGTCTTGATTTAAAAACTCCATTTTTATAAACCCTCTTTTTATAATTCTTATCTTATTATATTGAGTTTGATTTTGTAACTTATGTTATTGATCTTTTTGTAAAATTGCCTTTTGCATTTTTTCCTTTTCATTTTGATATTTTTTGTAATATTGCCTGTTATAGATTTGATTTTTGAATATTTTATTGCTCTAATTTTTGAATTTGATTTTTTTTACTTTGAATTATGCTTTGATACCCATACTTGTTATTTTTTCACTTATGTTTTAAATTATGTATGCATAAGGTGAGTGGGTTTCTTTATTGATGTATCAAAGATAGGAACACCATTACCATTTATCTTTTGTTATTTTTCTTCAAGGAAAAAGAACAATTTGTATGATGTCTATGAATTATATGATATGCACAATAATATTTTGATCTTTTAATATGATGTAGAGGAGGTAATTGAATCACTTTTTTCCAAAACATTTATCTTAGTATTTCAGTTGGACTATTATTGGCCTTTTCGTTACTTTTTGAATCACTAGTTGTAGATAAATTCTATTTTAGCTTCTTATTTTAATATAAAACCCTGTTGGGTATGACATTACTATAATAAGATGTGAACACATGATTCATGATATGATAAATTGTTTTTAAGTATGTAATATTATTCTCCAATAATGTGATTGTGAAACTGAAATTCTCTTAAAAGTTTTTGATGACCTTTCTCATAGTGATGATTTGATATTTTATGGATTCATAAGAAGAAAATCTAATAATTTTGGATTGGATATTTATAAACACACCATTAAGGTATATTTAATAGGAGGGGTTTGAGTAAGGATATATTGATTACATTAATTTAAAATCATACAATGGTAACTATCACTTTAACACATGGAAAATTGATAGCCTAGACCTTGTTATATGGATGGTAGCTATCACCCTAAAAGGGGTGAGGATGAGTAAGATGATCAATATTATTTAAATAATAGTTGTACTAAGAGATTAAATTATTATATTGTTTTAAAACACTTTATTTATATTAACCAATGTGGTTACTCCATTTGATTATATCTTTCATTGATTTAGCAATATAAGAGAAATAATAGGCAAGTATTACCATCATATAATGAAAAATAAAATAAGTAATATATGTATCAATATTAAAAATGATTTATTCCTTTGTAACAAATAAAAATCTAATTTTAATATTGTAATAATTCAAAAATAAAAAATAGAAAATCAAGAAACCCTAAGTCAAACTAGGGTTTTGCACAAGAAGACTTTGAGGTTGGGTTCATGAAATGTTTAACCATTTTTGGAGTTAAAGGTTTGGAGGAAAAATGTGTTCAATAATTAATTACACTAATATTAAAATAAGTCTAATTAAATAATTTAGTTTATGATCTTCAATTTTAGTCTTGAATTATGAAAAATACTAAATATATAAATTATAATGCCAAATAATAGTTTGATTATGTAATCACAAAGAAAAATAATACTTAGATTATGAAATGATGCATAAGTATATAAAATATGTATATGTGTTGAAATAATTATATAATGCTTAATAAATAGTCATTAGATTATGGAAATATTAGTTTTGGTTGTCTGGACACTTGTATCAATGCTACTATATGAATCTTGACCCAACTACCATGTAAAAAAATTTCATTGTATCAATATGTGACCACTTATATCTTTCTATCAATTTTTATATCTCAAAACCTATCCCTCCACCTTAGGTTTGACTATACTTCCAATAATGGGTTAATATGCTTATAGTGTTGAGCTAACCCCAAATACCCCTTCGTTAATGAACATTAATTGCATAGCTAATGATCAAATGAGGGAATCAGATTTATATAGTTATCCTATATGTTTTGGTATGTGTTATAATAATAGTTTATAATTTTATATGTGAGTTCATGTAATGATCTATATTTTAAATTGACAAATACGGCTCATGGGATATTCTTTGAATTATTTAGACTTGTATTATGGATGATCTTATGATTTATAAAAAATAGGGATGAATATGGAAGAATAACTTAGCTATGTGATTTGATATTTAGTAGTGTCTCTAATCATAAGATTTGATTAATTTATGTCAAATTTAATTGGTTTTAACTTGTATTTATACTAGTTATTTTAAGTGATCCTCATAGAAGGGTTAATTGCATTATTAGACTAACCAATACACATCAAAATATTTAAAAATTAAGTGTTTTTAATGTAATGATACTTGAATTTTAGTAGAGATAGTAACATTGATTCTATTATCTTCTCTTTAATGCAACTATCCATGGAGTAAAGTGTCTTAGATTATGTAACTAATAGTGGAAGACATATATAAGATTTTAGGCATTTTGTGGTTATAGGTGATCTCGATAATTAGAGTAATCATTGTTAGACTAATAAATAAGTATTTAGACCTAGTGAGGTGTTGAATGTGAGACTTTTATCTATAATGAAGGTAAAAAGTGAATGATAGAGTCTTGAGATATTATTTTTAAGTGTACAAGACTAGTTTAACATATTAATCTAGATTCAATCATATAAATAAATAAGGACTAGATGTGACCACATATATATTTATATCATTTTTTATATCTCAAAACCTATCTCTCTACCTTATGCTTGATTATGTTTCCAATAATGGGTTAGTATGCTCATAGTGTTGAGTTGACCCCAAATACCCATCTTTTAATTAACATTAATTACATAGCTAATAATCAAATGAGGGACTCAGACTTATAGTTTTATCCTATATGTTTTAGTATGCATTATAATAATAGTGTATAATGTTATATGTGAGTTCATGAAATGATCTAAATTTTAAATTGACAAATATCACTCATGGGATATTCTTTGAATTATTTAGACTTGTAGTATGGATGATCCTATGATTTATAAAAAATAGGGATGAATATGGAAGAATAGCATAGATATGTGCTTTGATATTTAGTAGTGTCTCTAATCTTAAGAGTTGATTAATTAAATTCAAAATGAATTGGCTTTAACTTATATTTATACTAGTTATTTTAAGTGATCCTCACAAAAAGGTTAATTTAATTATTAGACTGACCCATACACATCAAAATATTTAAAATTTAATTATTTTTAATGTAATGATACTTGAATTATAGTAGAGACAATAACACTGATGCTATTATCTTGTCTTTAATGCAACTATCCATGGAGTAAAGTGCCTTATATTATGTAACTAACATTGGAAGGCATATATCAAATTTTAGGCATTTTGTGGTTATAGGTGATCTAGATAATTAGAATAATCAATGTTGGACTAATAAATAAGTAATTAGACCTATTGAAGTGCTGAATGTGAGACTTTTAGTTATAAGGAAGGTAAAAAGTGAATGATAGAGTCTTGAGATATTATTTTTAAGTATACAAGACTAGTTTAACATATTAATCTAGATTCAATCATATAAATAAAGAAGGAAATGCAAAAATAATTTAAAAATGAATCTAGAACATCCAATGTTATAAAAGTGAAAACTTAAATCAAACAAGGGTGTGTAAAAATAATCAAAATAAAGACTTTGATGAGTGAAAAATATATTAATGATTTCACTAAAGTTACCATTGGAAGGAACAACCATATAAATTGATGAAGATAGGAAAAATATGAAAAGGATGGGAATTTGTGAGAAAATCCTAGTTGTATTCTGTAAGGTCTTACAATGTTACAGACTTAAATGCCAAGAGGCATCATAATATAAGATAAGAGTCAAATATAAAGTAGATAGATAGAAAATGGGATATAAAAAAAGAGGTACATGATCAATATGAATAAATATCCATCAATGGGATATTGAGAAAGACAAAATTGGATATATAATAAATAAAGGTGCCATAAAGGTGATGCATAAATATTTCGTGGGATTAAAAAACTCTTTACATGTGGGAAAGGCTAAGATATTTAGACAATAAGGATTTATAGATAACTATATATAAATTATAAGTTTTAGATAACAAGTTAATTATAAATATCATCCCATGAAGTCTACCAAAATTAAAATTAAAAGGACCATACCTTCCCACAACATGTTAGTCTTTCCTTGGCACCTCTTACAAAGTCATTGATATACTATAAATATTGGGTAATTACATGATAAACTAGGTGACAATAAAATATAATATATACAAGATAAATAATATCCTAAACTACTAGCCTACTACACCCAAATATACCTTAGCTCTATCATGAGGTTAATTATGGAGTTTGAGCTATAAGTAAAATAGGGGGTGTACCAAAACAAGATAATGTATTTTGATGTGATATTAGTTTTAATATTTTTTTATTATGATAATATTGCATTTGAAAATTTTGGGCTTTTTAATTTTCTCTTCCATACAATTTCAAAAAACCAATCATGGGTGATAAATATGACTAACTTGTTATATATTACACGTAGTCAATAAGGAAGAGAAATTAGAGACAAAGACACTTAGATAATCCTATAATTTCACTTTATAAAATGGCACATTATCAAATTTGGCCCATGTTTTCCTTAGGAAAAAGGAAAATATATATGGGGATTGTGAGAGATGAAAACAATGTAAAATGGTGTACAATGAGGATATATTAGTAGTTGACCACAAGAGGGGACATATTTACTTCAGAAGTGACAAGGCATAAGAGGGGATATATAAGCACATGTAAATTTAATTAAATTAATAGAATAAGGATAATTAAGGGGGAAATAATCAAAATTGAATGGTTATGAAATATGTTAGGCATGTAACTAAATAATCCATACATACCTAAAAAGTGTCCAACATGAAAAATGATAGGATAAATCATCCCAAAAGAGTGAGATTATGAAAGGTACCAAATAGCCACAAAGGAGGAATGGAAAAAATATAAATGTGGGAAAATAAACTACCAATTTTTCCATAGAGATCACCAAGATTGCATAAAATAAATATGTGTTACCAAAGATTCATAAGTAAAATAATGATCAACTATAAAAAGTTAAGAATCTAAATAAAGTAATAAAGCATACAAAAAGGAGACCAAGGTCATATAAAACAAAAAGGTGTTACCAAATATCAATAAGGACAATAATGGCTAAAATAAAACATTTACAACTATGAGATCTACACTAAAAAGGAAAAGCATAAAAAAATAAAATCATATAGTACAAGTGAATGTAAATATTAAGTAAAATGTAATGAAAAATGAAACATGAGAAATTCAAGCATTTGTATTGGAATATTTATTGAAGTTATGTTTATTTATATTTAAGGTGTGTTATATTTCTTATTACTACCTAAAAAATAGTGTCACAATATGTGTTCAAAGTTGGTAAAAAATGGTGACTAGCATTGTAAGATTCCCCAAAATTACTAATGGGCATAAAAGTATGTCCTAAAGGCTAATAAAAGAGAGTGGACACCGTTAGATTCCAAAACATGTAAATGAAGAAAATGATGGGCATCACAAGATTTCACGACATGTGAGACATAAGATGATTGAAGTTTACCTCAATATACACATGTTTATTATTTATTTTATATCATATGAAAATATGTATTAAAGTATGGAAAGTGACATCTATGGTGATCTCTAGATATTTGGGAGGTGGTTTTAGATTTTTATCAATGGTATCGATCAGGCTAATATAACAAGATTGATTTGAAATGAACATAATTATTTAAACATTATCAATAAAATTATATTGATATAAACTAAACATGATATATTGACACTTATAATATAATTACGATGATCTAACTAAATATTATTGTATCCACATTGTCAAAAAATTTAGGATGGTGTGGGATGAATATGAGTATATCGACATGATTGATATAATTGTGTTCATCAATAAAATTCTATAGGGATATATTTACACATTGTGTGTTATGGTTGATGTATTCATATTATACAGGATGTACACTTATAATTATATCAACACATTTTTGGTTGTCTCTAATGTTTTTACTTTTGATATGATAGTGATACATTTATATATTAACACTACCAATGCAATTGATTATTTATGATTTTGTAAATGTTAATGTTTTGATTATGGTTAAAACTAAAACTAGGATTGTAATATATGTTTAAATAGTTTATAAACTTTTTTATTAGGATCACCTATTTTTTTTTTTGTGATAAAAATGTCAACTAATCTAAGTGGGGGTTAGAGTATGGGTAAAAATTGTTGAAACTATCATCATCACTTCTAAAAATGGGAAATTTGTTATATTTTTTTCATCCATGTCATATTAATAATAAATTAGATGATATTATTCTTCACCTACATCATCATAAAAATTATCAAAAGGAGGATATTTGATGTACCCTCACTATCAGGATCAAATGAGTCATGAATGTGATGATCATCATGGGAATCTTCAGCCATACTAGGATAATCATCAATATTTAAAGAAATATTTAAAGATTTCACTACATAGTATTGATATAGGTGATATTATGATTATATCTTAAAAAATGTAATTTTATTCATGAATTGGAAACCTAAGGAATGATATGTTTAGGATAAATCTAGAAAATTAGGGATCTAAAAAAATTACATGCCAATAAAAATTAAATTTAAATATGAATACAATCCAACTATATGTGATATAGGATTCACTTAAAGCTCACCAAAATGTATGTGATGATAAAATCAAAGTGATAATAATATCAATAATAAAACATAAGCATGAATACAATCCAACAAGTAGTGGGATATGATTCATATCAGGTTCATTAGAATATATGTGCAAGCTAGGATGATCAATACAAAAATCCTCTTTTTCTCTCTACACTAGGATACAAAAAAGAGATCAAAATTATAGATAGTGATGTTACTTAATACATCTATTAAAGGGTGATATACAATCAATATCAAGATATTAAGGTTCCAAAGCCTACTCCAAAGATATGGGATATGGGGATCTAACTAGGTCTCAAGTTAGAATAAATGATGTATAGTAATAATTATTTTATGAAACTAGAAATGCATCAGATATATAAATCAATCTTGGCTCAGAGAAGATAGATCCTACTTACACTTTTGATTGTGGATACATTATATAATCAAGAACATGACCAATATGGATTTTTTAGACAAAACTAGGGGATTTTTTACCATAGTAATATCACTAGGGACGGTTACAGAGCCTCCAATCAAGAAAAAATATGAAATAAACCTAACTAAGTCCTATGTTTTCATATTCACTAAATGAATAACAAGTAAATCAAATAGTCTAATCTAGTGCTCATCAAATCTTGTGACAGAAAGTGGGGGTAATAAACATAAAATTTAAACATGGATAAGAGACATATACTCACATCAATTTATATGGGATCCTAATATATGGAATATATGTGAAAAGGCATATCTATCTAATTTTAGAAAGGAGTAACAAATTTAAGAATACTTACCTTTGAAGATGAACCCATCGATTATCAATCTCTCCCTTAGACAAGGTATTTCTTAGGAGGTTGATGTGGTATGTAAGGATGCCAATGATAAATAGGATCTAGGATACACATCCTATTAATGCATCCAAAACACTTCTCTATAAGACAAGATCTATATCTCCAAAGAAAGTATGAAACCCTAAGCTTTCTCCTCAAGTAGAAAGGTGGATAAGTAGATGCATAATATATATTACTTCTTCTCTTAGAGATGGTGAATTTATTGTGTTTATATAGGTATATATAACCTCAAACCCTTTTGAAAGTTTTAGACAATAGGGTCCATCTAGTTGACCAAGTATCATTATTGACAAAACCTCAAGGTCATGTACTAGGTTGGCCAAGGGCCGACCTAGACCCTTAATAAGTTTTTTTCAAGAATATTACAATGTCAACATAATTAACATAGACGTTTAAACTATCAAAATGGGATTTAGGTTAGTTAAAGATGTATTGAAGGTGGTAAAATAATATAGGAGTGTGCAAAAGAGAAGGCCAAGCTTAGGGGAATGGTTTTTAGTAGATAAATGTGTAGATATCAAGTTTAAAAAGTGATAACAATCCTATGCATCACTAATGATATATTGTACCTTTCTTATAGTACCCATTAGGGCATACAATCAGAGATATTGAAACTTAATGGGATCTTGTAAGATAAATAACATCAATAGTTGATAAAAGTTTGAAAATAGTATGTGTGTAAATATGCCCCACTCAAAGCTCATCACGTGTCACATAAGTGTAACATAGGATGGTGCTTTACGAAAATAACATGATGACATAGAATGATAATGATAAGTAAAGTGAAGTAAGGAGAAAATAAGATAAATGAAAGGATAGAATTGAAAAATACATACCTTTACTTACCTTAGTGTTGTAGATAAAGAAGTAGAAGCTAGAGATGTGAGGGTGTCAAATGTGAGAAACATTAGGTGAACCTCTAGAGATTAGTGAAAATCAAAATTTTTAAAACCTATACATATAATAGTTATAAAAATCTTTATGAATTCAAAATTCTAGAACTTTTTATGGTTTATAAAATGAGTTAGTAGAAATAAAGATATGATCAAAATAAGGAATCTAATGGCAAATATTTGAAGGGTAAATATTTGTAAATAGTAAATTTAAATAGGGTGAAAAATAATTCATTTACTATTATTTTACTATTATGAGGGCAAAATATAGCTCTGAGAAACCTAGTGAGAGCCTAGAGAGCTAGGATGGTCATTCAAGATGACCCATCAATCGACCCAGGGTAGAGCTAGTCTATAAAGGCACCATTGAGGTGAGTCTTGATACATGTATGGGTGTTGAATCTATGGTTTTATTTTATTATATAAAACATGTATATGGTTATTGGTGACACAAATATTGGTAATAAATGGTTGTAATTTTCTTAGTTTTTGATATAGAATACTAGTTGTATAGATAGATTAAAAGATATATATGTGATCTAATATCTATTTGGTTTGAATTTTTTAGATCATATGGATGAAGAGGAGGTCAAATTGGGATCCATAGTGATGGGATCAAACCATGATATTCTAAATGGGGTGCTTGTTCTCTATGACCCCACTTCATTGGATGATCTTGTGGTACCATCTACCCTAGATCCAATAGGATAGTTTAAACTAGTAAGGGAGGATGTGAGGAAGCCATAGGAATGAAAATATGGGATATAACCACTATTAGGGGTGGTATAAGGATAGGCATAGGCATGATAGGCCTTGGATTAGGATAGATATATGTATTTATCTACCACTATCTAGATGGGATAGGTTTTGGCCTAAGTGACTAACCTATATGGATAGGTAACAAGACTGAGATCTCAGAAATCCTCATTACAACATATTATTCAGAGGGGGTAGTCTAAGGAATATATGGGTACCATGGATATGCCACAATATATACATGATAGAGCTGAGCTTTAGATCTAGAGTGATGTATTTTTATACTTTGTAAAAATACATGATATATATAGAGATATTTTATTTTGATAGTTGGATGTTGATATTATGTGTTATGTTTTAGATATTTTTGTTGTGGTTGTGGATGCGTGGATATATTTAATTATATAACATGTATTTGAATTTTTTTGTATATGCTATGGGAAATATGTGTGTGGTGTTTTCTTTTCTATCATTATGTAATGCACATGCATGGTTAAGAAGAAATAGGTAAAAAGATTTGGAAAAGTATAATTAATCAAAGACAAATGTATGACAGACTATATCATGATGGTAGATGTGTAATAAAAAAATATGAATAATTATAATAAACTAAAAATGTGGTAAAGAAGTGGGCAAAATTTGTTTTTAAACCATGAGAAAGAATGTCACCAAATTAAAGCAAGTAAAATCACACTAAATCACAATGGGAATTATGAAAATATTGTAATAAAATGGAAATCCCATGAAAGACCAATGGCATAAAAACAAATAGATTAAGTCAATCAATAATACTAAATAATGTTGTGAAGTATAAAAGAGAAAGAAAAATGGTCTTAAATTAATAACACTAATTCAAACTAGAAAGTATGAATAACTTAAGAAAAGTGGTTGGATTCATACATATAATTATAAAATAAGAAGATAAAATTTAAATAATAATGCATATAACATACTAAATCAAGATGGGAAGCATGTCAATGATGTGGAACTCATAATCAATCACATATTTTCTCATATTTTACACATGTAATTTTTTTTGACTTGGATTATTGGTAAATTTTGTGATGAAGTGTAGGTCCTATCAATGGTCTTCTACTAAAAATCACAAAGGAAACACCAATGAGGTGGAAACAATGTGAAAATATGGTAAAAAGGGGATGTTTGGAATGGTAACATGAAAATTTAGTAAATTGTGAGGAAAGTCGGGTCTTATCCATTATCTTACAATGTTACTCATAAATGGAATCCTTAGGGGAGTGATCAGTGAACAAAACAACATTTCTCAAGGAGAAATATTGGGATTGTAGGGAGTGAAAATGGAAATGTAAGAATAATAACCTAGGAATGTTATGAGAAGACCTTAGGATATATGAGGCACACTAAGGACATGAGAAGACATTAAGTGACTAATGAACATCAATATACATAGGATACCTATTCACTTTAGATGCAAAGTTATGTAGGAAAATAAGGGTGTTGCTGAGATCAAATTACATTGGTTGTTTTGAATAATAAAATTAAAATGGACCTACCTTCCAACAAAATTTTCCACATTATTTAGGACCCCATACAAATCTATAGGTCTACTATGAAGATTAGGTACTTGCATGAGAAATTAGGTAGCACTAAAGGATTTTTGAATTTTCCTTTTCTAATCTAATGGCCTACTACAACCCAATGGACTTTAGCTCTATCATGAGTCCAACTATGGAGTTGGAGATTCGATTAGAAAAATTATATGTGCTTAGAATCTTATCCTTTAGTGTGATTTGGCATTTGATATTTTTAAATGTTATCTTTTAGATTATTGTTTTTTGTTGAATGATTTGGATTTTGAATATTTTTTGTCTTTTAAGATTCCTTCTCCAAATGAACTTGGAATGGCCAATCATGAGAGATAGAGTGAGACACAAAAATGAGATTTCGGATTTGTCTAAAGGAAGCTAAGTATCCAAAGATAAGAGTGACTAGAACACTTAGGCTTAACTATGAACCAACATGTTATCTCAAGTCTCAACCATGTGTATGTTTATTTTAAAAAACAGAATAAAGGGGAGTAAGGGGAGATCCAAAGTGGGCTAGTAAAAGGAGGTTGTAATGAGATGAATTGTTTTCTAATTGATCAAATGGTAAATGAGGAATGACTAAATGGAGAAAGGTTTATATAACCAAGTCACATTAATAATTATCCATGTTTATAGAGATAAGATAAAAAATAATCATGGAAATGAATAAAGAAATCATAAGAAATAAACTAAAGAAGAATAAGTATGTAATTATGAAAAAT
The DNA here is from genome assembly GCA_037957365.1 of Torreya grandis. Taxonomy (NCBI): domain Eukaryota; kingdom Viridiplantae; phylum Streptophyta; class Pinopsida; order Cupressales; family Taxaceae; genus Torreya; species Torreya grandis. The sequence goes on along the minus strand of JARHVA010008563.1, from coordinate 60,763 downwards.
AATCCATAAAATAAAATAATGACATCATAAGTAACATTTAATGTAAAACAAAATCCACTATGTAAGATAGATAAGAATTTGACATAATGTCAAATGATATAAAGTAGATAAGTATAAAGTTGGAGAACACATCTAGTCCAAATGAAAATGTAAGAACACCATGCATGTGTTCATAAGTACAGATATATTTGTCCACACATATTGTCCATAACATGATAAGTCTTTATGAAGTTGCATGTGAATTTCATCTAAGTCTCATTGATCTTCAAGGAAAGTTGGGAAAATACTTCACGATGAATCTCCTTGATAGAAAATGTAAGAATTCTTGAAGGATTACGCTAATGAGGGCTTTTATTCAAGTGATTCTCTAAAGAATGCATGGGATTAGATTCTATGGGAGATGAAGGGGTCACTAGTGGGAAATATTCCATCAGTGAAGGTAGATCCAAGGGTGAGGGAATCATGGGTGGAACATAGTAGGTGGATAAGGGAACATAGGTGGAGATGAAGCCATAGAGGGTGGAACTATGGGGGAAGAAGGGGGAGTCTTCTTGTGAGAGAGACCTATGGGGGAAGAAGGGGGAGTCTTCTTGTGAGAGAGACCTATGGGAGGAAAGGTAGAAAGTGTAGGGATGATTAGGATATGATCCTTGAGATGTTGGTAAAGGATTTAGAAATGATCAGTGTGATGTGTACCACATTGCTTCTAGAGATAATATGCCTTTCTATATTTTTGAATATACTTAGGTAATATTTTTGGGGGAAGTATAGCCTTGTCTGAGGGCTGAGGAGTGGTGGGACATAATGTGTTGATATATTTTCTTAAATATAAATAATGAATGGATTAATGGTTATCTATGTTATGGATTCAATAGAAACACTTGTGAATAGACTTGGTGGGTGTACTCATAGGAGTAAAAATAAAAGCTAAGGAAGCTTGGTATAGTTAATAGTCTCTATTCCAATAAATGAAAACTTTATGAATATCATAATAAGGATGATTGGCTCATTTGGTGGGCAAAGTATCCAACTAAAATAAAGGGAGTAAACCATCAGTAAGAGAAGGTGGGGTTGGTGGAGAAACTAGCTAAGGCTCAATTAAAGGAGCAATGGGATTAGAAATAGGACTATAGAGGGAGTGGAAATGGTATCTAAACTGGGATCTACTTAGGGAGGAGTAAGATGAATAAAAGGATAAAGGATAGTGACAAACATCTTAGTGATAAATCAGATAAAGCGGTCATGGTATATATAAAAAGAATAAGGTCTAGTCATAACAAGATATATGAGTGTACTCCTATGATTTTATTTAGAAACTAGAGGTGTGAACACCATCTCTACCCTATAATCAATAGGGAAAATCCTAAAATTAGGAATGATATAGGATGCAATACAAGAAGATATACTAAAATATTGAAGTAAAGAGGAACAATAATGAATAATTTTAGCATCTCAAGCTTGAAATTTGCCTTTGGTCATAGCCTTGACATGTGTTACATTTGGACTTGAGATTACATTTAGAATATCCAAGAGTTTTGATAAAGTTGAGAGAGGAAATGCAAGAGCAAGAACCTTCATCTATAAAATCAATTTTTACTTAGATATCACTAATTTTGATAGTGATAAAAAGGGGAGGATCATATACAAAAATCAGAATCTCACAAGGGATCTAGAAGCAATGGGGAATTTTAAGGAAAGAGAAGCATCCATTGTTTCATCAACATATATGGACATCTCTTCACACTATTTTAAAGTGCTATCTTATGGTCTAGATAAGGTGGATTTGAATCTTACTAGGGGACGATGAGGGATGTTCATTTTGAACAAAATTTGCATGAGATGGTTATGATGATGTGGATAGGTCTGCATAAGTTTAAGAAATGGGATTTGAGATGGGATATTAGTAAGTTTTATGATAGAATCCCACTAATCATAACCCATGAGAGGACTTATAGAAATAGGTGCATAGTTTTGAAGTATTTCCTCAAAAAGAGGAATCAAAGTGCATGTTAATTTATGTTAATAAATGATTGAATTTTTACTTAGAGGACTAGTTTGTTTATTATATTGATAGGATAGGGTGGTTGATACAGGTTTGGATTGAAAAATATTGAGAGAAGTTTGAGTATCATTGGTGATAGGTAAATAAGTTGGAGGGATGGTATAAATGGTATGACAAGTGTTATCTAAGGGAGGTGTTGGAATTATTTCATCAAAGGGGATGATGTCCTCTTTCCCCAACTCATTTAAGTGAGTTGGAAAAGAATCTTAGATAAAATGAAATGTGTGAGATGATTGAAGTGTGTGGATGGGTTGAGGATCAATGAAAGCAACCACCCTTTGCATGTTATTCACATTTAACACATTCTCTTTAGGATTTGGGTCAAGAAGAATATAAAAATTATTGGTAGAAGGGTAGGCTTATCTTGGTTATCTTGGTGATTTAGAAGAGGATATTTATAGATGGCAAATAAGCAGTAGCTTAGTTCACATCTTGAGATTTAGTTTTTATTTCATGGGATTTGAAGGCAATATCATAGGCTTATTGGCATTTAAAAATGATAGAATCATGGTCAAAATTAGGACTAAGAAGGAAATCCATAGCCATATTATGAAGCTACCTATAAGTCTAATGAGAATGACCCCAACTAGCATGAAACCAACAAACGTTTTGGGATCATACCAAGATTTCATGGGTTGAGTGGGATGAAGTTCTTGTGGTAGAGGCCTTGGTAGATGTTTTTGTAATTATTCTAAGGATAAAGGTTTATGAACATTGATGTTATTGGTTGAATATAAATAGGGATTAGTGATTTGGTTAGGAGGGAAAGCTCACTTTAAATTTTGGTTGGAAATAACAAATTGAATAGTGTGAATGGTATCATAAGAGTTGGTGACACCATAATTTATAGCATGATGATGATTATTATTAACATGTGAGTACCCATGGAAGGTTGGAATATCTTGAATTCATTCATAAGGAAATATTGACTCTTGGATTTGTTAATGGATTCTTCCAAAGTACATGGAGAGAGAGTCCAGACCCAATATTTCAACTTGGGAAAAAATTCATTGGTAAATAGATGAAATAGGTTGTCATATTCCATATTATGTTTACGTTTATTAGACAATGTATTCCATAATTTAATGAAATATTGTGCATTTTAGATCTCAAGTTTCTTACAATTTATAAAATGGGCTAAGGTATTATAATGGAGATCACTAGTTTGGAACTTTTGGACTAGATCATCGATTATGTCTTCAAAACTAGTGATGGAATGAGATTTGAGTTGGTTATACCAATATAAATCATCACCCATGATATTTTTTGATAATATCTTAGTAAAATCAAATTAACTTTAACTAGTCTTTATACTAATTTCCAAATGTTTTTAAATGAAGAGCAGGATTAGTTGACCCATTGTAAGAAATGGTAGGGGTGATACCTCCTATATTGATATTAGAAATTTGAGATGTAAGAGGCTCATTTTGAATATGCTTAATTATTTTATTAACAATAGGAGATTGAGGGATAGGATTACCATGGGAATCCAAAATAGGAGGTGGGGGAACATTTTGATTATGAATGTCCCATGATATCTATGGAGGGTGGGTTTGAATATGGATAAGATTATTTTGTATTTGCATCATTTGATTTGCATTGTTAGCTTGAAAAGCATTCATTTGATTAATATTTTTTAATACAAGTTTATGGGTTAAAGTTGTATTATTATTTGAAACATTGGATTTGGTAGTAGTGGCTTGGGTACCATTATGGGTGTTAGTAGGAGCTTGAGAAGAACTGTTAGTAAGTGAGGCACTAGTGGCATAATTTTCTTGTGTGGAAGAAGATGGAATAATAGAGGGATGAGAAGGAGTAACATTAGAGGCATGATTATCATGGTTATCAAAATATGTACTTGTGGAAGAATTGAGATGAGTGGGTCTATGAAGAGGCCCTCTAGATGTAGAACCTATCATGTTAGTAGAGATACTAGGCATAGAGGTAGAGGAAATCAAAGAAGAATAATTCATTGTATGATAAGGGGTTAAGATAGTGGGAAGATGTTGAGAAGCAAAGAAGCTAGGATCCCCAAATACATGTGAGAATGTGGGAGAATGTGAATAGGGTTCCTTAACTTGACCACTTATCATGAGATGGTAAATAGTAAAAGGATCATTTCCATGATGTTGAGGAAAATCATTGATGAAGAAGAGAATTTACAGTGTATTATCTAATTTGGGTTGATCTTCAAATGAGAAGAGAGGATTGTGAAGTTAATAGGAATGAGGATGGGTCCCATAGTTTGTGTGTAAGTGGATACATGAACATTAATTTCACCTAGGGTAGGAACCAAAAGCTAGTTATGAAATAATCTATTAGGATTGGTAAGACTCATCACATCTATTGAATTCAACTCAGTTTTATCTTCAATTAGGAAGTTCATGATGTAGGAGTGAGATTATGGAAGGCAAAGTTGATTCAATTTAAAGAGATGAAAATGATAGATAAGAGTATATAGTCAACCAAGTCGACCTAGTACTGAAAACAAGGTATGAAACTAAGCCAACAAGGATACATAGTTGACCAAGTTGACTTAGTACTATAACTAGTATAAAGGATATCCTGATAAGGATAGAGAGTTGACTAGGTTGACTTATTACTTTAACTTGATAGGTAGAAAAGAGTATTGGGTCAACTAGGTCAATGCAATACCATAACAAGGGAAAAAGAAAGTCTATAAGAGACAGTGTTGAATAGAATGATACTGTACTAAAAATAGGGAAATTTTTTGCAATGTACTTGAAACAAGAATTGAATGTAAGAACACAAATAATTGGATCAAAGATAATGATCCAATTAGGGCACATAGCGTAAAACCTTGCACCAACGCTTGCCATGCAATTTTTTTTAATAAAATATACAATGAGTAAAGATAAAGGAGACAATTGAAAAGTAAATGATATCTATGTGGTCATCTTAATTTTTGTTATACTATTATAAAGTGTTATTTTAAGTGTGATAGGAAAGTTGGATAAAAATAGAGAACTAGAAAGAAATCTATGGATGGTTTCAAGACATATAGGCCAAAAGTAATCTATATTGGGGCCTACCCCCTCACTTCATAATCCCATAATGATAAGTGTTTTAGGTGATTTTACAATATGTACCATTAACCATATGTTTATACTTATCTAAAAATCCAAGTTTACTTCCCCCTTGGTGATGATATCTAAATAGGTAGGCCTTGGTTAGACAAATGTTTAAATGAGTTTTGAAATTATGTGATTTAGTAGTGTGTTCAATAAATATAAAAACATTAAAACTGAAAGGTATGTATAAAAAACACCTAATTAGACTATGTGAGATACTCTAAACATGAAAATAACTGAAAATGAAAGTGTGAATTAATTACTATCATATATTTGTTAATTCTCAGTTACTTTATATAGAATTGCACTTTCTTCTTTAGGCCTTGCCCCAATTAGCCCTCTTTTCATTAAAATATCCTTGTCCTAAGCAAATTATGTAATTTATAACCAAAATAATCACATTTATAGATACCCATTACCTCCTTACAGGTGAATCAATCATTTATTGGTATATTCCTTTGTACAAAATCACCTTTTCTTGGATAGAAATACTCCTTCAAGTATGTATACACCTAGAACTTACAATGGAATATTTACATATATTTCCATACCCTATCAACTTGAAACCAACTCCAATAGTTGTTTAATATTCCTTAGAGAAAGATTACAAATTTTGAGACAATTCCATTGGTGTATTCTCCTTAAATCACCAAAACCCTAGTTTTAGGCTTTTTAGATCAGTACAGGGCCGAGAGCATAGTTATTTGAATTGGGAGTGTTATAAGATGTTTTAAGGAATATAGTTAGGGTTTTTAGGTTTTTATATTTTTCCTACATCCTTTCCAATCATTATTTAAGCCTTACGATCCTTTTTTCACCTTATACAAGGTTTTTTCAAATTACTTTCACTATGTTTCTATGACAGTGAGCTGGGGTTTGACAATGATTTCATCATAATATTGATTAATAGGTATATATAGATTAAAAAAAATTACCTTATCTCTATATCATATTTTTTTGTCTAAAAGGATTCCCTCAAATCAATTATCTCACAAAAAACAAATTCTTTCCTTACTACCTGTGCATAGTCATGTACATGCTTGAGAACAAGGTTTTATGAGTCTTAAAGCATTTAATAGGTTTTATGTATTCCCTTCTCATCATTTATACTATAAATTAACTAAAAAAACTTTCCATATGTTTTTTTAAACTTCATTATTTCATTTTCATGTTTATCCAATGTTTTTGATAGTGGACTCTATTCTTACATTTAGAGTGTACTATTTTTATCCCTTTCTTGAATCCAACAACTCTAAACTTCTTTTAAAATAAGACAAAAGTTATAAATGGTTAATAAACAATGTATTTATATTCCTCATTCATATGATCATATCAGAAGATGAACTTTATCAATCAATCTACTATACAAAACATGCAAATTTCTTATCACTACATGTACCCTGTCATACCCTATTTATGATACTTTATTCTTTTCAAGAGTTCTAGACCTATTTGTATCAAGATAAAATATTCAATGGTTTCCTATCATATATTTATAGGTTATTCATACATTTTTATTTATAATATATGTTATTGTGTCATTAAACTTTCAGTAAAATACACACATAGGCCTGTATATTCTTATCACTATTTCAACCATATCTCTTGACATGAAATCACTATTTGCATGGTATAATTGTGAGAATAAAATATCATTATTTATTAATAAAAAATGATTACTTAAAATATTTCTCAATGTTTCATGATTCATGATCAATGGATTCCAAAGCCTTATTGACACATTCATACTTCTTCTTTGTCCTCACTTTCAATATTCACTTTCTCTTGCTTTCTTACATCCTTTTGATCATTCTTTCTTTCTCTTTGAATGAGAGATCCTCATTATTTATCTCTTCTTCCATTCCATATATTAATCTTTTGAAAGAGTCTCCTCTCGCCTATGTCCGTCGTGGGCTCCAAAGCCAACTAGAAAGATTTGTTATCTAACAAACATGATATTTGGGAAGATTACCTAACAAACATATATTTTTGGAAGATTTCAAAAATTACCTTGATTTTCTCAACAAGCTTATAATGTGGGATTATTTCTAACTAAATTTTACCTTTCCACTCTTTTTAATTCTAAAAATTAAAATTACTCCTCCTTAGATAACATTTTGGAGGGAAAAGACAATAATTTGAATTTGAATTCAAACATGACTAAAGCTTGCATGCCTAGTGAATACTAATCCTAACTTAACCATGTTTATCATGAAGGTGAATGTATATTCTCATGCATCATAATCTCCATATAAAAAGAATTTGAACCTTAGTTCAAATGAGATGCCTCCTCCATGCCTTTGTCTTCAATGTATGCCTAGATCCCATTGCTTTGTTTGCATTTCTTGAGTTTTTTTCCCTTTGAGATATTTTTTACCTTTCATCTTTCTTATCTTTCTCTTCTGGTATGTTCTTTTTCTCATCTCCTTTTCAGCTACCATGTCCCATCTCTATGCTTCATCTTCATACATGTGGTCATCTTCTTCTTTTTATTATTGGTTCAAGAGTTTGTTCATTGAGCTATGGACTTCATCCATCTTCAACTCTTCCAAACTTGCATAAAAAACATCAAAATCCACTTTAGAATCAAAAATTGAGATAATTAATCCTCTTAGCTACCTCCACTCTCTTGTTCCTTGATCAAAACTATCCTTGTCTCTTGGATTTTCTCTTTTCTTACTTCAATCTCACTAATGGTGTCCTCATCATGAATTGTACCTTTACATAACCCTCTTAGAGAGATAAATAGTTCTTCCAACATTCTCAACTCCTCCTTTAGTGAGGTCTCATCTATCTCACCATTCTCTTCATCAAACTTGGTTTCTTCATTCTTAAGGATTACTTGTCATTTACACTTCATCTCATCCTTTATTGGCTTGTTTTCACACAAAACAACTTCTTCATTAGTACACTTATCAAATATAATTGAAACACCATTAATATTTGTCTCCTTTATCTCTTTAACTTCTTCTTGAAGCCATCTTATTTGTTTCTTTCCTTCAATGAGGCATTGATTTGTTGTATGTTAACCTCTTTATTCATCATCCATCCATTTGAAAATCTCTCCTTGTTGCATATTAGTGCACATAGACACTTCTCATTCTTAATTTCTCATGAAAAGATCATTAAAGGATTTAAAAACACCATTATAAATAATTTGTTTACCTTTTCATGTACTTGTGTCATCCTCATACCTTTGGTTTCTTGTGTCAACTTCCATCTTCCTTCATTGACTTCTTGGTGTTATTATCTCAACACTCACAACCTCATTCTTTACCTTTTTAGGTACACATGCTTGCTTTTTCTCTTATCATTTGTCTTCTCAAGCCATCTAAGGATCTTATACCCATGTTATTGTACCAACACTTCCTGTTACTTGGGAGTTTGATTCTTCCACCATTTAACCATCACATAACCATGTCCGTGAGCCTTTTCTAATGGTTGTATTATTATTTTTCCTCTATAAAATTTCACATCAGAAACCTTCTTCTTATAATAGAAATCATAATCAAGTCCTAAACATTTATTTACCTCATTATAAGACTCATCCATGGAGCATTCTTTCTTTTCTTTTGTGCTTGGCTATTCTCTTGCCTCTTCTTGGTATTATATGGTATCATGGAAGTAATATTAATCTTTCATCTCTTATTTTGATTGTATGGGGTTATCAATACTCTTCTCATGCATTAGCCAATGCATTCCTTCTTTTATCAACAACAACAAACTTGCTTCTCTCTCTTGCACATTCACTTGTGCACTTGGTGTCTCCTCTTGCACCAATATTATTATTCTCCAAGGCCCTCATCTTGAACTTCACAAGGCTGATCATACCTAAAATTACCAATTTTAAGACAACATTAGATATAGAAACAAGAGACCACAAGGTCCTTATGAGTGTTCTCTTTACCAACACTCATCTTTTCAAGTGATCTTCTTGGCACTTCTTCTTATATTTCTTAACTTATCTTGTTCTCATAGTGGAGAACCTTCTTCACAACCTCATTATCCTCTTGTTTCTCACTTGTAAACTTTATTATCTTCTTCAAGCCTCTATGGGTTATTCTATTTTCGGAAATATTATTTTACCTTCTTCTCCTCTTCATTAGGAGATATATTGGCCACTTCAACCTCTTCTTCATTGGACATACCCATGCTTTCCTATTAATCTACATCCAAAACACATATCTATCTACAAATTTAGATAAATCTCTCTTTAAACTAGAAATATCTTTATCAATTTCATTACTAGTCATACCTCTCTTCTTTTGGATGCTTGCTTTCTCCTTTGTATTCTCATGTACTCTACTACTCTACATTCTTCTCAAAAATATCTCCATCTCTAAGATCTTCACCCAAGTATTTTAGACCTTGGTCTCTTAGTCCCTTTAGGTCATCACATAGGTCTTTTATACCCTAGTCTTTTGGTCTAGTTGTCTCACCCAAGCCTTTCTCTTTACCTAGTCTTTTGACAATTTCTTGGATATCACCTAGGCCTTTTGCATCCTAGTCTTTTGATCCTTATTCTAAATCATATACAAACTTATTAGTAATCACCATATAAAAATTATAAAATCCTAACGGATTCAAGATTTGATACAAAAAATGGTGCCCATATTAACTCAAACCTCATCTAACTCACTTGTATACACAAATCAATGTCAACCCACAGGTATCTTGTCTTAACTTTGTCTATGAGTTTAAAACCTTAGTATATGAAAAATAACTTCTTGATTCAGTCTAACCTCATAGAGACACTTCATACATCTTAACATACCTATAAAGACCCATTCAGATCATTCATTCCTTGATTGAAAGCTTTATATTCTTTGTTTACTTGTTGGCTTGTGCACCTTTCTTTATAGCCCTTTTCCACTATATTTTGGACATAGATTTTCATAGGTTGGCTCAATAACTAATGTTAAAATAAATAAAAAATTATATACCCACTATGACCCTATATAACATACCTAATAATCTCACAAGGTTACTTAGTATGGAATTGCACTTCCTTCTTTAGGCCTTGCTCCAATTAACTCTCTTTTCATGAAAATATCCTTGTCTTGTGAAAAGTATGAAATTTATGACAAAATTAAGAACCTTTACAAATACCCATTACCTCTTTATATGTTAATCAATAATTTATTGGTACACTCCTTTGTATAAAATCACCTTTTCTCGGATAGGCCTACTCCTTCAAGCATGCATACACCTAGAACTTACTTACAATGGAATATTTCCATAGTTTTGCATACCATATCAACCTAAAACCAAAAAAACAATTTGGGTAAAATTTATTAGAGAAACATTACAAATTTTGAGACAATTTTATTAGTAGATTCTCCTTAAATCACCAAAACCCTAGTTTTAGGGCTTTTTAGATCAGTATAGAGCCGAGAATATAGTTATTTGAACTGGGAGTGTTATAATATGTTTCAAGGAATATAGTGAGGTTTTTTAGGTATATAAATTTATCCTCCATCCTTTCCAATCATTATTTAAGCCTTAAGATCCTCTGTTTGCCTTATACAAGGTTTGTTCAAATTACATTCACTGTGTTTCTATGACAATGATCTAGGGTTTGATAATGATTTCATCATAACCTTGATTCATAGGTATATATATCTTAAAAAAACATTTAAATTATCTCTATAGCCTATTTTCATGACTAAAAGTGTTCCATCAAAGAAATTATCTCATAAAACACACAAACTCTTTCCTTACTACCTGTACACAATCATGTATAGGCCTGAGAATAAGGTTTTATTAATATTAAAGCATTTGATAGGTTTTATTTATTCCCTTCTCATCATGTATACTCTTAATGAACTCAAAAACTTTTCCATATGTTTCTTTAAACTTCATGCTTTCATTTTCACATTGATCTAACATTTTTGATAGTGGATTATGTGCTTAGGTTTAGAGTGTCTTATTTTTATCCCTTTCTTGAATCCAACCACTTTAACCTTTTTTTAAAATAAGACACAATTTATAAATGGATAATAAACAATGTAAATATATTCCTCATTCATATGATCATACCAAAATATGAACTTTAATAATCAATCTACTATACAAAACATGCAAATTTCTTACCACTACCTGTACACTATCATACCCTGTTTATGATCCTTTATTCTTTTCAAGAGTTCTAGACCTATTTATATCAAGATACAATCTCCAATGGTTTCTTATTATATATTCATAGGTTCCTCGTACATGGTTATTTCTAATATATGTTATTATGTCATTAAACTTTCAATAAAATACACACATAGGCCTATATATTCTTATCACTATTCCAACTAGATCTCTTCACATGAAATCACTATTTTCATGGTATAATTATGAGAATAAAATATAATTTTTTCTTAATCAAACAAGATTACTTAAAATATTTCTCAGTGTTGCATAATTCACAATCAATGTCTTCCAAAGCCTTATTGACACATTCATACTTCTTTGTCTTCACTTTCAATCTTCACTTTCTCTTGCTTTCTTGCATCCTTCTGATCATTCTTTTTTTCTCCTTGAATGAGAGATCCTCCTTATATATCTATCCTCCTCTCTTATATACATACCTCCTCTTCTTCCATTCCATATATTACTTTTTTGAAATATTCTTGTCTCTCCTACGTCTATCTTAGGCTCCAAAGTTAAGTAGGAAGATTTGTTATCTAACAAACATGTTATTTGGGAAGATTTCCTAACAAACATATATGGTTGGAATATTTAAACCAATCCCTTGATTTTATCAAAAATATTCCAATGTACGATTCTATCTAACTAACTTTTACCTTTCCACTCTTTTTAATTGTAACAATTACAATTACTCCTCCTTACACAACGTTTTGGAGGGAAAATACAATAATTTGAATTTGAGTTCAAACATGACTAAAGCTTACATTCCTAGTGAAGACTAATCCCAACTTAACCATGTCTAACATGAAGGTGAGTGTAGATGATCTAGAATCAGAAGGGTTCTAAAGCCTCCAATCAAGTAAAACTATACAATAACCCTAACTAAGTCCTATGTTTTCATATGCACTATACTAATAACAAGCCAAGTAATGAAATATAATATAGTTCACATAAAATCATGTGGCACAAAGTGGGGGTAATAAACATAAAAAGTAAACATGCATAAGAGACATACTCTTGTCAATGTATATATAATCATAATACATGGAAGATAAGGGAACATATCTATCTACTCTTACAAAGGAGTAATAAAATTAGAAATAATTGACATTAAAGAGGAACTTATCAAGCCTAAATATCTCCCTTAGCAAAGGTGATTTGAAATAGGTTTTTGTGGTATTTAAGGATGACAAGGATAAATAATCTCTAGCTTATAAAACCTATCAATTCAGCCAAAAGAATTCTCCACAAGCCAAGATCCATATCTCCAAACAAAGTATAAAACCCTAAGTTTTCTCCTAAAGTAGAATGGTGGATAAGTAGATGCACAATATATATTACTTATTTTCATCTAGGAAATGTCAAAGTGATTTTTTTTATATAGGTGGATCTAACCCTAAACCCTTCTAAAATTTTTGGCCCATAGGGCTGACCCAGTTAACCTAGTATCATTGTTGAAAAAAACTCACTAGGTCATAGAATAGGTTAGATAGGGGTGGACCTAGACCCTTAATAAGTTTTGTCAATAAGAGTAAAAGTTTAACACAACTAACATAGTCATATAAACTATCAAAAGTGGTTAGGTTAGGAGAAGAGGTACTGTAGGTGGTAAAAGACTAGAGGAGTGTGCAAAAAAGAATGAAAAGCTTAGGGGAATAGTTTTTAGGAGACAATTATGTACATAATAAGTTATAAAAGGGATAACAATCTTGTAAAACTCAAATGTTCTACCCATCCATTTCCTAGTGCACCCCTTAGGGCATACACTTATAGATATTGAGACTTGATGGGTTCTTTCAAGATAAAGAGCATCAATAATTGATAATTTTTTTTAAATATTGGGTGTATATAGTTACAACAAATGGGTATCAAGGATATCATAATGAAAAAACATGTAATGAATATATGAACAAGGGTAACCTAGATCAAATATTTAAAATAACCCTAAACTAAAAAGATATAAATACCATAAGGGATGGTTTTAATGCAATCTAAGAAAATACAACCTATAATAGGTTGTAAACTATGGTTTTAATTGAAAACCTAAGATCCTATACTATACCAACTTATTTGGTATAAAGAGAACATATGTAAGGGAAAAGAGATACATTATACTCTAAAAATAAGTAAATCATATATATATATATATATATATATATATATATATATTAAATAATTAAAATGAAATAAAATAGGGGTAAATATACATAATATTGACTTATCAATAAATAAATCTCTCCATTTTATTTAGTGGAATTATTCAAGAGATCTTGTAGGTAAAGACCTTAAATGTTAATTATGATTGCGTTTATGTCCTTAGTTATGGATTCCAAAGACTATGGGGCACTTCCTTTGTCCAATTCCTCTCATTTAACTTAAAATTCCTTGAGATAGACTTGACCTCTACTGGAATAATAATTTGACCTCTAAATCCTCCTTTTACGACTTAAGGGTATAAGTACAATCACAAGAAGATTGTTTGAGTTTTATGTGTGTTGTGAATGATAATTATGACCCCTATATATATGTATGTTAACCCAAAAATAAAATATTATTCCAATGATAAATTATCAATCTAGCTTGATACATTACAATGGTATGAGATGACTTAATACTATATAAATAAAGTTGATACAACACAAAATGCATAGGTATACTGAGAACTATATCATCCATACTGATAGAGTAAAAAGATAAATATGCATAAAATAGGATATATAAAGTATGTTGATTTAGTAATAAATATAGGTTCCTTTCATAACACAACACAATGAAATGGATAATAAAAAATAAATCAATAGTAATGAAGGTATGCAAAAATAGTAATGAAACATATCTCAAAAATTACCATGAGTTGATGCCACCTCTTTCTTGATGCACTCCTTAGGATTTTCACTCAAGGAGATTTATTCAAAAAAATATTTTTTCAATAGGTATCATTATTAAATAATGAATATGATAAATGTAAAGTGTATACACATAATAATAATAATAATACATTTTTCTCATCAAGGCATAATAATAAATACTTTATTGAAAACAACAAAATACAACTAAAAGGACACAATAGTGTTTTAAATGAATAATTTTTCAACTAAATCAAAACCTAAAATTATTTACATATCCAATTATAAATCATGTTAATTAAAATACTAAAAATAAATATGATGTTCATATGGTACCTATGAATCATCCTCAACTAATTTTTGGTACTCATCATTTAGAGTGTTTTATAGCTATTGTGACAAATTCACATAAAGAGAGTCCTTATCTCTATGAACATGATATTATAATAGGTTATTATAATTATAAACCATTATTGATAGATGATTTCATAGATTGACATTTTAATTTGACTAAAGTAATTATGGTCAACAATGGTTCTATTCTAAACATTCACATAATGTAATGTTTACTATTCATCATATTTTTTTAAATGATGTAATCAATCTTTTTAAAGGTTATATGTGTATTTATTAGACACTTATCTTATAATATTTTAAACCACACAATAATAGTCTTAGGACCTATGGTGATAGGTAATGTGACATATGATGTATTACTTGAATAACCATGGATTAATCAAATGCAAGTTTTCACATATAAAATACATTAATGATTAATTTTTGTTCATGTTAAAAAAATAGATTACTATTTAAGTCACATGTTATGATTCATTCATAAAAAATCAACATGAGGAATTACCTATATATGTACCCAAAAAATAAACCATACATTATCAAGTAAAAACACCTAGAGTCCAAGTACCTACTCAGCCATGAATTAAGGTAATCCTATAAAAATATCTTATATATATTAAATAAAAAAAATATTATGTGTTTAATCATATATAATAATAAAGGCCATTATTTAGAACAATATCAAATAGATAATTTATCTAATTGTGAATATGATGATTACTCTACTAGTGATGATGATTCTAGTTATTATATACCCAATTATATCTTTAATGATACTAGTGACACATCTAAATATTTAAATTAATATTTTATGGGATTTGTGGATATTAATCATGAAGATATGTTGTAAATTTATTATGTATGGTATTTTCATATATGTGATGTTATTGGTTGGTATTACTTTCTCTTCTCATGTGTTTCAATGGAACAATATATTGTGCAAAACATTATTTTATACTTTCTTATATTTGTTTTGTATCTCTTATGTTTTATTTCCTTATTGTATTGTGTATGAATTGTTTTCGGTATTATTACTTATAGTTTTATATTCCATTTTTACCCTCTCTTGAGTTTTTCTTTAATTCTTTATTACTCTAATTTTGACTTTTATTTCATTTAAATTTTGAAGTTACCTTATTATTTCATATATTTGGTTTTTTATTCGATTATTCTTGCACAATGGTTTGAATGGAATGAAATTTTTATTTGTTTGTTACCCATTGATGAAAAAAAATACATATAGAGGCATTAATTGATAGTGCACACATAGTCTTGAAGGATTTTTTAGGTTATAAAGACTTCCTCCTCACTTCTTCTTGATTTTTGCCTCTTTCCTTATGTTTTACTTGATTGATCCTTTCATTATTGATTTTTCTCATTTATTCTACACCCTTTTCCTTTTCCCTTTATTATTATCTTTCTTATAAAAATGTGTGAACACAAAGAAACAAATATTTTACTTTATATTTCTATATTAAATAGTGGTACATTGTTACATATCATGATTATTTACCTATTAATAACTATTCTATATATGAATTATTTATGTACATGTTTATCATGTTATTATTTATCTATATGCAAATTATGTAGGTTATATATATATATTATGGTGTTATAATTTATTATTAGCTTCATCATGCCTACACTGGGGCATACATAAATTAGAGGAATTCCTATCTTGGTGTATTTTTTCAGTTGTGCCACAAGATATATATTTCCTATTTTTCATTATTGTATACATATTTATATTCTACTATAAATATATTTATCTAGTGTATATATTGAGGGATTCATTACATGGATACATTGTCATACTTCACATACATGTTAAATTGATGATTCTCTTCTTAACCCTATGATTTCTGAGATTGCTTATGTTTTTGAGTGATTGTGTGTTATTTAATTGGTTACTTGGAATATATTTATTATATTATATAAATGGGATATATATATAAATAAGTATGATGGATCTGCAACTTGTCCTACTTAGTAGATTATAAGCTTAGATAAGGTAATATTACCAAACAGTTAAATGCATAACTATTTATATTCAGGCATGACCAATTCAAATATGATAAACCTATCTAAGGGATATCATATTAAAAAATACCAAAGGAGATGGTTACAAATCCTCTAGGAAAATTAAATTATACAATAACCCTAAATAGGCTTATAATACATAAAATAAATCTAACCCAGTGATCACTAAAGCTTGTGGCACAAGGGGGATAATTAATAACAAATAGAACAAAATGTGCAAATAAAATTTTTCTCAAGTCAATGTAGAGGTAAAATAATCAAGGATTACCATAATCATCCTATTAATTTATGAAATATCTATCTACCAGATGAAATAATACAACTTAGAAATACTAATATTGAATTAAACCTTTCATGCCTCAATCTCTCCCTTGGTTGAATGGTGATTTATAAGAGGTTCTTTTGGATTTTTAAAGATCACTATAGAAATAATTTCTAGGTTAAAATACTCATACATTTCATCCAAGACCTTCCCACAAGATAAATTTCTTTCCATACAAGGTAAAAACCTAAGCAATGACTCCTCAAGTGTAGAAATAACATATTTATGAGTTGTAATAATATCAAAATGAATGATCCCCTCTTTTGAAATTAAGTGAATGGGGTATTTATATCCATGTATTTACCCTTAACCCTCCTAATAATTTCATTCACAAGGTTTTCTACGTTGATTTTGTTGTGTAGGAAATATAGTTGTTAGGTCTTAAACTAAGTCAGTTGGGTTGACACAATTTTATAATGTGGGCTCAATTATTAATTTTTTATTAGTTTGGCATAGTATAAAAATGAATAAAAGGTGTGTGATTATTTATATGGTATTTATGATGTGAACTAATTATAAGAGTGGATAAATGGGTTTTAATTACTTAGGGAGTTGGATAAAAGTAGCTTGTATTGGTTTTAGGTAGTGGCATATGGACTAAAAATATTGAGAAGCACTAAAGGTATGCCTTCCCCTTTATAAATTCACCCTTTAAGGAATTAACTTAGAGATATTTAAACTCAATAGGGTCATACAAGATATAAAGGGTCATTAAATGATAAATTTTAAAAATATTATGTGTATCCATATGCCCTACTCAAAGATCTTCACGTGTCATGCAATTTTAACATGGGATGGTGATTTAATAAATAACATATAAATTAACATTATTGAGATAATAAATTATAGTAAAATTTAGAAACACAAATGAAATTAAAGAATTGAAAAATTCATACCTTCACTTACCTTATTTTAGTAGATATAAGTTGTATGTGAAATAGATGGAATAGGCATCCAATGTATAAATATTAGGCATACCTAAAAAACAAGATAAAAATAAAAGAATGTGTAAAAACATATGGGGTGAGTATAGGAAAATTCTCTACATTATTAGGATTTATGAACTTTTTTGTAGTTTGGAAAAAGATCTTGTATAAACATAGTTATGAGAAAATATTGAATTTTCTGGTAAATAATTTCTAACTAAAGAATTTATATAATTTAAATAAAAATAGGATTTATACTATTCATTTTAAATTTTACTATTTTGAGACTAATGTCATCTCATGAAGATTATAAATGCAAGAAAAGTAAAATGTGCTTATCTTGCACCACTACATTCCTCATTCTTTAAGACCCTTTAGAGAGTTGTCATTCTACTATAAAGATTGAGTACTTGTGTGATAAAGTAGGTATAACTATAGATAATGTTTATACCTCATATCCTAGTGTACTAGCCTATTACACCCTAATGTACTTCAAATATATCATGAAGCCAATTATGGAGTTTGAGCTTCTACTAGGAATAGGAGATGTGCTAAGATATGAATCACACATTTTGGTGTGATTTTGAATTTTGTATTTTTTTCATTTTTTTCATTTAATTTTGTTCAAATGATTTGGATTTTAACTTTTTATGTATTTTTTGATTCCTTCTCCATACAGATCTAGAATAATTGAACATGAGTGATAAAAGTGACAAACAAAGATAAGTTTTATGATTTGGTTACAAGATACAAAATACCTAAATATTTTATCATGTTGCTAAATAATTAGGATTTCCCATAAAAAAGTATGTGATATTGAGACTAAACATATGCATGATTAGTATGAAGGGAAAATAAGGAGAAAATGGAGATAGAATACATGTATGTAGTGATACAATGAGAAATATTCTTGTTAATTGATCAAATGGTAAAGACAAAATATTAAAGTGGTATGGATTTAGAACCATGTCATAATAATAACTATCTTATTCAAAAGAATGACATAGAAAGCATGAAAATAAATCATCCTAAAAAAGGAGAAAAATAAATAAAAATGAAATTAATCCATAAAACATTTCCAAGTGATAAGTAAAACATAAAATCAATATATGATCATAAATCAAATCCAAATCATATCAAAATATAATAAATAATGTAATTAAACACCATACTATGTTCATAAGTACTTATAAATTTTGCATCAAACATCATTCATAACATCTGATACATCCTTGTGTAATTATACTCTAACTTTAATCAAAGTCTCATCAATATTTATAAAGAGTCCTAAAAAGACTTCTTGGTGCACTATCTCAACTAAGAAATTAGGTATGTTAGAATAATAATGATGCTCATAGGGTAGTTCCTGTGAGGGATACTCAATCCAAGGGATTTATTTCAAACTTTTATGAACATCCTTGGATCTATGTGTAAATGTGGGATATAGATAAAGTCAAGCCTTTGTCTGTCAATGTACTAGAGTATGTGGTGGATCCAATTAAGGCATAGGCCATATAAAATTATGAAAGTGTTTTTGTATTAATTTACTTATATATATGATGTGTAGTACATTAGTGTCAAAGATAATAAACTTCCCCATATTTAGGGATGTATTATAGAAGTGTCTTTAGAGGAGTTAGGCTCTTGTCTATAAATTATGATTTCTCTAAATGAATTGTATTGATGGTACTACAGAATCTATTAGTAATGAGTAAAAAAAATGTGTGTGTGTGTGTGTGCGTGTGCGCATGCATGCCATAAAAGGAAAAACTACATCAATGAGTATAATATGAAAGTTGACTATCTATGGTATAAGTAAATCATAAGGCTTGTTGATATTAATGTGCATGAAAATCATTAGCCCAATGACTAAAAAATTTATGTATATCACAATATGACTTATCTGACCATCATGTCGATAGAGGGTCAAGCTTAGGAAAAGGTAGTATGCCATCACCAATAAGATGAGAATATAGAATAGGATCAGGAGTAGGTTGGACTGATTCAAGATATGAAATCAAAGTGGGCTATCATATTATAGTCAACATCTTTGGAGTAATTATACTAGAAAGATCATGGTAATTAGTAAAATGGTAAGGTCCTATTATATCATGGTCAATAAGAACACCCAAAAGAGGCTTGATAATGACTAAAAGCATAATTGTGTGTGTGTGTGTGTGTGTGTGTGTGTGTGTGTGTGTGCAATCCATCTCAAACCTATGAACATTAGAATAAGAAGGCCTAATATCAAGTACTATAGAAGGAGAAATAATTACATAAATATAGATAAGATAATGTTGTAAATAAGAATGATATATAAATATCTTTACATTTTTAGCTTGAGAAAATCTAGCTAAAAAGGGGTCATCTAAAGAATATCCCTCATTATAATTAGGAGTGTGAAGGTCAATAATACATGTGTCAATGATTTTATTGGTTAGTAAAGGATGATGAATGGAGTTTTTAGTTTTTATTAGTGTGACTAAAATTTTGTCTAGTCATTTTTTATGAGATCAAGGTGATAGAGAAGGAGGTAATTGAGTGATTATGGGATAATAAAGATCATAAGTTTTTATTTTTAGACTAATCTCATTTGGTTTATTATCATTTGAATCTAACAGATTAGGTGGTATGTTTCCTATTAATTCTAGGTGATCATTATAAGCTCTATAAGAGTGTTGATTAGATAGTTAAAGTGTTGTGATTAATTAAATAGTATGCTAGATAATGGTTTGAGGGTAGGTATTTCAAAAACACCTCATTTTTGGAAATTTTCAAAATTTCAAGGATTGGTACCTCCTTTAATCTTGTATGTAGCATTTTTAAATGGAAACATAATACATTGGGATGTTGATTAGGCTAATAATCACATATAGTGTGTCCAAGGTGGATTGAGTAAAATGTTATAATAAAATGGGAAGTTAATTATCATGACTTTGGCATGCACTGTGATAGGGGGAACTATGATAGGAAGCCAAATTCACCCTAAAGTAGGAATTTATCTTGTATCATATCCTTGAGATGTACTTTGAGTATATTTGAGATTACATTCAAAATATCCAAATGTTTTAATGAAATCAATGGAAGCCACACAAGTTCCCAAACCTTCATCAATTAATGCATGTTTAACCTGGATATGTCCTATTTGGAAAAATAAAGAATAATGGAAGATCATCCACACAAAGAAATATCTCATTGAGAAATATTGAATATATATGGAATTTGATTGAAAGAGACCTATCTACCATTTCATCAAGGATAAACATCTCTTCACAGTACTGATGAATGTTATTGTTAAAACCTGATAAAGTATCTTCTTCCCTATAGGTGGGGCATGAGGGATGCTCATTTAAAATAAAATTTACATTAGGTGATTATGATGATGAGGATAAGCTATAATGAGTTATAATAAATGTATTTGAGATTGGATATGTGAAAGTTTGATTATAGGATCATATTCATCATATCCCATTATAACTTTTTTAGATAAAGGTGCATAGTCTTGAAGTAAATCTTTTGAGGGTGTAGTGGAAGTGCATTGAAATTGATGTTTTTGATTATATAAGGTAGAAAAATAGGGCTAAAACCCTTATAGAAGCATAGAAACCAAGAAGGCAATCAACATAAATGATGCCTTACAACAAGAATGACACATTCAGTGAGCCAATAGACACAACAAAATGAAATAAAACTAGAAAAGGAAAAAATGAGAGACAGAGAATCTAGAAAAAACAAGAGCTAAAGTGGCCATGTCTCTCCTTACATAAACATTGATTTGATGAGGTCATTTAATTTATCAGTGTTCTTTATGTTGATAGCAGAAGTAGTAGTACCCAAGTCTTGCAGCATAGACATGTTTAGGAGAATAGAATTTCAGAGCCCAGTGGTAAAGTTCTGCTCCAGTTTCTGAATGCAACCCTTTAGGTCAGAAATTTTATATTTTAAACTAGTCTCAATCTTAGTTTCCTCATCATCTTCCTCCACATAGATCTTTCCCTATTTGTCATCATTTTTTGTAAAGTCATCAACATCCTCAGTAGTAGCCTCAAACTCTCTTGTCTCCTACTTACCTTTAGTATCCTCAAAGATTTCTTGAACTTCCAATTCTTTGTTCTCCTCATCTTGAGTGGCTTCCTCTAAGGCACTCTCAGAGTAGTCAATAAGCCTAGCCTTGGGAGTAGGTTTGCCAGCAATCCACCCTGATCATTGAACTCCTAAGGAGAGGCCCTCCTTACTAACCTTAGTGGATAGATGGGATTTACTACCTTGACCCCTAAGGGTCCTATAAGGATTTTTAGGGGTCCCCACAGTGGTCCCCCCAATACCCTCTTCACCAGCATAAAAATTCCTCTTCTTTCCCTTCATACTCACAAAGGAGCTAGGGGTGTCTAAGGGAGTCTCCTCAAGACTAGAAAAGGAAACTTATTTAGTTTTAGTAGAGACAAGGGAAGGATAGGGCTCTTCGACAACATCACTAGCAAAAGGGTTAGAAGAAATTTCCCCACTATCAATTCTAATAGTCTTAGATGGCTCGAGGGCATGATGGAAATTATATAGATAGAAAATGAGGCCCTGATGAAGGGGGATAATATTCATATCAGGGTTTTTTGCCAATTTTGCGCTCACCCTAAGGATAGAATGCTCTAGGGAAGAGAATAGAAAAAAGGGAAAGCTGATGAGAGCATTACACCTAAAATAATTTAGAAGGGGGAGATGATAATTATAGAACCTGGTGAAACATCCTTCCAATGTGAAATACTTCATGAGGATGAAGCACACACCATCCAAAGGCTCAGGCAATTTGTCTTGATCAAATCTTCCTTGGTAAGGATCAAGTTCTTTGTCTTATCCAAGAAATAGCTTCTAGCTAGAAAGGTCCATGATTTTTTTCTATTGTAGCTTCATCCCCTGCATAGATATGCCTATAGCCATAGCTATCACCTTTTCTAAAATCTCAAATCTAATTCCTCCAATAGTGACTCACTAGTTTAGCTAAGACCTCATCAATTATTTAGATAGGTTTTCATCAAACCCATTGAGCCTCTCCAAGTAGGGACTGATCCCACCCTCTTTACAATAGTGCCAGACCACTAGGTTGTCTTTGAACTCATAGCAAGAAATTGGTTCCATTTGAATTATATCGCCCCTCATTTTGGACTTATAGAGTAGATCAGGAGAATTCCCAATTTTTACCTTTGTAATTGAAGTAGATTCAAGCCCTTGCTCCCAAATATGCAGAATGATAATGGGATAGCACATAATTTAGAACATCATGTAGAGATGACACATACTCTTCCCAATCTTAAAAATAATTTCCCAGTGATATCCATAATGATGAAGCAGTCTTCTCACTTTAACAAATTGGTATAATAAATCAGAAATGATTATCAAAAGATTACAATAGGCCTCAAACTCTGAGATCCACATTGACACCCTCCAAAAGGACTGGCTAATAGAGCTATCCTTCCAGTATGTCTAACTCATCCTTAACACATCATTTCCTTTTGGATGAGATCCTTAATATTTAAATGGATATGATCTATTTGGTGCCAACATTGCCAATTTGAAAATTGTTGGCTAAGATTGGCACATGCATCAGCTACACTATTTCCCTCTCTATAATATGTGAAATATCAACTCTGGTAAGCTTATATAGAAGAAATTGAATATCCCTAATTATATCTTTTAACTTAATGTCCACACTCAATGCTTTGTTAACTACATCGGTAACCATTTTAGAGTCCCCCTAGATACTCAAATTCCTTATACCAAGGGATATAGCCAATTTTATCCCATATAGAAGAGCAGTTGATTTAGCATATTTATTAATCTGGTAGCCTATTCCAATAGCATATAAATCAATCATCCAACCTTTTTCATTTCTTATAATCCCTCCCCCATTGGCTTTACCATCAGACTTGGAGGCCCCATCAGAGTTAAGTTTCATCCAGTTAGGCTTCAGGGGATTCCATCTAGTATTAAGTCTCTGTAGAATTTTAGAATTATTATAAGTAGGAATATGATTTAGTAACTTCCATTTAGCCACAATTTGTTCTTCTTCTTGAGCTAGGGGTTTATTTGTAGTATAAATATGAACAATGGTGACACTTTCCAAAAGAGTCTTAACAAAATAATGAAACACTTGAGAGGCATTTCTAACAGTATCCCTAAATAATATATGGTTTCACTCTTTCCATAAAATCCAACTCAAAAAAGGTAGAGTTTGATTCCATAATTCCATGAGTCAGGAATGAGAAAAGGTAGGATTCCAACTAGTAATGACTTCCTTAAGGTCAAAGTTATAGACCCACTCAATACCAAAATTATTTAGGATTACGCCGCAAAGTTCTTAGGCAAAATCATAGTGTATGAAAAGGTGATAAACTATTTCCTCTTTTGAATAATACAAATAGCATCTGTTGACCAGGTAAACCCTCTCTTTTGAAGGTTGTCTTGGGTTAAATTTTTTTTATGAGCAGCAGCCCACCAAAACATGTTGATTTTTGGTATAAGTTTATAGTTCCAAACTTTTTTCCATATCTCCTTATTCTGAGCCTCAAAAATCAGAAAATGATAAACAAACTTGATAGAGAACCATCCATTCTTATCTAGCCACCAGTATTGTTCATCTTCTCACAGGAAGAGAGGGATTCTGATCCCCTAGATCAACTATTGAATATCTAGAACTCTAGGGAAGAGCTCCGGCCAATGAGCACAAAAATACAATAGATTTTTCTAGCTCCTTATGACATTGTTATTAGCCATGTAATCATTGAATTTATCTCCAAAAAATTAAGTAGCAATGTTAGTAATCTCTTTGTAGTTTCCTTGTGTGATAAGAGCCTTATCCTTTACCTAAATGTCATTCCAAAATTTAATATTCCAGTCATTTCCCAATTTCCATCTAATTCCTTACTTAATAAGGCTTATACTTTTTAGCATTTTATTCCATATCATAGATCCCTGGGGTAACCCTACTTGTTGAGGAGAGTTGGAGCCATCAATACTATGCATATATTTGGCATACATTATATCCCCCCAATCATTATTTTTATGAATCAGATTCTAGTTAATTTTGGAGAGAAGGGATTTGTTCATGTTCTTGATGGATCTAATATTGAGGCCACCATGTGATTTCGAAAGACACACTTTTTCCCAATTGACCAAAGACATTATTTGTTTATCTTCTAGTCCCATCCATAAGAATTTTCTTTGAATCTGTTCCAATTTGTCAGCAAAATACATAGGTATTTTAAAGAGAGACATGAAGTAGGTAGGAATCCCTTGTAGAGAGGCCTGAAGAAGCTGTAGTTTGCATGCACTACTTAGAAGTTTCCCTTTTCAACCAAGAAGTTTATTCTGAGTTCTTTCCAATATTCCATTCTAAAAACCTAGAGATACCTCTTTGACTTTGAGGGGAAGGCCCAAATAGGTAGTAGGTAGAATAGCTTTAGCACAGTCTAGGATGTCAATGATTTTTTGTCCAAGGTCATTAGGAGTATTAAAGAAGTACACATTGCTTTTTTGGAGATTTATGCTTTGCCCAAACTCTATGGCGTAGTTATTTAAAATATTCTTCCATATTCTAGCTTCAATCACCGAGGAGATACCAAAAAAAATGGTATCATCCAAAAACTGCTACTCCGCCATAAGGGAAAGGGAGGAAGTAGGTTTAATGCCCACTAAATGTTTAGAGACTATATTAGCTTGTATGTATCTCACTAGTTCCTCCGCCATTATGATGAACAAGTAAGGGGAGAGAGGGTCCCCCTGGTAGATTCCTCTCAAAGAAGAGAAGAAACCTCTAGGGACCCCATTAACCAGAATAAAAAATTTAGCAAAAGAAACAACGTTCCATACTAGGCAAGACATTTTATCATTAAACCCAAACTTCCTTATGACTTGGAATAGAAAAGTCCATGAGACCCTATCATAAGCTTTATAAATGTCTAGCTTAAGAGCCATACCAGGGATTCTTCTCTTGTCCATGGAATGAATTATCTCATGAGTGGAGATCATAGCATCAAGAATTTTCCAACCCAGAACAAAGCATTGAAATTGATGTTGATAAGGGATATTTGATGTAGTTTTAGTTAATTTAGGTTGAATAATTGTATTTTATTGTGTTGTATTAGATGATGTGGTTGAATATTGATTGGTTTTTGTGTTTGAGAGGTTAAAATTACCAATGATAAAATATTTTGGGATTTCCAAGTGAGGTATCGTAGTTAAAGGAGTATAATTTATCAATGGTATGTTTGTTATTTTTTAACTATATCATTGGACTTGACAATTGTGAGTTTTTTGAATTTATTGGAATTAGTTTTGATTGCCCTAATTCCATGATATTAGATGGGTAAGAATCTTGAAAAATATATAACCTTTGTAAATTATTGTAGTTAAAAGCTAGGTAATTGTCGATATAGGAAGCTACTCTCATCATATTACTCATATTAATAACATTATTATCATGTATGTTAGAATCTAGAAAACTTTCAACATTATTGGTATTGGGAGGTTGGTTAGAATTAGTTTGATGGTTAAGAAGGGTATGATTGTAAATATTTAAATGAGAATTGGCTTAATTCAAGGCCTCATGTTTAATTTTAGTTTCATGGTCCTTAACTACTTCTTCATAAGCTTTTTATCACGTACATATGAGTGACTGATGATCAAATTTAGGTCCAAGAAGATATTCAATAGCAAAGTTTCTTAGTTGGAGTAAATTTTCTTGAGAGTGGCCCCAACTTACATGATACCAATTTTTTTTGGACTATACCATTGTTTGGTAGGGTGAATAGGGTCAAGATATCATGGTGAAGGTCAAGGAAGTGTTAGGAAAAATTAGAAATTAATGTGAAACAATTTCATATAATCATAATAACAAGATCTATGAACAAAGATACAAAAAGAACATAAATTAAAATTCCCAAAAAGAAGATAGGATTTAATGTGGCTCACCCAATATGGGATAAATCCACCAAGAAACACTGGAAGAATCTTATTAGATGACAAAAATAGTAAAATCCACTCTCAGATTAGTCTTCTCATAATTACAATGCATAAATATTGTTTGGAGTTGTGCTCAACAAACTCTCCAAAATTCACACTTGAATTCAAACACTCTATTAACCTTCTCAAACTTAGTTCTTATAATTTATTACCTACTATATGTCCATCTAAATTTAATTACATCAATAGGTAACTGACATAGTGGTTTTAAAAAATAATGGGTAGAAAATCTATGGACCAACTCAACCTATAACGGTTCCCCATTAATCATGGGTGATGACACCACACATATACAATTATAGATAAACCACATATTTATACTCCCAAAAAAGAGGGGTCTAGAAATTTTTTTAAGGGCTACCACCCTCAAACCCCTGATGAGAATACATTATGAGTGTACAATAAATTTTAATGTACAATATTTGAAATACATTGTAATGTGGAAATATTCACCATAACATAATAATATCCCTCTTGGAGACTAATTTCCTCTGAGAAGGATTCTCAACCCTTCATTTTCATCTATGAATGCTAACCAAAACTGACCATAGCTTCATTTTATCCCTTGTGACCACCTTGGTCATCATGTCTATAGGATTCTAACTAGTACGAATCTTTTCTAGCTTCAAATTCTCTTCTTCCAAAGCTATCCTAATGAAATGGTACCTCAACTATATATGCTTCATCCTAGAGTAGAAGGTGGAGTTCTTGGCTAGGTGTATAACACTCTAACTATCACTATATAGCTTTCCTTATTTCTACTTATGCCCCAACTCTTCAAGAAACTACTATAACCAAATCATCTATTTATTTTCCTCTATATTAGTAACATACTCAGCCTCTATGGTTGACAAAGCCACAAGTTTTTGTAGTTGTGAAATTTAGTTCATTATTATGTCACCTATAATAAATACATATCATGTTGTGTTCCTCTTGTTGTATAAATCTCCATCCATGTACAAATCTACATAACCATAAAAAGTGGTGTCTAATTCATCATAGCTTAAAACTATCCCCTTTGTCCTTCTTAAATACCAAAGGATCCACTTCACTATATACCAATGCTCTCTACTCGGATCACTCATGTACCTACTTACTACTCCCATTTCATGGGTAATATTTGGCCTAGTGCACACCATGACATACATCAAGTTGCCAACTATTGATGAGTAAGGTACACAAGACATCTAGATTCTCTGCTCTACCTTGGGGCACTACTTCATTGATAACTTGAAATGGCTTGCCAAAGGAGTCCCAACCGATTTAGCATCCTACATACTAAACCTCTCCAAGAACTTTTTAATTTACTCTTCTTGAGATAAATTTAGATTTTGTTCCTTCCTATCCAAAGTTATTCTCATACCAAGGATTTTTTTGCTACCCCCAAATCCTTCATATAAAAAGAATCACTAAGTTATTCCTTAAGTACCTTTATTTCCTACATGTTCTTACTTACAGCCAACATGTCATCCACATATAGACATAGGATAATGTAACTACCATCATCAAACTTATTTATATATATACAATGGTCTAAATTACACTTGGAGTATTCCTTCTCCATCATAAAGTTGTCAAATTTATTGTACCACTATCATGGAGTTTATTTTGGGCCATACAAACTCTTCTTCAGTTTACACACCATGTTATTATTCCATGTGACCTTATATCCATATGGCTACTCCATTTATAAGTCCTCCAAATCACCATGAAGGAATGTAGTCTTCACATCTAGTTTCTCTATGTACAAGTATTTAATTACCACTATCTAAAGAAAAGTCCTAATAGAAGTCATAGTCACCACTAGAGAGAAAATCTCGTCAAAATCAATTACCTACTTCTATGCAAACCCCTTTACCACTAACTAGGATTTGTACCTTTTCTTTCATCCATCATCCTCTTTAATTATATACACCCACTTGTTATACAATGTACTTTTAACTTCAGGTGTGTTTACCAAATCCCAAGTTTATTTTTCTATGAGAGACTAATGTTCCTCATCCATTTCTTATTGCTACTTATTTATTACATCTGCATGCATTGCTTCTTCAAAGTACTCTGAATCTTCATTTTTAGTAAGTAATAAATAATTAATATATGGAGAAAAATGTTCAAGTTCCCTTCTTACCCTAGAAGACCTTCTCACCTTAGGAGTTTGGGATTCCTATGGAGTAGGTGTTTGAACTAGTTGCTTGGACACTTCACCATTTGCAATGTCCTCCAACACTATGTACTCTTTTTTGAAATCCTCTTTCTATTCCTATAACTACTATTTATACATGACTTTTTCATTAAAGACCACATCCCTAGACTAAAATATTTTCTTGTCTTTAAGACTACAAATCCAAAAACCAAAGTCATCCTCACCATAACCAATAAAGGTGAATTTTTAAGACTTAGCCTCTAACTTGGTCCTATCATCTTTATCAATATGAACAAAATCTTCAAAACCAAATACTATAAGAAAGGAATAATCAACCTTATTACTAGATAAATCTTCCTCAGGTATGCCTCCATCAAAGGAAGATGAAGGTCCTCTATTAATCATATATAAAATCATGTTTACTACTTTTTCCCAAAATTGAAGGGTAGTATTGCATACAAACACCATCCTCCATGATAGTCCTATTCATATTTATAACACTTAATTATACTATGGAGTTCCTATTACTACCACCTATCTATGAATTCCATTCCTAGAACAATAATCAAAAAATTCTTTGTTGCAATATTCCCCACCATTATCTAACCTAATACATTTTAACTTGAGACCTATTCTATTCTCAACCAAGGCTTTCCATATTTTAAATGTATCAAAAACATCATATTTTCTTGTAATACAATACACCCAAACTTTACTAATTACATAATCAATAAAAGTGACATAATAAGATGAGCCACCAAAAGAACATACTTGAGCCAGACCCCATACATCTAAATGAACTAGCTCCAACTTAGTCTCCTTGCTCATAGGTCCAACCTTGATAAAATTTACCCTTTTATATTTTATGTACACATATTCATCATTGAAATATAAATCAAACCATTTCATTTTGGATAACCTATCTTAAAAAATTTACATGCCTTTTTGGCTCATGTGATTGAGCCTATAGTGCCACAAAGTTGCATTTACATCTATAGTAACTAAAATTACAATACTCAAAACTACTTGATAAATATAAGGTACTAACCTTATTACCTCTTCATACCATAAGATTACCCTTGGTCACCTTCCAAGAATCTACTATAAAAGTCACCATACAACCTTCACTACCTAGTTTCCCTATGGATACCAAATTTTATCTCAACTTGGACACACACCTAACATCATTCAATACCAAAGTATTCCCATTATACATCTTGACCTAAACACATCCTTTTCCTACTATACCACAAGGCTCATCATCACCAAGATAAAAATATCCAAAATCCCCTTGAACTTAATCAATAAAATAATGCCTATGTGGTGTAGCATGAAAATAAGATCCTGAATCTAAAACTTAAGACTCAACAATATTATCTATGGAGAGAATTAATTCACCTAACAAACATTACCTATTACCATATTCACCTCCTTTGTGTCTTTTTATTTTTTATTCTTGTTCTGAAGAGCCCAGAAATCCTTCTTCACATGCCCAATCTTTCCATAGAGCCATCATACCTACTACTCTTTGATTTTGATTTTCCTTGACCATTTGATTTTCAACACTTTCCTTTTCTTCTATACTTGTGTCTCCCATTATTATCCACTGCCAAATAATCACTTGAAGTAGAATTTTCCCCAAATTTTTTCCATCACATTTCCTTGATAAGTATTACTCCTATGACATCCTCAAAATTCAACTTGGCATTGTTATAGATTGAATTTCTCATAGCCATTACTAGGATATTCCAACTCTCTGGTAAGGAACACAAAATAATTAGATCCCTAACTTCATCATAAAATTTAAATTTTTACAAATTTCAACATACAACATTTTTAAATTCATGTAAATTATCAATAACTGAACCATTTTAGACATCTTCATATTAAATAACTTTTTCATTAAAAATATTTTATTAGAAGTAGAGGGTTTCTCATACAAATTCCATAATGCATTCATGAGACCTTTTATGATCTTATCCTATGATATATTAAATGTAATTAAAGATTCAATGCATAAATATATGCCCCCAAGTATTTTTCTGTCAAGTAGCACCTAGGACTCATCTGATGTACCCATTAGTTGTTTTAATTTTCCTCCCAATAGATCATGGAGGTCCTTCTGATAGAGGTAATCCTCTATCTGCATCCTCCATATACCATAGTTATACTCATGCAAATTTTCAACCTTTGATATACTATCATCAGCCATAGCTCCCACTTAAACTAATAACCCTTACTATGATTCAACATTTCAACAAATACAACCTAAAGCTTTGATACCAATTGTTAGGAATAAATTATAAATTAATTTAGAATATTTTCATATAATCTCAATAATAAGATCTATGAATAGAGATACATAAATAATAGAAATT
Source organism: Torreya grandis (assembly GCA_037957365.1). NCBI lineage: Eukaryota > Viridiplantae > Streptophyta > Pinopsida > Cupressales > Taxaceae > Torreya > Torreya grandis. The sequence goes on along the minus strand of JARHVA010008563.1, from coordinate 29,447 downwards.
AAAATTCATAACAAGACATGATTTAACGTGGTTCACCAAATATGGGCTACATCTACCAATAAAAACTTGCTTAGATCTTATTACAAGTCAATGAGAGTACAATCCACTCTTAGATCAGTCTTCTCACAATTACAATACACAAATATTGTTTATATCTATGTTCAATAAACTCTCCCAAATTCAAAGTCGAATTCACACACTCTGTTCACCTTCTCAAACTTAGTTCTTCTGATGTATTACCTACAATATGTCCATATAATTATAATTACATCAATCAGTAACTGATATAGAGGTTTTACAAAAAATTGAGTACCAAAACCATGAGCCAAGTTAGGCCATAATGGTTCCCCATTAATCATGGATGATGACACCACACATATACAAGTATAGATAAACCACATATCTATACTCCTAGAAAAAGGGGGTCCAATTTTTTTTTTGGGGTCTACTGCCCCTAAACCCCTAGTAAAAATAAATTAAGAGTGTATAGTAAATTTCAATGTACAATATTTAAAATACATTGTAACGTGGAAATAGGCTCCACAACATAAAAGGAAGATGCTTTTAAATCTTGACTAAAGAATGTGGTTTATGGATATCTATGTTATTTACTTGAGAAAATGTGTAACTAGGATGAGAAATTTTTTAAATTGGTGTTCATGTAATAGGTTCCATGGGATTACTTGAATAAATGACTTGAATGGTGTGTATGAAATCATAAGTATCTATAGCACCATAATTATGTGCATGTTTGTTTTTAGATTTCATAAGCATTCAGGACCTCATTGTAGGGTGTGAAGGTTCAAATTGATGTATAATTAAATATTAATAGTTATCTTTGTCGAGGGATTATTATAATATTTTTGAGAAAGAGTCCTCATACAGTATTTTAATTTGGAGTGAAGAGAATTAGTGAATAAATTAAATAAATTATCATCATATGTTATGCTCAACTTTGTTATAAAAATATTTCCATCATTTGATGAATACTTGTTTTGTTTCAAATTCTAATTAATTACAATATATAAAATGAGCTAAGTTATTTTTAGGAATATCATTATTTTTTAACTCTTAAACCAATGAGTTGACTAAGTCCTCCAAACTAGAGATATAATTAGTTTTAATTTTGTTATACCAATATAGAGTGTCACTTGAAAATGTTTTATCTAATAGCTTGGTGTCAACAAAGGTGTTAAGTTTAAAACAATATTTTTATAAGTTTCCAAAAGTATTCAAATGTAAGGTTAGACTAGTGGATCCAATATAAGTGATAATGGGAACTATGCCAGATATGTTAATGTTTGTAATTTGAGGAACTAGAGGTTCATTTTGTAAGTGTTTAATTGCCTTGATAATAAGTGGATATTGTGTTATAAGGTTACCATGTGCATGTATAATGGGGGTGAGGGGAATTAGGTTTTTGTACCTCCCATTGAGTATCTTGATGATCAGTTTGTAAATGCATTAGTTCATTTTTAATTTACATCATTTGATTGACACTATTATTTTGAAAAGTAGTCATTTTATTTAATGTTTGTAATAAAAATTGATTAGTGTTAATAGTAATTTGACTAGTGGAAGTAGTTTGGGATGCATTATCATCATGTGAGTCACTGAGATTTTGAAATACAATAGTATCTTGAGATGAACTAGTAGTTGTATGGATTTGAGTATTAGTGTGGGTATTTTGAGTAGACCCATTAGGTCACAACTACCATGTTTGTATTAATAATTTCATGAAATATAAATAAGGCATGGAAGATGAATAAGGCATGGAATATGATTCCATTATAGTATATGGAGGTATGAGATAAGATAAATATGTAGTATAAGTCATAGAATGAATTACCCCAAATATTTTAACAAAGCTAGGTGGACGTGAATGGGGTTCTCCAATATGAGTTCCCATCATGAGGTTATAAATTACTATGGTTTAATTTCCATAATGTTGAGTGTTTTCATTGATGAAGAGGATAATTTTAAATAATATGATCAAGATCACTTCCATCTTTTGTCATTTATAGGAATAAAGGATTAAGATAAGTATAATAGGTAGGAGTCCCATAGTTGGTGGTTCTGATAGTAACATGGATATTGCTAAGATCAAAATTATCTACCACATGATATGATAGATGTGTCTTAGAGTATTTATGAGAATTATTAATACTAATCATGTTAGTTTTATTTTGATGTGTAGCTTTATCAAACAAATGTTTCATGATGAAAAGATTAAGTAGACACTTACCAAGGAAATGAAAATATAAAAGCCGAAAATGAATGAAGTCAAGTTGGTTGATCTAGTTGGATTAACAAGATGACAAAAAATGTGGAAACATAATAAGTTGATTGTTTGATCTAGTTGGAAAAATAGGAAAATAAAATAGTTTATAAATTGACTAGGTTCAACTGGTCAATCTAATTAGAAAAGTAGGAAAATAGAATAGTCTTTAAATAGACTAGGTTAAGTTGGTCGATCTAGTTGGAAAAATAGGAAAATGTAATAATTTGTAAACTAAATAGGTCAATCTAGTAAATGTATTTTTAAAAATAAGAAAATAAAAGAGTCTATAAACTGACTAGGTCTAGCTAGAAAAATTAGAAAACATAATAGTTTATAAATTGATTAAGTTAAACTGGTCAATCTAGTTAGAAATGTAGGAAAATAGAATAGTATATAAATTTAATAGGTTGAGATTGTCAATGTATTTGTAAAATAGGAATAAAGTTGAAGCACACAACATAAAACTTGTGTCAACACTAGATAATAAAGTCTGTAATACAACATATAATGGAAAACAACAAACAACAAGAATGTAAATTACATACTAACTAATTATCTAAAAATAAGATTAGGGAATTATAATATGGGGTGTAATTGATAGTTTAGGATTCCAAATATTTTGACTTATCCATTAAATAGTGTGGGACCAATGTCTCAAAGTGCTAACTATAGAGGAAGTGTTTTTTCCATAGCCCACTAAACCTAATTTTAAGGGTAAGTTAGAAGTAACTTCTTGGTGATAATTTCTAACCAATGCACCACATAATAAAATATATTATTGTGTTCATGAGAATCAATACAAAGGGGGGTCTTAGGCATTTTCAAAATACCATGAGGTATGTAGAAACTAAATACCATGTTTATCTTTGTATTATGGCTATGAGTATTGGGGAAAGCCCCTCATGCCATGATATCTATAAATGATAGACAAGTACTGTAAGTAGAATCTTATGTATCCATTCACAATAGTAGCTAATTATTTTTAAAACTAATAGTACATAGTTTCTAGGTAAAGCCAAACAACATAAAAATAAAGGAAAAACTTAATTTTGTTAAAAAACCAAGTTGTAGTTTCGAAAAGCAAATAAATAAGCATCCAACTAATAAGTAAAGGTAATTGTAATTACTATGAAATAAAAAGTGAATTTAATTTGATTATGCTATATAATTGAAACATATAGGCTAATATCGAGCATATCAACCTATTTTGGCAAAAAAGATAGAATAAAGTCAAGATAATTGACTCAATCTATTACAAAATAAGCCAAGACAAATAAAGTCAACCCCATTGAATTAGTTTGATAGTTTAAAATAGACACATCACTAGATTAAACTAGTATATCTAGTTGACTATGTTAGTATACTTTTACAAAACTAATAAAATAAGAAAAATAGAACAAATTTTGAATTTTAACTAAAAAAGTAGGAAATGAAATTTGCTTTAAAATTGACAAACAAAAATACTAATATATTTAGAATGAACCTAGAGAATAGAATAAGATTTACCAAGTGATGTGGTATTTTCTCTTGAGAATATTGAATTAATATTTTAATGGGTCAACTAGGTGAGTTTTTATTTTGTAATGGTGGAAAATAGTGTTATTGAGAATAATTGAGTTAATAGATCTAGTTTAAATAAGACTGATAAAGAAAGAAAAATGAAACTAGGTTGATTAAATAAATGTAGTTAGCCAAAATTATAATTAAAAAAATTTAAAAAATAAAGTAGGTCAATTTAGTTAGGCAAAGAAGGAAGAATAAATGATTATATCGATTAGTTTGATCCAGTTGTATGAAACTAGAAACCCTATGCATAGAGAATAAAACTAGATAAATAGGGCCAATGAAGATGGAAAACTATTCATATAATATAGAAATTGATCTTAATTCTCAATATAGTTATAAAACCTATACATAGATAATAGAATTGGATTGATATGCTTAACTTGGTTGAAAACCTTGCACATAATGTAAAATTAGATCAATATGCTCAATCTACTTGACTATATTTAGAAATTAAAAATTACAAGGGTTAGATTCACATTCGGTCCACTAGAATGTATTAAATTAGTTAGGATGGATCTATAACTTATCCTACTTAGTGGATTCCATGCTTAGATAAGGTAATCTTACCAAATAAGTCATTGTATAACTATTTATATTGAGACACAAGCAATTCATATACACTAAACCTAACTAATGGATCTCATATTACATAATACCAAAGGATAGGGTTCCAAATCCTCTAGGTAAATGACATTATGAAATATCCATATCTAGGCCTATAATACATCAAACAAATCTAATATATTACTCGCTAAAGCTTGTGGAACAAATGGGGACAATTAATAACAAATAAAATGAAACATGCAAAGATAAATTTACTCAAGTCAATAGAGAGGTAAAATAAGCAAGGAATAAAACATTCATCATATTAATTTATGTAATACCTATATACCAAATAAAATATTAAAATTTAGGAATACTTACCATGAATTGAACCTATTCTGCCTAAATCTCTCCCTTGGCCAATGGTGCTTTAGAAGAGGTTATTGTGGATTTTAAGGATCACACTATAGAAATCAACACTAGTCTAAAAGAATCCTTTTCATCCAATACCTTCCAAAAAAACAAGTTTATATTTAAACCTAATTTATATTATAGAATCCTACATGGGTAGATAGGGCACAAGGGTGAATATAAGATTTAGAACAAGGCAAATAATGGACTAAACTCAAATGTACCATATATTGAATTTATAAAACTAAAATAGTCTATTAATTGAAATTAAAGTTATATATATAGGCATAAAATATAGTAATTATATATTTATGATGCTTACATGGTGCTAGATATGGTATATGGAAAAATTACGCAAGAAGATAATTCTTAATTAATTGTCAAATTCTAGATCTGGTGCCTCTAGCTCTCTAGACACTTGCATCAACCTGCAACAATTGTATATATGCCAATATATAAATTCAACACAAGTGTCCTATATTGAATATATATTGAAAGTTTGTCAATGATGTCTCCAAGGTGAACAAAGATGTTGATAAGGTGTCATGTGTGGTAGGAAGACAATGACAAAGTGTGATTTAGTGTTCTTGCATAGTTTTTTAGTGTTTGACTTGGATAGATATATGATGGATGATAATGATGGTATAGACATGTTACAGAGACCCTATGGGATATTAAGAGTGCTTGAAGTGCTTATGGAAATGAAAAAAATTCATCAGAGTAGTCTTATGAGAGTGTATCTTCAAGTAGTCATTTTGGAAAATAAGGTTGAGTAAGTAGTTTGATGACATCATATTTAATTTGATACATGTGTAGATTCCATATTATAGGTGATCATGTGGTTCAAATTTTAGGTCTAGACATAAAATGTATCAAAAGTTATTAAGGTGAAAATTTGGCTTCTCAGATAGAGTTCAATTGTAGACACCTAAAACTGGCCATGAATAACCTCCAATAAGGATTTTGGCAAATTTCCATGAAAAACACATAATTTGGCATAAAAACACTAAAGTGTGATAAATGATTTGAAACTAACATATTCAAGTGCTGATTTTGGCTAGGGTATCCCTAAATGGGCCAATGCAATTTATGGGCCAACTAACTTTGATCAGATCATTCTGAGTCAAAATGTCAATTTTACACCTAGGTGATCTAGATTTCTCTTTCCTATCAAATATTATACACAAGATGCATGCCTTTGTTATTTTTTATTGGCAACATCCTAAATGGGAATATGCATCCAATACATCTGATAGTGACTTATAATTCCAATCTAGTCAAATTTTGGACTAATAACAAGGTATTCTAATCAATTTGAGTAATTTGTGAATAAAGTGCTTAATCATGCTTAAGAGATAATTAACCCAAATCAAGGCATAATTAATAATTCCATGGAAAATTCTTGAATACTTGTTTTTAGAAATGAATTTTGAATACTTGCATCATCAAGTGACCTCATTTTTTGGGAAGACATCCCTAGGTTGTAAATGCCATAAATATCAATATTCATGCCTTTCATGCCTCAACAATGCCTTCCATGATGCCCTCTATTCCTCTTAATTTCCCCTTCTTCCAATGTCATGATGATGATAATTATAAACATAATTTCAAAAATTGAATTAATCTTCAACCACATATCTCAATCTTGAGATGGATGGTTGAGATTGATTCTGATCAAATCCAAAAATCTATAAATATGAGGCCTCCCAACATCATTTCTAAGCTATTTTGGTAAAAGTTTATAATGCACAAATATCTTCAAGGATTCATTAAAAATAGTATTACCATGCAAAATTGATTCCAAACCAAGCCAAGCCACAAGCCAAAGGTGCCAAGGAGAGATGGAGGTAGCCAAGCTTCCATTACTAAGGACTTCATGAGTACAAGCTGAGCAAGCCACAACTACAAAGGCATTTAGAGCATCCAAAGAATGTGAAGGAGTTATTGTGTTTTATTCCTTACTTTTTGGTTGTGTTTGTCATGTTTTTTTGTTAACTAAGCTCTCCCTAGTGTCTAGGCCTAGAGATGTTATGATATTAGTGTGTTTCTTTCATGTTGTATTCATTTTGGAACTAACACCATACTAACCATCCTCTCTTGAGTCAAATTCTTAGATCACATAATGGCACACCTAGTGGGACTAGATGCATCTTACACCTAAAGAGATCCTTTTGTAACTCTAAAATACCTATTTGAGCCTTTAAAACTCTTGAAAATTGATTTTCTAACTTTATTTTGCCATTTTTGGTTGCCACAATTTTTACACAGTAACCGACGTCGATAGAAAATATCAACATCGATTACTAACTTAACCGATGTTGGTTAGAAAGATCGACATTGGCTAAATCTTAGTTAGCTAGAGTAACCAATGTCAGTGGTAATAATCAATGTTAGTCACTATGTTTTTCCAAAAACATAGACTAGAGAGATACTTTTCCAAAGTTTATTGTTTCAAACTCAAAAAATCTTCAAATCTAAAGGATATGCTAACAATTTTGCTATGGGATCAAGCTTGATATTTGTTCAAAACATGTTTAAATCACATTTGAATGCTTAAAATGTGATTAGGAACCTTGTTTTTGGTGTTTTAAAAAGAATTTAAATGTTTTTTATGAATGTTTTCAAAGTTTGTAATTAAGACTAAGGGGTCAAATGAACAGCACCAAATCTTTCCTTCTGGGCTATAAAAATGAACACATTTTTAAATTATTGTTTGTAATAGTTTTTTAATCAAAATTTTGTTTGGAAAAAAGAGGAATGTTATGTATATGCTCCTTTATTTATCACCTATAGGGAACCCTTAAAATCAAGAGTGCCAATCCTATTGCAAGTAGCCTAGTCCAAGGCTTAGAAAGAAAGTCATGTAAAGCACTCCCCAAAAACTTGTCAAAGTTTGGGTGATATTTAAAATGACCCTAAAGTCTTTCTAATTTCATGCTTTATTTATTTATGCATCTTGGCTTGCGAGGGGGAATTCATCACCTCTTGTATGTTCTTTAGGGAAGCTTTGACATGGGGTTTCATCTCCTGACATTGACTTCATTTGACTCCTTTGGAGTTGCACATGGGATGTAGTGGCACTTTAGAAATCACACTACACTTAGCGAATGGTAGGATGTAGTGGTTACAAAAAAGACTAGACCTTTTTACAATAAGTCAAGCGATATAGACCCAAAATCCATGCTTTTCTTTTGCATTTTTTGGCATGAAAGTCATTATCCAATTGATTCCCCTAGATCATTCAAAAAAAATTTAGATATTAGACAAATCCCCACTTGCCATGGAAGTATTGTTGGTGCAAGGTGCACCTCAAGGTCCATGTCATAGTACTATCATATGAGAGAAGGGGGGTGTAAAAACCCTACTATACAATGTGCATTTACTTTTGGATGAACACTTAAAAACCTCTCAAAATGACGTATATTAATGGATTCCAACAATACCAAGCAACCTTGTCAATTTGGGATCTAAGAATGGATAATTATTTGGCCTTGACCTAGTTTAAAGTCTTAATTGAAGTCAAAATGTTGTTTAAACAAATAATCCAAACTAAACACAGTCCAAATTCTCTTTTGAATAAAGAGGCATTATGCTTCCCACATGAGATCATCAATTTTCATTGTTCAAAAAATTCATCAAAATATTGAGAGTCATATCATCCAATTTAGTGTGGTTATGCTACCCAATTAAGTCTAAACCTTTACTAAAGTTGTTTAAGTCATTCACTTATAATCTAGATTCAGAATTACACCTTTACAAGTTTATAGGGTTGATGTGTTAATTAGATTGACTCACCATTTTCACTAAACTTGAGGAAACTTAGATTTAATTTCCAATTTGTGTTAAAGGTCATTTAAGACTCATAATCATTATCAGCACTTAATAGACTTAATCCATTTTAGGCTAAACACTTGCACTTTAAGTCTACACACCACAATATTCTGAGTCAAGAAAGGTAGTGTTATGCTATCAAAATTATAGGAAAATGTCTTTGCCTTAGAGAATTTTTTAAACAAACCTTTTTTGTCACACTTTTTGGGTAGTATAACATCATTACGCTGCCAAAAACATTTCAAACATTATTTCATAGACCCTCTTGCATAGAGTTCCAAATTTGTTCCTACATTTTCAAACCAATATGAGTTTACTTTTGTGATATTTTGTCTAAAGTAGTTATATTGTTCACCTTTGTCTAGTTTTTTTGTCAAAAAGAACTAAGTTTTATAGCATTTTTTGTGAGAAAATAAACTATTTCTCAAGTGCCTTTTTTTTCATACCTAATACCTAGTTGATCAAGTTCATGTCCAAGAATCAAATGCCTAGTGTTTGTTATAAGTGTTTCAATTCTATAAGATTAAAACTGTCATCTATTTTCAAAGTCCAGATTTTGACATCATTTGGCCAAAAGTCTTAGCACATTCCTTGTTTGAGCCTATCTTTTGATGCCATGTTTGGCCAAAAGACCTAGTAACTTTTAAATTACTAGATTAGACTAATTTAAAACACTTTAACCTTAGAATTTGGCATTTTGATTTTTGGTCCATTTAATTTCTTATATTTATGTGAACAATGAAATATTAGATAATTTACTCTAGCTTGTTTCCTTGCAAACCTTTGTATAAATCTATTGATCCTTTTGACAAATCTAGACCAAGTAAAAACATCATCTATTTTAGACATTATCCTTTTTAGAGTTTGTAGGACTCTTTGACCTTTTATCACAAATAATTGACTATGGATTCCAACATGTATTGCTACATCCATAGTGGACTAATGTAAAATCCAAGGATTAGTAATGTAGTTGCACATGAAGAAATGGTGCAAGACCCTTATATGGATAACATTGCTTATGAGATGGATTCTTACCCTCTTATAATATGCAATTAGGGGCACAAAGTAAAAATACGTTCGATAAATATTTAGTTAACACACCACCTTACACAGAATAGGACCAAGAGAAAACCATGCAACACCTAGCTATAATACCCATGATGGATGAGCCAGTTTTTCAATAGTTATATTTCACTAATATGTATTCCACATATGATTGATTTTTGTTTGAGTGACATTTTTTAGAGAAAAAAGATGAGATTTTGGTTAGAGCCATAGAGGTGGGGGTTAAATTTTTAGCAAACTTCCCCCATGAAAATTTACCAAGTCTAGTAAGAGTGCCCCACAATCTCATTATGATCAATATGCTTCTCCTAGCAATCATATGGATCTAGTCCAAACAACATACCAAGATCCTAATATATTTGATTGAGGAAAAAATATCATGGAAGAACACTTTAACCAAATGTAGATAGCATACCAAACCTACCTAAATTTATCATGTAATTTCAATCAAATGAACATGGTGAGAAAGCCTCTTATTGACCTAGTTCCTTTAATAGGAATGTTCATGGAAATAACTAGACAAGAGAATCTGAGTTCTGACCCATTTGTAGAAACTAATTAAATAGATAACTTGATGCATATGCCTATTATTAAAGAAATGTCTTCAGTCTCTACATTAAATATTGAGCCAAATGTAGTGGAAAATGTGAAAACAACATCCAGTTCTGATCAAAGTGGTACTAATGCAAAAATAACTAGACAAAACATGTGCATGTAGTTAATCCCATGAGTAGATCATCATACCAAATAATAGGAGTTTCTACACCCTAGCCTCAACCAACTACTTCCTCAAGTGTACAACCTATAGGGTTAGGTAATCAAACAATAGCCAATGTCACACCTTAATGATAGAATGTGATGAATCCTACTCCTCCTCAATAGGTAGTGATTAGTATTCCAAAATAGTAGACACAATCTAGTGTATCAATGTAACAAAGGATGAATACATTTCCACCTCAATCAGGGGCAACCAATGTTCCACCTCACCAAGTAATAATGAACATACCTCTTCAATCATAGACTCATATACCAGTCTAAAACCAAGTAATGACTATTCAACAATGTGTAAATATTGGTCAATGATAAATGCCAAATCTACAACCTACTTTCACTTCTTCACAGGGATTCATGCAATAAGGAAGTCCCCATGTTTCTTAGGTACCTACTAAACAACCATTGGTTTAAAATGTGCCACAAATATAGAGACAAGGTCTTGGTCCACAAGTTCTCACTCAGCATCAAGCTTTGATTGGTTGACAACATGTCCCTTTTCAACCATAGTAGGAAAAATATAGTTATATCCCTCCATCCAAACCATAAAATCCTCCAAGTCAAACCTTTATTATTAACTCAAATCTGAACATCCCATAACTAAATGTGTAATTTCATGTACATCCTAATCCACATATGTGTATTCTTGGTCCATTTCCCAATCTAGACAATATACTTCAATAGGAATCACCATCATACCTTGGTCAAATTGTTCCACTTGTGACCTCCTAACCATCTATCTAAATTAAAATATCCCTCAAACCAATATTCCTTCCAATTTCCTATCCTAAAATTGTAATAGATGAAGGATGCAATTGCTACGAGTTAGGCTGAGAAGTAGACCAAAAAATTCAAATTAGATGACATATGTTCCTATCCATTCAACATGGAGTATTTTTAGATACCATTTCCTCTAGGATATGAACCACCAAAATTTGATAAATACAAAGGGAAAGGTGACCCTAAGGCTCATTTAACCAAATTTTTTGTCTCATGTCAACCAGTGGCATATAGTGACATATACCTTTTGCTATTGTTTCTAAGGAGCTTGGCTGGACAAGCCTTGGAGTGGTTCTTAAAGTTTCCCAAGAATTTAGTAATGGACTTTGATGATCTTTCTAATAAATTTGTGCATCATTTTTCCTATAATGTCGAGCATGAGATTTCATTAGTGGATTTGACACAAGCAAATCAGAATGTCAGAGATAGTTTTACAAGTTATTTACAATGATGGAGAGCCCTTGTAAGCTATTTCACCCATAGTTTACTAGATAGATAATTAGCTTCTACTAAAAATTTACATAGTGAGATAGCCTATCATCTAGAACTGTAATGTGTGCATACATTTGAAGAGATCATTGATAATGGTTTATTAATCGAGAGGGTGATCATTAATAAGGGATTCATCAAGCTCAATTTAACTAATCAAAATCAAGGTAACAATCAAGGAAATGACAAACATCCTAATCAAATGCAAGCATCACAATTTGCACAGGCCAATAATCATGAAAGACCAAAGCAGTTCAACCATAATAGGAATGTTATGGGAAATGGAGTAACTAAATCTTGTCATGTCCAATCTATGTAGATATCATCCATACCACCTTTATAACTTACTCCTTCCTATAAACCTCTCGAACCAAGTCCTGCATAATAAATACAACAACATTTACCATTACTAACCCCTCTTCCTAGAAGAACCATCCCTACACATCGTGTCTTTAGTGACCTAGGCAAACCTATTGAGTCTTAATTTTACAAGCTTTCTATTGCTAATCTAATTAGTTGGCTTATACCAAATAATTATCTTTAAGGTATTCCTTATCCTAATTAGTACCATGAAAATGAATTTTATGACTATCATTAGGTCAATGGGCATAATCTATGAAGATGTGTCTAAATCAAGCATTTAATTGAGAATATGTTAGAGAATGGGGAGATAAAATTGGATAATGGTGCTTCCAATTCTAATAAAACTCTTGGGATCTATCAAAACCTCTTTCCCTGACATAACAATCAATAGTAATAAACTAATCAACAACAACAACAATAACAACCAGTGTAAAAATAAAATTAATAGTATTAAAATCAAAGGCTAAACCAGTAAAATCAGCAAAATCAGTAGTAAAACCCATAATGATAGAAAAATGGACAAAACCAAGGTCAAAATAGTAGCAAAAAAACCTACCATGCAGTCACAAATGACTAAAATAGAGTTGTAGGTCATATTGTAGGGAGTAGCATTAATACCATCACCATTAATCCTAGACCATGTACTACTCAGCCTAGACCATTACTAAACAACAATATTCATCCAAATCACATGGATAATCCTTCTTTGACCTAGGCATGTATACAAAAAAAACTAAAAAAATAGCACTTCCCCTTTTGGATATTAGAGTGACAAATTTTTCTTGCCATGTGACCACATGAAAGTACACCAATAATTGAGGCTTGCCATGTCTGGCCCCACACCATTTTTGATAATAGTTAACAATAATGGTCTAGTATTTAATCCTAATTATGTAATTCACAATGCAAAGGTCAAAGATTAATATCCCAAGCCTAGAACCATCCACCACTTTGCCTATCATCTAACCAATTATGCAGCCTCAAAATAAACCATTCACTATTAACTAGATAAAAAGTTTGATATTGTGGAACAATTGTAGAAGACACCAGCACAAATTTCTATTTTATATTTTTTATAGATGTCAATAATCTACAAAAAAATATTGAATGAGTTTTTGACCCAATCCATTATTTTTAATGACACATCTCTTGATAAATTTAAATATTTGGTTGAACACATAGCTCCTACCCAACAAGTCACATTCAACCAAAGTGATATGTCTTCCCTTGGCCCGATCTATAATAACCCATTATACATAGAAGTTTGCATTAGATGGCATAAAGTGAAATATGTCCTTATAGATAATGGATCTAGTCTTAACATAGTGTTTCTAAAGCTTATCAAGCTTCTTAGGTACACAATGATAGATCACCAGCCATAAACAATAACTATTAAAGCCTATGATAATCATGAAAGAGAGTCATACGGCACCATTATTTTGCTAGTTATCATTGGGCCTTTAACCCATGATACACTTTTCCATTTAATATATCTTGATTTATCATACAACGTGATTCTAGGCAAGCCTTGGTTATGTGATATTTGCATAGTACCATCAACACTACACCAATGTATCAAGTTTTCCCACTTAGGGATGGAAGTGAGTATTCTAGGATATTTACACCTATATTAACACTGTGAGAATCTAGAGGTAAAATTTTAGAGCTACAATTATTAGTATGGCATGACTCTAAGTTTAAAATAGGAGAAATGAAAGGCTATACTTATTGATCCATCACTATATAATTGCATAGATCATAATACCTTGGATTCCCTTTATCACATGCTACCTCTTGAAGCTTCTAATCATTTCAGCATTTCAGATAATGGACTAGGAGAGTATGTGACCCATGATACATTTCATATTTCCAATCTTCCTCAAAATATGAAAACCTTTGGGTGACATAAAGTCATCCCATATATGAATTGGTAACAAAAGAATAAAGACAAGGGAACTATCACATTTGTACCAACATCTAGCGTAAGACCAGACCCTCTTGAAAGGGATGATTCATGGTTATACAATGACAACTAGGATGATTATTATAAAAGTACAAAGTATCATATTCCTAATAGGATCATGGAGCATCAAAATTATAAAGGAAGAGGCCTCATATTGAATTAGTAAGGAACCATTAAGCCCATTTCTATGACTAAGTATGAAAGACCTTATGGACTTAGATTTAAACCTCCTGGGGGTGACCCACATATCTTATTCAAAATCCATCACCAGTGAATAGTGATGATGATTTTGACAATGAAGTAGAGTCTGTTCATTACCTTATCTTTGATAACCTAGTTGAAACTAACCTATTTGATAAAAATGTCATTTGTACCCTTATCGTGGCCATTCATCGCAACCCATTACCATTATATCATCCCTAACTAATATATTGAAACTAACAAGAATCCAGTCTATCAATTGATGAGTTCTAAAATGATGAGGCATTCTATGATTTATTAGACCTTAGAGATGATGTTCCATTGGGAGATCACAAATCAAGATTCTCAATCACATTAGATCTTATAGCCTATTTTGGAGAGTGAGTGAACACCCTTAGCCAAAAATAAATAATTAAAACATTGAGGTCCCAAAGCAAAAACCCCTTTAAGGTGCTTTATAACTAGAGAAAAAGTAAATATAAAGGCCAATATAGTGGTGAAAACCAATCTCAGGCACCATTAGATGGGGGTGTTCATTCTTCTTCAAATTTAGACCAAGAGACTACCCATGGTGAACTTGCCTATGGATCTGAGTTTAGTTTTGAGAAAGAAGTATTTGATCAAATACTTCAATAATTTTCAATTGTTTTATTACATGGCCAGATCTCCCATTAGGGGATTTAGATTCACCATGCCTAGGATAAGTTAAATAACAAGTCCTAATAGAAGACCCTAACATAGTCTAATAGTTCAAATCATTTCCTACTATCCTAGAAGATGGTTCAACCCTTGTAGTCAAAGATACAATAGAGGTAAATATCAGGACTCCATCAGACTTGAAATGGATAAAATTACAAGTGTCTCTCACTGAAGAGGAACATGATGTCTTTATATCTCTATTGAGAGAGTTTTTGGATATTTTTGCATGGGCCTATTTTGACATGCCAGATTTAAACCTAACCTTTGTTCTACACCACATTATGGTTAATCCTAATGCTAAACTAGTAAAACAAAATCTAAAAAAGATGCATCCTCACATTTTTCTATTAGTAAAGAAAGAGTTTGAAAAAATCTTAGAAGTAGGATGTATCTGATCCATTAACTACTTTGAATGGATCTCTAATGTTTTACCTATTAGTAACAATCTTGAAGGGATTAGAATTTATACTAATTTTAGAGACATCAACAAAGATTATCTTAAAGATGATTTTCCCTTGCCTAATATCGACATGATCATCGATTCCATGATGGGTTATGAAATGATTTATGTGTATATATGTGTACACACACACACACACACACACACACACACACACACACACACACACACACACACACTTATGGATGGTTTTTTAGGATACAACCATATCAAAATCATACTAGAAGATCAATATAAAATAATGTTCACCACACCATGGGGAACATCTTATTATCAGGTGATGCCATTTGGCCTTAAAAATTCTAGAGCTACATATCAAAGGGACATGACTATCATATTCCATGATGTGATACATGATATTTTTGAAGACTATGTCCTTAACATATTAGGAAAATCCAAAACGAAGGCTGACCATCCAACAATGTTGCACAAGATATTTGAAAGACTATGAGAGTATAAAGTTAGACTAAACCAAAAGAAATGTGTGTTTGGTTTAACCTCAGGCAAATTATTTGCATTCATCATGCCTCGTATAGGTATTGAAGTTGATCTAGATAAATTCCATGGGATAACCCAGACACTGCCACCAACCAATTTAAAGCAACTCCATAGTTTTTAGGGTAAAATCTAGTCAATTTGATGTTTCATCTCTCAATTAGCAAATAAGTGTCATCTATTTACACACCTTTTAGGGAAAGGAGTTGCATTTTACTAGGATGATCACTACAAAATATATTTTCAATAGCTCAAAGACTATCTTGTCAATCTACCTATTTTATTACCTCCTATACCAGGACAGCCATTTTTGTTATACCTATTAGTTACTGACCATGCTCTGGGAACACTCTTGGCTCAACATGATGAAAATAGAAAGGAGCATGCTATATACTACTTAAGATATACCTTAGTTACATATAAACATAACTATACATCTATTGAAAAAGCTTATCTAGCCATGGTCTTTGCAGATCAAAAGCAACAACATTATATATTAAATAATAAGACCATGGTCATTTCAAAAGTAGATCTGCTCAAGTATCTACTATCTAAAATAGATTTTCATGGTATAATGGCTAAATGAATCATGCTTCTTAGTGAATTTTACATAGAGTATGTCAATTAGATGGAAATCAAGGGACAAATTCTTTTAGATCAACTTGTTAAAGCACCTCTCATAGATACCTAACCACTCACATTCTAATTTCTTGATGAATCCATAATGACCATCATTGAAACACCCCTTGAGGAACATCCCTAGAAGTTGTATTTTTATGGTTCATTCACTGCACATGGATCAGGGGTAGGCCTATTATTTATTATACCATAGGGGGATCTAATCCCTAAATCATTTAGAATCAACTTTCCTTGTACAAACAACATGGTTGAGTATGAAGCACTTGTTGTAAGACTTTGAAAAATAGTGAATTAGAATATATCTAATCTTCAAGTTTATGGTGATTCTTAGTTAATCATTAATTAGGTCACAAATCATTTTTAGACCAAAGATGGAAAGCTAGTTCCATATAAAGCCATGGTCGATGCTCTTAAGCAATAAATTACCAATATTCAATTTGAGCACATACTAAGGGATAGTAACAAAACTAAAGATGCCATGGATACTATTGGCTCTTTGATTTGACAAATAGATAAAGCTAGAGAGTATCAATTCCTCATCAATAATTTTTCATCACCAACTCATGAACCTTTAACTATTACCATGATTTGTGATATTGTTGATCCTAATTCTATCTAGTACTTAGACATTTACAACTACCTTCATGATCGAGTTTTACCACCACCTTCATTATCGAGTTTTACCACCTAACCTCTCTCAAAAACAAACCAAAGCCTTCATTCATCATTCTATTTACTATACTCTAATTGGATCCACTCTTTACCATCATAGTTTTGATGTAACTCTGCTTCATTATTTAACTTTGATAGAGTATACACTAACATTAAGAGAAGTTCATGAAGGAGTATGTGGATCTCATTATAACAGGGTAGTCCTATCAAAAAATCTCTTGTGTACTAGTTATTATTGGCCCACAATGGACATAGATACCACTGCATATGTAAATAAATGTGACAAATGTCAACAACATGTTAATCTAATTCATGCCCCAACAAAAATTCTTAAACTAATGTTGATACCATGGCCATTTTATACATGGGGACTTGACCTCATTGGGAGGATTGAACCCACTTCATTTAATGGACATAAACATATCCTTACCACCACTGAATATTTCACTAAGTGGGTTGAAGCTATACCCCTCACTTACATGAATGGAAAGTAAATTTAAAAATTCATCTTCAACCACCTCATCTGCCACTATAGTATTCCCTCTAACATTATATCTGATAATGGAAGATCATTTAAGAACAAATATGTAGACTAGTTATGTACTGAATACAACATAACCCAACATTTTTTTATAGCATATTACCCTAAAGGTAATGGCTAGGCTAAGGCATCCAACAAAACCCTTATCAATATTCTCAAAAATATTTTCAATGATGCCAGTCATGATTGGTACCTTCATATATTCCCTACCCTTTGGTCATACCATACCAATTATCAGACCCCAACATGAGCCAATCCATACTCACTTGTTTATGGTATTGAATCCATCCTTCCCATTGAGGTTGAGTTACCTTCACTACACATATATTTCAATCATGTCCTAGATGATCATGACTATCAAGTAGCTCACTTTCAAGATCTAGATCTACTTGATGAAAAAAACATAGCCATGCTAAAAAATCTTCAAGCATATCAGAACTGAATCAAAGGCCACTATAATTATCATGTTAAGTATAGAACATTTGAACATGGTGATCTTGTTCTTAAAGACAACTAAAAGAATACCATGACTACGAAGAAATATAAAGGGAAATTCAAACCAAACTAGATAGGGCCTTTCGTCATCACTATAGATTATGGATTAGGACTATATAGGCTTGCCACACCAAATGGTGATGAACTTTTAAAGCCAATGAATATTATTCATCTCAAGTGGTACTATGCTTGAATGCTAAGGTGTATTGTCTGTAAAGACCATTTTAGTTATACCATTTTATAACTATTCTTCATTTTACAAATACCATCCTCATCTATCCTCTTTGCCATATCCACTTTCCACTTTTGACCTATTGACCTAGTGTGTTTTAAAAACCTATCCCATTTGACCTTGGTTTTTTTCATTCATTACACAATTTTATCATCAAGGTATCTGATTAGTTCATTAGTTAGTTAAAGTACTTTAGATAGGGAACATATTTTGGGATAGTGTGATAGAAGTTTTTGTAGTTTCATCCTTTATTTTTTAGTCCTTTCTTACCACCAGTCTTGATACTAATTATAACTACCTTTGAAAAAATTAATACCATTACTCTATGCCATTATGTCTTGGTTATATCTGCCTATGGGTAAACTAGGGGCAACAATAAGCCTGTTTACCAACTTTCCAACTTACCACTTCATATACCATGCCATGCCTTTTTACCAACTATGCCTATTTTGTTTGAATTGACTACTACACTAGTCAAGTTCCTTGACTGTAATTGTAAAACTACATTGACTTAAGTCCTACTCTAGGACTATGTAGGTAGTGATCAATACTTGTTAAGGTTAGCTCAGTCACCCTTTTCTCAATGCTCTCACTATTATATGAGAAACTTGAGCCACACTCTCACCATTTTGTGATCAACCTTTTCCCAACACTCTCACTTTTTTGTGAGCCACCTTAGTTTGAAAACTCTCATCATTTTGTGATCTTGAACCATTTGGTGTCTCATCACTCTTGATCAAGTTGAGATACCTCTAAAACACATCCAAAAACATTTGAAAATTTGATATAAAAGAACAAAAACATTGACAACTTCTTTGCCTTAAGGATTCTGGGAACCCTTACTAAGTTACAAGCAAATTAATTATCATTTAGTTTCCCCATTTTTTTTGGCCTTTTCTCTCATGCACTTTTTGTTTTGCAAGACCATTCCTATTCTTCTATCACATTCATTCTATTTTTTTTCCTTAGTTATCACATTCTTCTCATTCCCTGGGAGAACTACATTTAGCCCAAAGTTTTTTTATTGGATATTACATCCATGGAACTATGTAGGAAATGTCCACTTGCCTCATGCATGTGGATATAGCTTGGCCACCCCTTCCTTTTCTTTTATTCCCCCATTTTGTTCATTTGTTAAGTTGTTACCTATTTTATAGGGTAAATGTTTATAGGGTTTCTACTTATTTTATTTGTTTGCCTGCTTATTTGTTTGCTTTCATCATTGTTTCCTTGATTTAGTTTATGTGTACTCATTAGGTAATTCTTATCCCACAGTTATACTTGAATCCATCCATATTCATATGTTTACATTGTCATCATGGTTTTTATCATTGGTACATTTTTTTCTATTGAGTATTGTATTATGAGAGTTAGTCCTTATGCATATTTTGGCTAATTATTTATGGTGTTCTATCATAAATCCTACCATCACATGTTACAACAAACCTTAGCTTAAAAAAGTCTATTTAATAATGGTGGCATCTCTTTAACATTGACATCCTAATTTCATCCCAATCATATCCCAAATAGAGTAATTAACCATGAAAGAATTTCAACCTTTATTAGTTCGAATGAGAATCTCCCTACTAGAAGGTTGTTCAAATTTATCATTACCCTCTATGCTAAGTTATCATCATCCTCAACCATGTTTATCATGTTTGTCATAATCAGAGTCCAATGATTATAATCACCTATGGGTACATCATTGCACACCATCCCACCTACATTTCTCAATGATTATAACCTCCTTTGGGTAAATCATTATGTTGTCACCATTTTACTTTTTCTACTTATATAGGGGTATGTTATCTTGTTTGTCTATCCTAATTGGGATAACTCCATATTCTCAATGATTATAACCACCTTTGGGCAAAACATTATGTTATCATACCATGTTTCCACTATCAAGGTACAACACTTATAACCACCTTTGGGAAAACCATTGTGTACCATCCCACTTATATTCTCAATGATTTTGACTACTTTTTTAGTATCATTATGTTTTCACCCCATCATCTTTCCTTTATTTGGTCCCCTAGTTTCACTTCTTTCTTTTTGAGGGACCATTTTCCAACCTACTTGTGCCAACCATTCCCTCGAGGGAGCATCATATAGTTAGTTCATCATCATTATGGTTGTAGGCATACATGACCCTTTTATTTTTTGAGAAGACATCACTATGATTATACCTTGTAATGCCTTCCCAAATAGGGGTAAACTATAGACACCTAAAACTTTCCACCAATAACCTCCAATTAGGGTTTTGGCCAATTTCCACCCAAAATGCATAATTTGGCACAAAAATAATAAATCATGTTAAATGATGTGAAAATTGAATATTCAAGTGGAAATTTTGGTTAGGGTATCCCTAAATGAGGAATTGTAATTTATGGGCTAGCTAACTTTGATCAAATCATTCCAAGTCAAAATGTCAATTTTGCACCTAGGTGCTCTAGATTACTCTTTCCTATCAAATCTTCTACACAAGATGCATGTCTTTGTTATTTGTTATTGAAAATATCCTAAATGGGAATACGCATCCAATGCATTTTATAGTGACTTGCAATTCTAATCCAGTCAAATTTTGGACCAATAAAAATGTATTCTGATTAATTTGAGTAATTGTACATAAAGTTCTTAATCATGCTTAAGAAATAATTAACCCAAATCAAGGCATAATTAATAATTCTATGGAAACTTGTTGAATACTTGTTTTTAGAAATGAATATTGAATATCTATATCATCAAGTGACCTCATTTCTTAGGAAGACATCCCTAGGCCATAAATGCCACAAATATTAGGATTCATGCCATCCATTCCTCATCAATGCCTTCCATGATGGCATCCATGCATCTTAATTATCCCTTCTTTCAGTTTCATGATGAGGATAATTAAAAAAATTAATTCCAAAAATTGAATTAATCCTCAACCATATATCTCAATCTTGAGATGGATGATTGAGGTTGATTTTGATCAAATCCCAAAGTCTATAAATAGGAGGCCTCACAACATCATTTCTAAGCTATTTTAGTGCAAAGTTATAATGCACAAATATCTTCAAAGAGTAATTACAACTAGTGTTACCATGCCAAATTGATTCCAAGTTAAGCCAAGCCACAAGCCAAAGGTGCTGAGGAGAGATGGAGGTAGCCAAGCTTCTATTGCTAAGGACTTCATGAGCACAAGCTAAGCAAGCACCACTAAAAAGGAATATAGAGCATCCAAGGAAGGTGAAGGATTTATTGTGTTTTATTCCTTACTTTTTAGTTGTGTTTGTCATTTTTTTTCTTAACTAAGATCTCCCTAGTGTCTAGGCCTAGAGATGTTATACTATTAATGTGTTTCTTTCGTTTTGTTTTCATTTTGGAGCTAATACCATACTAACCATCCTCTCTTGAGTCAAATTCCTAGATCAGACAATAAGTTCCCATACTTAGCCAAATTTATGATATAAAAGATCTACATTGATCATTAAATCAGATCAAATATCCAACATCAAGCATCTAATCTGACCAGATAAAGATCTAATAGATTATGTAATCTTGTCAGATTATGATCCAATGACACTCATAAAGTCAATATGTCAAAAGTTCCTAAGATTGCATGTGATAGTGACACAATTATAAATCTAAATTATTTGAAATAACATCAATGGCACATGGGTGTTTATGAATATGGAGATCGATGGTGTGGATCAGGTCAAATAGTCATTACATAGAAGGCACATGAGGGTGCCAAGTATCTTAGTCATGGAAGCAAAAATCGAAGATCAATGGTGAGAAATGCAAGTTAAAGTTAGGAGAATTCCAAGGAGATTTAAGGAGAAAATTTTATCTAGATTTTAGGGAGCATGATATGAAGACACGTGTCTATAAGATTTGCATTTACTAATGACTGTTGGAATTTGAATATTCAAAAAAAAAAAAAAGGAAAACTAGTATGTATTATTTGAGATACAACTTTTAATATATGTAGAATATATAATGGTGTAAAAGGAAAATTTGTAGAAAATTTTGAGTTGTGTACATATAAGAGATTTATAAGGTTTGAATCTCTATACAATCAAAGATATTAAGATCTAAAGTTGAATATGTGTTTGACCATGTTATGTAAGTGAATCGAGAAGGAAAATTGAGTTGTTATTATTAGTATTTTGATGTTTAAAGATGAACTAACTATTGGAGAGTGTTTTAGACTCCATGAGTACCATTTTTATGGATTTTTGAGGTTAGAACAATCCATATTTAGTATGAATAAAGGCTTATAAGTTGATTATGTTTGTTGAATGCACTGGTAGATGAAGTGACCATGTTGCGAGAGTGAGTTAGAAGAGTTTTGAGTAGAATTATATGGAGATGTTATATAAGTCTCTAAGACCTATGATAAGGCATTAGTTCTCATATTTTACTCCTAGTTAGATATAGAGAGTCAAAATATCATAACTATATTTTGACTATGTGTAACTATTCTAAGTGATCATTTTGAGATAGGTTATTTAAGTGATTATAACTTGTATTGAAGTGTCTACATCACATAGAGGTGTTTCATAGGTCCTAAATGGTTCACCCATTTTATATAATCATATGTATATGTGAAATAATTGCTTATTTTCTTCATAAGTTTGAGACTGTGTTTTCTATGTATGAAGGGCTAAAGAGCAAAGTGACCTAATTGGTAGGGTCAAGTGTTAATTTGGCATTCCAAGTGGCATAAAACCATGTAAGAGTGATGAAGGGGATATTGGAGATAGGTTTGATGTGTTTAAATCATTAGTAAAGGATGAAGGTGGTCTAAGTATTCTCACATGTAACATGTGAGTATGAAGGCCTAATTATTTTAGGACTCACCAAGACCTAATGGTAGTTTGGGGATAATGAGGTAATGACCAACCTTTGAAGAGTGTGGTTCTCACATGTAATTTGTGTATTAACCTATGTTAATTTTGGTTAAAATATGTAGATCATCTTGGCTGACCAAGATGGGTTAAAGGAAGAGTGTGGAGTTAAGTAAAGTAGAGAACCTTTAAAATAGGAGGTACAGGTTAGTGAGAACCATTAGAGAGTGAATAAGATCAGTATTCCTATATGATAAAGGTGATGAAGGTGAACACATAGGTCACTACACCTAATGATCCTAGAAGATTCAAATTGAGCGAGTAAGCCCTATAGGTTGATTGAGTGAGTGTGATAAGTGGATCAATTGAAGAGCAGAGTAAGTTGAGGATTGTGTGTATGACCTATAGGTCATGTTATTGATGTTGTAATAGAGTTGTAGGTTTTTAAATTATGTATGTTCTAATAAGTGAATATTAATCTAAAAGGGTATTTTGGATGAATTTCTTGTGTGTGCAAGTTTGTGAGAGTGTAAAGGGGAATGAGTGCAAGTAAGAGAAGTCCATCATAAGGTATAGAAGACATTAGATCAGAATTCAAGACTAGATCAAGGTAGTTGGGCTGGTGTTTGGTTTCTTATGGGGTCATTTCCTTTTTTTGGGATGGGCATCTCATTAAATTAAGGGATGGGTGTTCTTTGATCAATTTGTGATGGTATACATGTTGAATCTTTTCTTTATAGAATTGTATTCCATATTATAAGGTTTAATGGGTTTTATCCCCCAAAAGGGTTTCCCACATATGTTATGTGTTATGTGCTTGATCTTGGTATATCTTCCTTGATCATTGTAATGGTTAATTTTTATGCATCATGATTCTATGTGCTAAATATTTAAGAGTTGGGAATTGAATTTGATTATTTAGCATCACTAATTCACCCCCCACTCTTAGTGATTTTAAATCTAATAATTGGTATCAGAACAAGACCTTGTATGAAAGTTTAACCACTTGAAGGTGATCTAAGATATAAATATGGGTAAAAAATAAAGTTGTTCAAAAGAAAAGATTATCATGTTTGTTGAAGAAGTTTACCATAACATTAAAGAATAAGAAGATTTATATGATAGATAAGAAGAATAAGTTGATCTAGAAGCTGAGCTCATGACTTTAATTGGTGAACTAAAGGAAAAAAAGAAGAGGAATCATAAAATGAGGAATATTATCAAAGGTCTTGAATCACAAGTCAGGTGTCTTGAAGGGGGTTTGTCAGGTATGTCCATGAGATAGGAAAAGGAGAATCAAGAAATGATCAAGTATATGGAAGATCAATCATGTAGATTAAAGGATGACATGAATAAATAAGATAAGATAGATAAGGAGTCCATCTAAGATCTCAAAATTTAGTTATAAGCCATAATTTCAAGTATAAGAGCTAAAGAGGATGAGATTGTTCAATTAAAGACTGAGTTAGATTCATTGAATGATGATCATGATAAATTTTTTGTCAAGGTAAAAAAGACTAAGAAAGAGAAAGAGAGATTATCTCAAGATAAGAAGGTGAAAAGATTGATTAGGAAACTAAATGTTATAATTTATGAAATTTCATTTTATGGTCATTATTTTGCATGTAATATTTTTTGTCATAAGGCAAGAAACTGTAGAAGGAAGAACAACTAATCATGTAGAGGTATGGATAATGTAGTCTATTATAATTATCATGACATGGGACATATTTCTATATTCTATCAAAAAATGCATGGGAAAAGACTAATTATGGTATGAAGACCTAAGATAGTCAAACTTGAGCATAATTAACCTAAGAGACAAGATGTTATTTGTTTCAATTATCATCAAGTTGGTCATATTGTAAGATATTAAATTAATAAAGCTCTCAAGTCATGATAAGGTGCATAGACATCCTAGAGTGCTCAAGAAAGGTCACTCATTGGTATGGAAATCTAAGGAAGTGAAAATCAAGAAAACTAATTTAGTTGAGTTGAAAGATCAAAGTGGACTGACTGTTAAAGAAAAAGAGAAATTAGATATGAAGAGAGTTTAGGAATGCCAAAATCTATCATTGTCTGCTCATGTTGTGAATGAAGAGACCAAGCTCAAAAAAAAATACCAAAATGCTAATTGACGCTAGTTCTAAGGTATGTTTGGATTCAAGAGAACATCCTATTATTTTCGAATAAGTTTCATGTAAAGAACATCAATTGTCAATGCCTAGTGATGAAGTTATTTCCTCAGATGAAAATTTATGTCATGAATCTTTGTTATCTCCATATGTTGTCAATATTAGAATAAAAGGAGAATATTATTGTGGATGAGCATGTTTATTCTCTTAAGACTAAGAAGAATAATAATAACTATCTATATTAGATGACCAAGGAAGAGAAATAATATGAGGAGTTATGGGTAACTCTTGGTTTCACATTATTCTAGGACATCGTAGGTTAGGGTATCTCTATTTGGGTTTCAAAGAGACACTTGATAGAAATTAGAAACATGGTGGATGATAGTTGAGATTTGGTTGATGTTATAGGATAAGAAAGTTATTATGAAAATATTCTTGGCTAAGTGGGAGTAGTGAGTTTTATGAATCTACTCCAAAGTGGTCTGATGGAATGATACAAAAGATATATTCAAGGACATTGATATTAAAGTCAAAGTTTTGATCAAATCTTTGGAGGATGGTCGAGTTGGTCAAAGTGGTAAAGAATGAAGATATGTGTGTAGGATCTATAGGAAATAAATGAATATATCTATGTGTCTAATCAAGGATGGTGAGTTTTCAAAATATTCTATGGCATAGAAATGTATATTGATCTTGTTCGAGTATGCCCAATGCGTGTTCAAGGTTTTTGGTCTTGAAGATAAGAAATTGTCAATTTTTATTGCTTAAATTGATATATAAAATATTAGACTACTAAATATGAGGTTGATATGGAGTATGAGGAGAATGTATTATCTTTAAGAAGGTCTTGGAGTTCTATATAAGATAAGTTGTGTATGTCATTAAGTTAGGGGCACTACCTTAGATAGTTTTTGAGGCTTTAAAAACTATGCATGATGTGAGGAGTATATGTGAGATGTTCTAGTCATAGTGGAGATATGAACTAGTCAACTATAGATGTGAACTAAAGCATGTTGATATGATGACATGATCAAACCAAGTCAAGTTCTTTGACAATGTATTCAATCCTCATGCATAAACAAAAAAAGGAGATTTGTAAATGGTTAGGTCCTAGGATCATAAGACTATTTAGTAGAGTTTGGAAGACAAAAGAGAGTTAAGATTAGCTATGTTTGGTTTGTCAAAATGGATAAGGTGGCTTGGTAATGTCAAAATGTTGTCATGATCAGTTTTTAGTGTTTTAGCATGTTGACTGATGTATGTAAAAGGTCTGCAAGATAGGTATGGAGTTTTATAAGTGTCATTTTAATAATTACAAATTTTCTATGTGTCTTAGTGGGATAGAAAGGTGTGTTGACATCATTAAAGTGTTTTTAAGGTGATTTCAAGTTTTGAAGGTCTTTTATGTGCATTTGAAGAATTTTATTTACTCTCAAGTTTCCCAATTTATGCTTAAGGGTATGTAGGTCAAAAATTCATGATGTATGAAGTATGGGTTATCAATGGAGTTTGAGCTCAAAATTTTGTCCAAAAGTGTGTATTTATGACCTCCATGTGTGATAAAATTTTTAGAGATGGGTGTTGATAAAAAGGTGATGTGTTGACCAAGTTTCTCTTGTAAACTTAATGTTTTTGCTCATGTTGTAAAAATGGTTTTCCTAATGATATAAGATATAAGGATACTTAATAAATTTAAATGGCTAAATGGGTACTCAAAAAGTCTTGCATAGTCTTTTATAAGTTCACAATTGGTTCCATGGAGAAAGATTTATGCAAATGGACAGAAATTAACTAATAGGTTTATGAAGGAAGTATGTCACGGATGAAGATCTGAGTGTTTATTTTTAGCATACATAATACGGAATATGAGAATACTCTATATATGAAATTTCAAGCCATGAAAGTTCATACATAGAAATTTATGGGCTCTACAAGGTCTAGGTAGGGCTACAAGGCCTCTAATTAGGGATAGTATGAAGAAGTGGATTTTTTGGTATTTTTATCCAAAAGACCAAGGTGACAAAAGGGTGCCTAATCTCAAGTGACTTAGGGGGAGTCCATATGAGTATTTTCAAGGTAATTTCATGTAGTTTATGATGTTCATGTATGTTTTTTATTCATAGAAGCTATGTATGATCAAAGAAGAATATAGTCATGGAACATGTTTGAGAATCTCAATGTAAGAAGAGGTATGCACAATGTTAAGGGAAGTTTATATCATCTATCAAAGGTGGTCCCTCTCTTTTTTTTAGTTTTTTAAGTCTTTTTAGGTCCTTAGGGTCATAAGATGATCCCACTTTGCTATTATGTCAAAGGGAAGAGAGAGAGAGAGAGAGAGAGAGAGAGAGAGAGAGAGAGAGAGAGAGAGAGAGAGAGAGAGTGAGAGATAGGAGAGAGAGAGAGAGAGAGAGAGGAGAGAGAGAGGAGAGAGGAAGAGGAGAGAGATGAGAGAGAGAGAGAGACCATACACTTTGTATTGGTGTTTGAAAACAATGACAAAGTGTGATATTATTATAGGTTTGTCAATGATGTCTCCAAGCTGATCAAGAAGGTGTGATAAGTTGTCATGTATGCTAGAATGATAATGACAAAGTGTGCCTCAGTGTTTTTTGCATAGTTCTTCAGTGTTTGACTTGGATAGGTAGATGATGGATGATATTTATGGTATGGACATGTTTATAAATACCCTATGGGATATTATGAGTTCTTGGGGTGCTTATGTGAATGAAAATAATTAATCATAACAATCTTATGAGTGTCTAGGTTCAAGTAGTCATTTTGGGAGATAAGGCTATGTAAGAAATTTGATGATGTCATATTTAAAATATATGAAGGTTTCAAAAAGTATTTTGATACATGGATGGATTCCCCTATAATATGTGATCAAGTGGTTCAAATTTTAGGTTTGGACATAAAATGTACCAAAAGTTATTTAAGGTATAAATTTAGCTTTTGAGATAGAGTTCAATAAGTTTACATATCCAAATTTGTGATAACGAATATCTATGGTGAGCATTCAATCAAATTAAAGACATATCAAAAATCATCTAATATAAATAGATAAGGATATAATGGTGTGCATGATCTTATTATATTATGATCTAATAGTACACGTGAAGTCAATATGTCAAAAGTTCCTAAGATTTCATGTGCCAATGACAATGAGTCTCAATCTTGATGATTTGATAGAAGATTAATATCACATAGGTGTTCATATAGATGGAGATCGATAGTGTGGCTTAAATCAAATACTCAATGCACAAAAGGCACTCAAGGGTGTCAAGTGTCTTAATCATGTAAGCATATATCAAAGATCAGTGGTGAGTGATGTAAGTTAAATTTAAGAGATTTATAAGGAGATATATGGAAAACAATTGATCTAGCTTTTTAGGAGCATGAGATGAAGACATGTGTCTATAATATTTGCATTTACCAATGACTATTGGAATTTGAATATTCAAATTAACAAAGGAAAACTAGTCTATATTTTTTGAGCTATAACTTTTGATATATGCAGAATTTGAGAATGGTGTAAAATTAAAAGTTGTAGAAAAATTAAATTGCATCTATAAAAGTGATTTATTTTGTTTGAGTGTCTACATATTCAAAGATATTAAGCTCCAAAGTTGACTGTGTGTTTGATGATGTTTTACAAGTGACATGAGAAGGACATTTGAGTTGTTCTTATTAGTATTTTGATGTTTAAATATTAAATTAATATTGGAGAGTGTTATATACTCAATGAATACCATATATATGGATTTTGGATATTTTACCAATCCATATTTAGTAAAAACAAAGGCATAAAAGTTGACTATGTTTATTGAATGCACTAGAAAATTAAGTTACAATGTTGTAGGAGTGAGTTGGAATATTTATGAGAAGGATTGAGGAAGAAAATAAGTATGGAGATGTTCTATATGTCTCTAAGTATTATGATAATAAATTGGTTTGTCATAGTTTTCCCTTGATCAGATATG